>JARGCV010000294.1:427500-961979 GCA_034064705.1 Bothrops alternatus
AACACAGCCACCTTTTAAAAAATCACTGCTTGTTTGTACAATTGAAAACAAACAAAAACCGGAGGAAAAGCAAAGAGTGAATATCCCTGTTGTATTTTCTAAGGCATCAAACATATTTACATAAACTGGCTTAAGGGTTTAAGCCCTTGGTGAATGCAGTGGGGATGAAGGGGGAAAGGGATAATCTTACTAATATGTTCTATTATATAAAGATGCCTCCTTCCATTACAAGCCACATAAACAATGAGTAAACAATTGTTATTTCTTCTGCACCTATTACAAACATCAGAAACCGTTCAGGCTTTTGAAAATAAATATGTGCACCGAGATAGCCCAAGGGTTAATTTCTCAAGTTTAAAAAAATGGCCAATGGGATGATCAAGAACAGAACCATTCATCATATTGATTGATTCAATAAGCCTCTGAGGTATATTGTACAGGTTATACACCCACCCATTGCTGTCCAGTGCTTATCATGCAGATATCCACTTACAAAACAAGACTGAGAAAACCTGCGAGGCAAATAGAGTATCCACCACTAAGTAAGGTTTTAGTAGACCTACTCAGAAGTTTTTTCTAGGTTGTCCAAGCATCCATGCAATATTAGAACCACTTCAACAACCCTTCCCATCCCAAAGCACCCAGTAGTTCCGTGGCTTGTTTAAATTTTAATTAACCTAGATTGATTACCTATCCAAGCAACTTTTGAGGTACTAAATCAATACCACCATGGAGCAGAAGGGGCGTTGTCTTACCTGAACGCCTTTTCTCAGCATGGAGATGGAGAATCCACCAATGGGTTAAGACTGTACTCCTGCCCAATCAGATCAAGTCAGCCAAAGCTGCCACGCCCGTCCTGGACCACAGAGATCCCAGTTTTGACGCGAGCGTAGCCCTTGACTGACAGCACGGCATTGTGGCTCCTTCAACTAAGCTAACCCTAGGCCCAAGTGACCTACCAGGGTGGGAGTGGATTCTCCATCTCTGTGCTGAGAAAAGGCGTTCATGTAAGACAACGCCCCTTCTCCAGCACTTGGAGATGGAGAATCCACCAATGGGACATACCAAAGCCTACTGTCCCTGAGGGTGGGAAGCAGACTGGTCCGGTGTGGCACTTTGGTGAATAACCTGTTGGAGAACTCTCCTGCCAAAGGAAGCCTCAGCCGAGGCAAACCTATCAATTTTGTAGTGCCGAATGAAAGGGGATGGGGAGGCCCATGTGGCTGCCCTGCATACTTCCTCAATAGACGCCTGTTTGGACCAAGCCGCGGAGCTCTGGCTGTTTCCCAGCGATCCCGGGAGGTGAGCTGAGTTTGGCTGCTTGAATGAGAAAACTCAGCTGGCTGGGCTAACAGCTGTTAGCCCGGATCGGATCGCTTGGAGTTAAACTTGAAATGGGGGGGTGGGGAGTGGGGGAGTGGAAGGAAGGAGCCCCTTCTTTGTAGAAAGGCTAGTTGCCTAGATTCCCTTAGTTAAGAGAGCTGGGAGCAATCTCCAATGCTCTTATTAAAGGAGGGAATTTAAGGCTTTGCTAACCACTACTCTATACTGCCCTTTAAGAGAGAATCCACCAATGGAGACTGTACCTGCCTAGGAGCCACACTGCATGTCCGTCCTGGGCCAGATCAAGTCAAAAACTGGAATCTCTATGGTCCAGGACGGGCGTGGCAGCTTTGGCTGACTTGATCTGATTGGGCAGGAGTACAGTCTTAACCCATTGGTGGATTCTCCATCTCCAAGTGCTGGAGAATGAATATTTTAAGCTTCTTACTTGTACCATTCTGATCCTAGGATTCTAAAGAACCTGCTACAACATCATCTCTTTCTGGAGCCAGAAGCAGAAATGAAAAGGGAGGAATGTAGGTAGAACAACCCAGTGGTAAGAAGTGAACAAAAAGGAGTGGTAAAGCAAGATATTCAAAGTATTCTTGCCCTTCCCTGCTGTATCTCCTTACCTCACGCCTTGCAGGCAAAAGACTGAAGCTTAGGGAAAAAATATACTTCTTATGAGATTTTACAGTAGTTCCCCACTGTGGGACAGATAGCATTTTACTATCTTTCAGAAAGCTACTAAAGATAAATCACATCAAATTATGCCAACAAGCCAGACATCGCCATTCTATCCAAGATGTTTCTCTACCATGAAAAGCTCTCAGGGTTTACACACAAGGAAAGAAGATTGCTCAGCAACAGTCAGTCATGAATAGAATCATGAAGATACAAACCCATTTTGCCTGAGGCTGTCCTTTTGGCCCACTGGATCACCTCTGCCAAAGAGATCAGCTGAACAGAATTGCAAAAGCTCACCTGACTTCTTGGCCACTGCTGAGCTTACATTACCAATCGCTTTGCGAGAGATCTACTTCTGCCACAGCAAGGGTGCATTCTCTCTGGTCATAAATGGTCCAGGCTTTCAGCATTAAGCTCCTGTCTGACCTATTAGAAATTTGCAAACACTAGAAAGGAGAAGGAGTGGCCTCAATTTTTCCACTCAAACTCAACCTCTTTTTAGAGGTTTGATCCAACTTAAGTCCTCAGTGCTTTGCCAAACTGGACTTTCTTGACACCAGAAACTACTTTATGGATAAGACAGCTAGTAACTGATACAAATCACAACACCTCCTCAAAGTAACCTTTGATCTTAGTCTTCTGCTCAGAAAAGTGGCAAGGGGTGAGCCACCTTGAATTGCTGCCTCAATACTAAAATAATCAGTCCACCGCAGTACTGTCCTATGTCCAAGGATATTTACCCAAGCAGTATGGCTGTATTATTGTTATCCTTCTCACCTTTTCTACTACCTTCTCCTATTGGTATCTTATAATTATATTAGTTTGTTGTTTGTATATACACTGAGAGCTTATGCACTAGAGAAAACAAATTATTTGTTTCTTCAAACACACTTGGCCAACAAAGTATTTATTCTACTCTACTCTGCTAATAAACTCCTCTACTCTACACTCTACTCTACTCTACACTCTACTCTACTCTACTCTAATCCACTCTACTCTATTCTACTCTACTCTACTCCACTCTGCCTTACTGAAGTATTTAGTTATCTTATGCCTCTGTTGAACTGAGTTGCAGCCCATGAACCTTTATATTTTAATAAAAGATGTTAGTTGGAAAATGGGCTACCAGATTCCTTCTGATTTTTTTACCAACATAAACTGAATATAGTAACCTTCAGCATGCAGGGTTAAGTCCTTGCCATCTTCCCAGAGACGCAATCCCTTGCCAGGAATTAGAAGCAAGACTCTACTTTGAAAGCTAAGAGTTTTTCTAATATATACACACACGTGAGTGCCCTACCAGCTGTTGTTTTTATACTTACTAGGCGTTAATTATCCATGTTTCTATTATCCTAAAACCCATATAATTGTTACCATTAGTATTTATTACATTTATTTTATACTTGGCAAGTGTTTATTATTTGTGTTTCTCTTATGCTAAAGGGCATGTAATTTTTATCATTTGGATTTATTGTTGTTGTGCAATGGAAGGCATTATATTCCATTCTACCATAATGCTGTCTTTCCCCTATTTCTTTGGTCTTTTTTTTATTCTTTACACTAGCTTTTTAAAGCAAAAAGAGCAAATACGGTAACTGCTCAAACAGACATGCCCAAAGGATATTGTTAAAAAAAAAGTCAAAATGCCAGCCACAATAGTGATACACATAAATAATAGGCAGAAATTTACATTACAGTATTTGAATGCTATTTTGAACTTTTTGACCATATTCTACAGACAACCCTGGATTCTAACACCTTTCTTTCTCATCCTAAATCCTGAGGGGATTTTTATTTTCATATCTGTTTTAAATGCAAACTTGGTTTAACAACCTAGTCATGTCCAAAGGCTTTACATTCTAATGAAGCATATGGCAGGCACAGTGCAAAATCCATTTCAAAATAAAATAAAACACTAAAAATAATTCCAGCACTTTATATTTTCCAAGTGATGGCTCAGTCTTTAAAAATAAACTAAAAAAATAAAAATAAAGTTCCTGCAGTAACAAACACAACACTCCACAACAGAGGAACAGAAAAAGGAGATTATACGTTCAGAAAGATTTCCAATTCTCCATGCAAAAATAAGAGTGGGAGAAGCTTGTGGGATGAGCAAGAGAAAGGATGACAAATACAGAGAGAAGTGTGAACTGATAATAAAAGGGAATCAATTCTATAGTGAAAAGCAGGACTAGGGCTGACATGATAGCAGTTTTCCAATGCTTGAGGGGCTATCATAGAGAAGTGGGGTTCCAGAGCACCTGAAGGCAGGACAAGAAACAATGAATGGAAGCTAATCAGGGAGAGAAGCAACCTAGAACTAAGCAGAAATTTCCTGACAGTGAGAATAATTAACCAATGCAGGGGTGTCAAACTCAATTTCATTGAGGGCCGCATCAGCATTGTGGTTGCCCTTGGGGGGGGCAGGTGGGTGTGACCAGGGTGGGTGCGGCCTACTGGGTGGGCGTGGATGGAGTGGGTGTGGCCTACTGGGTGGGCATGGCTAGCTCTACATCATTTGCGTCAAGGGTGCCTGTGGGGGCCTGGGCAGGAGTGGGACAGATCTGAGGGTCTCTGGCAGAAGGGGGTGGGACCGGGGCAAGCGCCAAGGCATGGTCCATTTCTTCATTTTTCACAAAGGGTGACACCTCCCCAGCATGCACCCAGGGGGCGGGGCTGACGTGGCAGGGGCTGGTTCCTCGCTGTTTCTAGACGGCCTTGTGGAGCTAAGACTGAATGCATTTCAGCATAGATGGCCACCACAAAATTGTACATTGGCTCCCGGCCGGCCTGGGCCAGGGCCAAGGCAATGGGGGCCATTCCCTCACTGTTTCCAAATGGTTTCGTGGGCCACATGAAACCACTTCACGGTCTGCATCCGGCCCCCGGGCTTTGTGTTTGACATGTCTGCACCAATGGAAAGCTTTGCCTTCAAAAGTTGTGGGTGCTCCATCACTGGAAGTTTTCAAGAAGTGATTGGGCAGCCATTGGTCCAGAATGGTATAGGGTCTCCAGCTTATTCAGGGAATTGGACTAGAAGACCTCCAAGGTCACTTCCAATTCTGTTATTCTGTTCAGTATTCCAAAATCTCAGGGGCTGCCCCAAAGAAGAGGGAGTCAAGCTATTCTCCAAAGCACCTGAAGGCAGGACAAGAAGCAACGGATGGAAACTAACCAAGGAGAGAAGCAACCTTCAACTAAGGAGGAATTTCCTGACAGTGAGAACAATTACTCAGTGGAACAGCGTGCCTCTGGAAGTTGTGAGAGCTTCATCCCTGGAGATTTTCAGGAAGAGACTGGACAGCCAATTGTCTGGAATGGTATAGAATCTCTTGCCATGGGCAGGGGGCTGGACTATAAGACCTTCAAGATCCCTTCCAATCCTATGATTCTATGTTCTATCTTGGCTCGATGTTTTTCAACTAGCTTGATGTTTTCCGCTCTTTTTAAACATACAATGTATACTCATTTGTAGGCCTGTTTCCTGAGGTTCTTTTTCTTTTTTCACTTCATTCAGTCTTATTCAAAACATCGGGTCATCTCACCAACACTCGGACTTTCAAAATGGAGGGGAAAGCAACTGCAATCAGTATTTATGAAATCCAGACCTCCACAATGAGCCTCATTAGACAATATCGCATATTTTTGGCATAACAAGCTTAAGTGTAGACGTAGCGTTTGTAATGATGCCTCTCTATGGCTTATTAACCCACGAGGGCTCCTCCAAATTCTGTGATCTATAAGTCATACTTCATGATACAGCAGGTTGTCCAAACTAACCAACTGCAGGTTGCTCAAATAAACCATGGTTTACTGAATGGTGTGAATCAGGCCAGCCCTGGAGATGTTGGAAGTGTTGGCATTGGTGAAATGCTTGCTTAGAAGTGTGTAAATTTGTAGAGGATTTTTTTTTCCTGAGTTGAAATGGAAAACAGTGTAATTATCTTTCTATAGCATCTGTATTCTCTGAGCTTGGTTGTTTGCTTGCAGACATTTCATTATCCAACTAGGTAACATCACCAGTTCATGTGTAGGGAAGGAGAAACCATTGCCCAGCAACACTGGCAGGGGAAGCTGCTGTGTTTAAACGGAGCAAAGTCTACATTTGTTTGCACTAATGATATTATTATTTAGTTGGGTAATGAAATGTCCGCAAGCCAATAAGCAAACTCAGAGAATACCTACACTCCATGGTTTAACTCTGACTCACGTGTATCTTCTTTTGGAACTGTCTTTCTGCACCTGTTTCTGAATGGAGCAACTTAGAACTGGTAAGGCAGAGAATCCTCAGTTCCCCTCCCATTGAAATCATCTCATGAAACAAGGTAGCCCTACCTTTGAAGAGACACCGGAAAATCAAGGTGAGGCAAGGAATGAAGATAAAGAGGCTTTCACTCAAATACAACTACCTGTTATATGAGATGCTTTCGGTCAATCCCAAAAAGGTTGCCACTGTGGGACAACAGCTGATTTATGCCTGACACTTCCGCCTGACCACAGGTGTGATCTTTCCTCATAGTCCATGGGTTCAACACTGGGGTTCAGAAATGCTGAAGGCAAAAAGGGAACCTGACATTTTCAGGTTAAGAAACTGGAAGAAGTTTGGGGAAACAACTCAGAGGAAGAAAGTGACTCTACAATCTTCAGGGTTTCTAGTGATGTCCACCAATGACCAGCCCTTGCCAAAAAACCAGTTTTTCCAGATAGAAACATTTCAAGAATGTAGCCCTAGAAACCCTTAACCAGAAGTTGAACTGCATTTTTTTCCCTCCAAAATCCAAACAATAAGACTTTTTACAGCAAAAGAACCACAATGTGTTATCTAATCAAATTCTACGTGGTAAGTGTGTCAAAGAAGAGAAAGCATGAGCAACACTAGATGGTTCAGGACGCTTCATTCACCAATCAAAGGAATTGGTGGAAGGAAGCTCAACATTCAGCCATACCAGCCATCAATAGACACATTGAAATAAACCATATTTACACACCATTCAAGAGAAACAATAAAATTGGTTGTGCTGTAGTGTTTTACTGTAGTGGGAAACTGTGAACATCCTAGACCAGGATATATCCAAAACTGCTTGCTGAGAAGGAAATAAGACCAGAACACTTCCTTTCCAGCAGCAGCTAAGACCCAGATAAGCAGGAATTAACAGCAGACAAATGATCAAGCAGAAAACAATACCCTAAATCAGTGGTTCTCAACCTTTCTGAGGTTGAGACCCCACTTGCCCCACCCATGCGCGCTGCGACCCTGACCCAGGGGCATGCGCGTGTGCGCGCGCGCAAAAAAAATTTTTTAAATTTAAAAAAAAAACAAAATGGCGGCCGCGACGGGCGGATCTGCGCGTGCGCGGATCGGCCCATCGCACGCGCCGCGCATGCGCAGATCCGCCCATTGCGGTCCGCCATTTTGTTTTTATTTATTTTTTTATTTATTTTTTATTTATTTTTTATTTATTTTTCCGGCGCGACGGGCGGATCTGAGCGTGCGCGGCGCGCGTGCGCCAAAAAAATAAAAATTTTTTAAAACAATTAAAAAAAATAACAAAAAATAAAAAAAATAAAAATAAAAAAACAAAATGGCGGCCGGCGGTGCCCGGCGACCCCCGCGAAATGGTCTCGTGACCCCAAATGGGGTCGCGACCCCAAGGTTGAGAACCACTGCCCTAAATCAAAGAACTACCAAGGAGAAAAACCACAATCCTATCAACACTGACAGGGTAAATTATTTCTTAGATACAGGGAACAAACCGCATACTAACTCACACTCATGAATACAGTTAGTCCTTGACTTACAATCACAATTCAGCCCAGAATTTATGTTGCTAAGTGAGAAATTCATTAAGTGAGTTTTGCCCCAGTTTACCACTTTTCTTGCCTCATTTGTTAAGTGAATCACTGCAGTTGTTAAAGTTAGTAACACGGTTCTTAATCTGGCTTCCCCCTTGATTTCGCTTGTGAGAAGGTCGCACAAGGTGATCACATGATCCCAGGAGACAGCAACCGTCACAAACAGGAACCAGCTGTCAAGCATCCAAATGTAAATCACCTGACCATGGGGATGCTGTAATGGTCATTAAGTGTGATAAATGGTCATAAGTCACGTTTTTCAGTGCCACTGTAACTTTGAATGATCACTAGATGAACTGTTTTAAGTTGGGAACTATCTATGAATGAAACATCTTCAAGAAAATAACCAAGCTGCAAGAGCACCAAGGATTCCACAGTTCAGCCCAAGCAACATATCTATTTTCTTCTATGGGAACATACCTGTCCAGAACCGCCTGGCATATATTATTAATGCTTGGGAATTTCAAGCAAACAACTTAAAGGGATCCGTTAAAAAAATATCTTTGTTTGTTGAACAAGCACTGTTGAATTGTATTTAAAAAAATCAATAAAACATAAATAAAAAAAATCTTGACCAGGCTATTGTTGATAATATTTGTGCCAAGGTTTTGGGATATATATATTTTTTTGCTCACTTTGCAGTGTAAACCCGTTAGGTTAAAAACAGTATAGCTGCTTGGAAATCATTAACTTTGTGCAAGGTATTAGGGAAGTTACAGCACTGTCATTATTTCCAATACCCCCCATGGAACATATCTGAAGTTGAACTGGATATTTTTTAGAGATAAGGGTTTGCTTTACTTGTAAAATCTTGGGCTTCTTTGGATCGCAAGTGGTATTTTTGGAGAGTAACTTGTTTCTAACCAACAACGCTGGATCTCAGGCGGTTTCAACAACAGGCTTAAAAGTAGAAAAACCTGGTAATCAAAACTAAAGGATTAAAGCAATAAAAATAGCTTTTGCGGGCAAGAGTCTCTTTTAATGCACCCGTTAGAAATATTGTGATTATCAAGTGCATTTCTTCTGAGAGTTAAAAATGGCAGCCTCTACTAATTTTATCTCAACACCAATAAGTTTGAGAGGCTGGTCTGACGGAGTGAGGGTGACCCACTCAACTCCTTGCTCCTGTAAGAACTCTAACCTAGAGTTCTACATTCCAACATCTTAATTACGATGCGATCCCATCCTTCATTTAATCAAAGGAGCTGGGGTGGTGCCCTGGTTAGAATGCAGTATTGCACTCTGCCCACTGCCAGTAGTCCGATCCTGACTGGCTCAAGGTTGACTCAGACTTCCATCCTTCCGAGGTCGGTAAAATGAGGACCCAGATTGTTGTGGGCAATTTGATGACTTTGTAAACCACTTAGAGAGGGCTGTAAAGCACTATGTAGAAGCATATAAGTCTAAGTGCTATTGCTGTCGCGAAAGGATTTTCAAGTGAAATCAATAAATTAAATGGATTTGCAAATGAGACAACAGATCATTATGAGTCCCAAAAACTGACTTGGATGCTTATTTATGCAGGCAGGCATTGAAAAGGATAATTTCCCCTTTTTTCTTGCATGAATTCTTCATCTATGATCCAGTTTGCCATCAGCAGGTTTTAAGACTTCATGCATTGGAAACAAAGCTTTAAAATAAAACAGAAACATTTAAACATTTCTAGCCTGTTGAATCACATGGGTTTCATTAACTAATGGACAAATTATTTGACTGAAGAGTGGAGCTGAACCAACAACAGCGTGCCTGCGGCTGTAACAAACATGTTGTAAAGGGAAATCATTTTCTTTCTTTCTTTCTTTCTTTCTTTTGGTAAGTGAAATATGAGTCATGCAAAACAATGCTTGCTTTTCTCAACCCTGAACTTGCTATCCATTTTCCCCCAGGCTAGTACTCCCCAAATGGGTTGGATTTCAAATCCCAGAGTTTTTTAAGCTTTTCATTAAAGATTCATGTGAATCCACATTGGGAAACTTGGTTGACTGACTGTATTCTGGGGTCCTGAATTCTTGAGAGGCCCATAGCCCCATAGCTAAACAATGCAGACGCCCCTGAAGGAAGTTAGCCCAGAGAAGGAAATATTAAAAGGGCAGAAAAATATATTTTTCCTCAAAAGGATTTTTTTTAAAACCAAACCTGGCCCCAAATCTATCTCTCTGCCCCAAGCAAGAGCTAGCCCAGCGGTTCTCAACCTGTGGGTCGCGACCCCATTTGGGGTCGAACGACCGTTTTGCGGGAGTCGCCGGACACCGCAATCCGCCATTTTTTCCCCGTTCGGCCCGTCGCGCCGCGCATGCGTGGTTCGGGCCGTCGTGCCGCGCATGTGCAGTTTGGGCCGTCGCGCGCACACCGCGCATGTGCGGTTCAGGCTGTCACGCTGCGCATGTGCGGTTTGGGCCGTCGTGCGCACGCCGCGCATGCGCGGTTCGGGCCATCGCGCCGCACATGCGCGGTTCGGGTCGTCGCACACGCACCGTGCATGCGTGGTTCAGCCCGTCGCGCCGTGTGCGGTGCGGTTCGGCCCATCGCGCCATGCATGCACGGTTCGGGCCGTCGCACGCACGCCACGCATGTGCGGTTCGGGCTGTCGCGCCACGCATGTGCAGTTCGGGCCATCGTGCGCGCGCCGCACATGCACGGTTCGGGCCATCACGCCGCACATGCGCGGTTCACGTCATCACGCACGCGCCGTGCATGCGTGGTTCGGGTCGTCGCGCACGCGCATGGGCAGCGCAGGTGGGGTCTCAGCCTGAAAAAGGTTGAGAACCGCTGAGCTAACCCCATATGAATGCAGATGTAGAACCATCAGAAGCCAGGGCACTCAAGAAGACAAAGAGAAGATCTGCATGCCCCACCCAAACTCTAGGAGTGATTAACCCCATCACCTGGCAAGCAGGATATGATAATAGGATTAAACCACAGATACAAAGTCCTAGAAAAACACTCAGAAATAGCTTCAAGGTTCATGCCACAGGAACAGGAAACTATTCCAAAAGGCTAGAGGGGGTATAAAAACCTACTGCCCATGTGCTCAAGCTCTTTTTTTCCCCTCTCTGCTCCTTGCAAGGACCACTTTCTGCTTCTTCAATAAACTGTAACCTTCTTCCCAAAGCGGTTGCCATGTTGCTTATTTATCCCGGCTTGGATGAACCAGGATGAAGACTTACTTCTAAAACCCCAGTGTAAAGGGAGTTAACTACAGGTAGTCCGTGACATACAACAGTTTCTTTAGTGAGCTTTCAAAGTTACAACGGCACTGAAAAAAGTAACTTACGACCATTTTTCACACATATGACCGTTGCAGCCTCCCCACGATCATGTGATCAAAAGGCAGATGCTTGGCAACTGACTCACGTTTATGACAATTGCAATGTCCAGGGGTCAGTTGTTCACCTTTTGCGACTTCAGACAAGCAAAGTCCACAGGAGAAGGCAGATTCTCTTAACAACCATCTGACTAACTTAACAACTTCAGTGATTCACTTAAACACTGTGGTAAAAAATGATCGTAAAATGAGGCAAAACTCACACGACAACTTTCCCGCTGAACAGCAGAAATTTGGGGCTCCATTGTGGTCATAAGTTGAGGACTACCTATATAGCCTTAGCACAGTGGTTCTCAACCTTTTTAATGCCACGACCCCCCAACCGGTCGTAAGTCGAGGACTACCCAACCGGTCGTAAGTCGAGGACTATTTCCCTGCCCGGGAGCGCCGCGCATGCGTGTTGCCGCCCCCTGCGCCGGCCGAGGCATAGCTGGCAAGGGGCAGCGACGGCGCAGGGCGATCACTGGCTGGGCCACCAGCTGGCACAGCCCAAGGGAGGTAAGGCACCCATCGGGCCCCACACGTGCCAAAAACCCTCCCTGCGCCCGCCGGCCTCCCACCTCCCACCCCTGGCCCTCTTTTACTTACATTTTTAGTAGTTGCTCAGCAGGGAGGGGTGGAAACTTCCGGAGAGCTCGCCTTCGCTGCAGACAAGTTGCAGCACCGTTTGCAGACTGGGACTTTTGGCGGGCTCAGCAGGGCAGAGACAGCCTGGACCATTCCTATTGGCTTTTAAAAGCCAATAGAATTAGACTCTATTCAAGAGAGTCTATTCTATGGGCTTTCAAAAGCCAATAGAATAAGAGGGAGTAGCACAGCTAAGGAAAAGGGGGGGGGGAATGGCAGACTGCGTTGTTTGGCGACCTCTGTGAAATGGTTGTTCGACCCCAAATGGGGTCGCGACCCACAGGTTGAGAACCGCTGCCTTAGCAGATCTGGAAATCCCACCGGAGTGTCCACAGTCTGCTCTTGAATGAATCTGTTGTCAATTAGTCTGATTTATCTTAATCTTGATTCTCAGACACATTTAAGGTGGTAAATAATAACCATCCCAGTTTGGCTATTTAAGTAACTACATTCAACATAATTTGGGATCTGGATTTACAGGAATACAGGTAGTCCTCAACTTATGGCTACGTGAAACACGTGCCACGTGGCCTTTGCCCCATTTTACAACCTTTCTTGCCACAGCTGTTAAGTGAATCACTGCAGTTGTTAAATTAGTAACACGGTTGTTAAGTGAAATTGGACTCTCCCATTGTCAGAAGGTCGTAAAAAGGGGAAGCTATGACCCCGGGACACTGCAATCGTCATAAATATGAGTCAGTTGCCACGCGTCTGAATTCTGATCATGTGACCTGGGGGGGGTTCCTCCAAAGGTCGTAGGGGTGAAAATCCGTCATAAACCATCTTGTAAGTTCGAATGGTCACTAAACGAACTGTCGTTAAGTCAAGGACCACTTGTATTATTGCTCAATAACCTTGTTTAACAAGAGCTTAAACCCCTGGATGATCTAAACAAAATGCTGGTTCAGAGTCCTTCTTCAAAGCTACAGGGAAACTGACATCCAACCTAAATGTTGGAGATGTGAAAGTATGGAGGCTACATATTTTCATGTATGGTGGACAAGTAGAAAAATTAAAGCTTTCTGGAGAAAAATATGGTGGACACTTCAAACCATTTTGAAAAAGCGTATTGAATTTCTACCTCAGTTGTTTTTGTTAGGGATCATAAAAGACTGTACCACCATAGAGACGAACTTAAGTTTGAACTTGATCACAGCAGCAAGACTGCTGGTGGGACAATACTGGAAGAAACCAGAAATACCATCTATGGAAGAATGGACTTTGAAAGTTATAAATATGGCAGAAATGGCTAAAATATCTGCATATTTGAAGGATCATTCAAATGAAAAATATATGTTGGACTGGAAACATTGGATAGACTACATACAAGAGAAACACCAATCAAAGAAAATGTATTCTATTTCTTCACCCAGAAGGTCATTGATTTATGGAATTCACTTCCTGAAGGGGTCGTGACAGCTGTCAGCCTTGACAGCTTCAAGGCAGGGCTAGATAGATTCATGGATGCAAAGTGTATCGGTGGTTATTAAAACGGATGTCCATGTGCCGCCTCTATGTTGGTTGAGGCAGGCAGGATTCCCTTGGGTACCATTTCTTGGGGGTCAAGGGAAAGGGAGGGTTTTGCCTTCTCTTTCTGCTCAAGATCCCCATGTACAATTGGTGGGCCACTGTGTGACACAGAATGCTGGACTCGATGGGCTTTGGCCTGATTCAGCATGGCTCTTCTTATGTTCTTATGTTCTTATGTATCTGGCTTATAGTTAAATCTTGATATACGGAGTGAAGAATGTTTACAAGTTTAAAATGATTGTATTAAGTTGAATAGCATTTAACTTGAATTTTTTTCTTTGTTTACATGTACAAATATATATCTAATAATAAAAAATATTAAAAAAAAATAAAATAAAATGTGGGTTTCCTTAAAAAAAAAAAAAAAGCTACCGGGAAAATGTTGACCACTGATCTCAGATACAGACCAGTCCAATAGCTTTCTCCTGACCATCATCCACAAACAGAAAGGGGAAAAAGTATTCTTGCATACAGAATGTCTGTAGAAGAGGCTGTAAGAATGGCCAGAGTCACAATTACTTTTGTATTAACCCTAAAACAGTCGGGGTCACAGCTCTATCGTCTTTCCCCAGCATCCGTTACCAGCAGCTCTGTCCTCCAAGACAAGGCTCCATTGTGACATTGCATCTTCCATGTGTAAGCCTCCTGTTTCTCGCTTTCTGTGTTTCTTTTGGTCACAATAAATTCATTGAGGAAGCAACACAGAATGCCTGCACACTGTTGCTTCGTTGGTAGCCCTCGAGGGACACCAAACTACCGTAGAAGCATCCCAAATCATCTCTGGCCTAGTTTGAACATTGCCATTTCTTGCTTAAAGGGCCCATGGCTGGCTGGGGAATTCTGGGAGTTGAAGTCCACAAAGTTGCCATGGTTGGGGACCCCTGATTTAGGCTCATTCTGAAATTTCTTTTCTTCCTCTTGGCAGCTGATATATACCATGATATAATTCCACAGTTTGTGGCCTCCGGCTTTATTGGTTTATTCATTTGTCCGGTTATTTTATTTTTAACTCTTGCTGTATCTAATATCCTATAGAGCTTGGAGCTGCTTTGCATGACAAATCACAGCAGACAGTCTAAAATATCACATCAACATCATCACTATCATTTACACATCATTTTATATGCTCTTTGCCCTCTGACATTCTGCATAGTCTCCTTTAATCTTCCAGACAGCAGGAGAAAGGCCATGAAATCCTGTGTCCAAGGCTGGAAAAGCACAATAAAAGCCATGTCTTGAGGCATCTCATTGGATTTATGTTCTTGGTTATGTTGTAAATTCAGCTTCTCAATAAAGGCCTTGGATGGATTCACAGGCCTTGGCACTCTACCCGGCTTTCATTAAATCCAATAAGTAACCAGAAAGCCTGGAATGGATCCATCGGAGAGAAGAAATGGGGGATACACAACCTCTTTCATGCTTTATGCATCAGAGCAGTTTGCAAACGATTCCAAGGAGATACACAAAAAAATTCTCAAAGTTATACAGTGAGCAAATTAGCCTAACAGAATGGAAGAGAATGCCAAGCATTTCAGCAACTTAGCAGATCTCTTGAAGGCCAAAGCAGAACCCAAGCATGAAGGGGGGAAAATATTCTTAATCATTTTACTTTTTGTATATTGATGTTTTTTAATAATTGGGCTGTACACCGCCCCGAGTCCTTTGGGAGAGGGGCGGTATAGAAATCGCAAAAATAAAATAAATAAATAAATAAAATCGCTGGATATTCTGTGTCTACATTCTGCTAAAGGAGAAAAAGCAAACAATTCTGTCTGTTGTATGGAATACTGTACAGCAGAGGTCCTCAACCTTTTGGGCACCAGGGACCGGTTCCGTGGACAGAGGTTTTTCCATGAACCGGAGGGTATGTGGTTTTGCGTGCTGCCTGCATCCCGTGCATGGGGTTTTGCTTGTTTCTGCGGACCGATTGCTAGCATGCCGTAGCCCGGTACTGGTCCACAGACTGGGGGTTCGGGACCCCTGCTGTACAGTGTAACAGAGTTAGGAGGGATCTTGAAGTCCAACCCTGCAAAAGCAGGAGATCCTATACCGTTTTAGACAAATGGTTGTCCAATCCCTTCTTAAGAACTGGTGCTGGAGCACCCACAACTTCTAAAGGCAGGCTGTTCCACCTATTGATTGTTCTCACTGTCAGGAAATTTCTCCTTAGATCCAGGCTGCTTCTCTCTTTGTTCAGTTTCTTCTTTGTTCAGTTGCTTCTTATCTTGCCTTCTGGTGCTTTGGAAGTTAAAATAAAAACCCACTAGCAGCCAAAATTGAGGCAAGCAGAGAGCTATGCTGCTCTTTTTACAGGCTGTAAAGTCAGCCTCCAAGCAAACAGCTTGCTCCCCATTCAGAAAGCCTGCATATCAAAGGGGCCGATCATCACTGGGTTATCAGAAATACCGCCTAGAACTGAACAAATGAAACAAAATACACCTGACACTTCAAAGCTTTCCCTACACCCCCTTCTCCTCCTGGTTCTGGGCAGATAACAGCTTGCCTTTATATCTCAGCCAACACTGTAGGGGTCCAGCCACCCTTGCCTCAGCTGCATCCAAGGGAAAGCTACATTTTGAACTTTTATCAGCGGGCCTCAGCCAGAGACACACTGAGGCTACTTTTAATTAAGATGATGCATTGTTTTTGGAGACAAACCGGAGGAACCGGCAAAGAGGAGGAGGAAGAGAAACAGACTCCCACGGTTTCTGCACTTCAGAGCCAAGGGCAAACCAGTATGAAGTGCTGGTATAGGGGAGGGAGGCAAACATTGGCAAGGCAGGGGCCATCTGGATACCAAGCTTATTAATAACAGCCGGGGCTGTGATTTATTTAACTCACAATGGTAACAGACAGTCTGCAGCCAAGGCACCCACTGCAATGGAAAGAAAAGGAGTTATTCCCATCATCTCCCAGTGCTCAAAACCACTGGGAGTGCTGCCTTGCAGTCACTTTTCGAGAAGCAACTGTCTGGAAGGCATGTGGGCCATCTTCCATCCTCTCCTTGTCCCAGAGGTTGCAAAGAGCTGGTCTGTTCACTGGCTCTTTGTTCTTTGCCGGGGTTATTGGCTCCATTTTTTTAATTTTTTTTTTGTAAAGCCGCCTTCAGTTTGCCATTTCTTCCTCTGAAAGTTGCTGGAAATGTGATTCGTGTTGGGGGGACAAATTAACCTTTATTCATTTATTTCATAATAGTTCTACATCAGTTCTATCTCGGTATGCATGCATTACTTGGGCAAATTGTACTAAAAACCACTGAGCTGTATCTCCTCTGCTATTGCAAACTTGGTCCCACTGGTACACGGTGCCCCGTGCCAGCCGGAGGTATGGAAATCTATTTGAAGACACTTCTAATCATGGAGACCAATTATGGAAAGTTGGATCAGAATATCTCTGTATGAATTTTGGTCTTTTGGAATCTCTCTGGATCATGGGAACATGAGCAGACTCTGAGCTGGTGTGAGAGATACTTCTTTTTTTGCAACAACCCCATATCCATGAACAGATGCAGATGCAGAAATGATGCTCAGAAAATGTGACCATTTAGAACACTAGCCTTCAGAAATGCAGACCTCCCTTTAACTTAATGCAGACCAATTTTTTAACCACAACAAGACCTGAAGACCGACACATTTCATGGTAACAGTTGATCCATTCATACTCCTATTTTTACCAGTGCTGAACTCCCAAGCAGAAATGAAGTGGATTAGCACAAAATCAAGCCATTTGCCTGTTACAATTTTACTTGCTTACAACGTTTAAGGATCTAGAAATGCTTAAAGGTCTAATGCCGTACAATCAGAGGTGTCCTCTCTGCTTTCTTTCTTGCTGCTCATCTTGCCTGCTGATCAGAGCTGAGCATCAGAACTGTTTCATGTCATATAAGCTTCCTTTGACAGCTCTCACCACAAAAACATCCTCACAGCCAAGTGTTCAGGTCATTTGTTTTAGAACACTTCCCAACAGCAAGATGGTTTCTCCCTTAAAAGAACTCGGACTCGTTTACATTTTTAGGAAAGGAGAAAAAATAATTTTTGACTTCCACCACCTGGATCCTTTACAGGTTTTTCTCTCTCTCTCTCTCTCCCCTCCCTCCCTCCCTCCCTCCCTCTCTCTCTCTCTCTCTCTCTCTCTCTCTCTAACAAGGACAGCTATCGTGGAAACAGACTGCTGATTCTTTATTGGTTTTCCAGTAAAAATTCCCCAAAATAAATCTTTGTTAGGATAATCAGTTATTTTTTTGTCAGTTGTTCTTCTTATAAGTGATAAACATAATTCAGTTACTTAAAAAGCAAACAATGTATACAGCTCTGTTTTCAGTCTTTGGACGTTGCCAGATGCAGATGGAGTCCTGATAACATGTTAAGCCAAAAATTAGTAAATCAAAGATAACTGCTTTAGGAAAAGAACATAGTTTCTCTCTCATATTCATTGGCACCATCTGGGCTAGTGCGCAAGTTGACTCATTTCCAGAAAGGCAACACAGATTAGGATGCAAAGTTTGAGCCACCTGCCCTCCCCGTATTTGGAAACAGACTTTAGAGATGTCTAATCTTGAGAACCTTCGACCAAAGTTAAATACAACTTACACCACAATTCAGCCCAAAGTTTCCATTGCTAAGCAGTGTGAAGTGAGCTGCACCTCCTCTTAGACCTTTTTTGCCATACTTGTTAAGCGAAGCACTGCAGTTGTTAAATGAATCAGGCCGTTGTTAAGCGAATTTGGCTTCCTCCATTGACTTTGCTGGTCAGAAGCTGGGTAGAAAGGTTATAAATGGTGATTACTTGACCCCAGAATAGTGCAACTGTCACAAATACAGGCCAACTGCCCCAATTTTGATCACATGACTATGGGGAACGCTGCAGCAGTCGCAAGTGTGGAAAATGGTCATAAATCGCTTTTTCCAAGTTGTAACTTCAGACTGTCACTAAATGAACGGTCAAGGACTATCTGGAATGTATTCTGTTAGGTATGCAGCTGATGAAAAATGACAAAATAGTTGAATAGCAAGCCTGAATATGACCTGTATTATTAAATCAATAATCTAAGTAACTCCAACTAAGAGGTTTTTCTTTTTTTTTTAAAAAAAGCAAAGAACTGAAATTTTGCTCTCAATTGGTATATTTCTCTCCTCCCTGTTTTTTTTGGGGGGGGGGGGAGAAATCCATTGCTTTCACACGTGGCAGCTAAAATTAAGAAACTCACCTTTGCTGACAACATCCCAAAATTGGGTAGATTGTTATCAAGATACCCAAATCTCGATGGTGCAGATGCTTGATGTCAACGTAATTTGTTTGGATTTGTGTTATTTCACTGTTTCTCTGAATCAATCTTTTTTATTAATTTTTTTCATCAAAATATGTTAATTTTTCCAATCAACAAGTTGTCTGGAGTTTGCTAAGCTAATACATGTTCAATTCCTAATCCTTCATTCTTTTCTCTAACCAAGAATAAAATAAATTCCAAATTTGATAGTAGTCTGTATCTTCTTTGTCTTTCAGCCTCATAGTTAATCTGTCCATTTCTGCACATTCCAAAATCTTCCTGATTATTTCTTCCTCTGATGGCAAAGCTTCATTCTTCCAGTATCGTGCAAAAATTATTCTCGCTGCTGTGGTAATATGTAGAATTAAATATAATTTTTGCTTATTAGTCTTTTCAGACATAATGCCTAGTAAAAAAAGTTCAGGTTTAAAATCCACTTGTTCGCCCAATATTTTTTCTAACCACATATGTATATTTTTCCAATAGACCTTTGCCTTCCCGCATGTCCACCAAATATAATACGTGCCTATCTTATGTTTACATTTCCAACATCTATCTGACATATTTTTAAACACTTTTGCTAATCTTGCTGGTGGAAGGTGCCATCTATAAAACATTTTATACAGATTTTCTTTGTATGAAGTTGACATTGTTAAAAGCTAAACAAGAATTGGAAAATTTAGGAATTAATCTGTCCTGGTGGGCACATTTACAGATACAAAGTAGATATGAAAAAGATGTAAAAATGTATGGATTTTACAAGGATCTAACTGTGTTTGATAAGATTTTGTTAATCTCAGATGAGAAATTAATTAAGAAAATGTATAACTTTTTGTTAATTTTAGATATGGAAAGTGAGCAAGTGAAAGAAACAATGATAAGATGGGCAAAAAATTTTGGTTATAATATAGAATTAGAAAAATGGCAAATGTTATGGGAGAGAAACTACTTCACTGTTTCTCAACCTTGGCAACTTTAAGATGTATGGACTCCAACTCCCAGAATTCCCTAGCTGGCTGATGTTTGACTGCAAAAATTGATGGCCAAAGGGACTGCTTTGATTAAAGAAAAGAACACAATTAATTGGTTTCTACTTAGAGAAACTGTTTTTTTAGACTTTGTGCTTGAAGTGGGAAAAAGTGTAACTTTAATTTTGTGTTTGGCTGATTAGGTGATAAGGTTTGTTGATGCAAAAATGGCTAGTTGTACTGTTGTGTAAAAGTAAAAAGTTGAGGTTTGAAGTTATTCTCTTATTCTACTGCACCACAAAGGAGTCGGAAGTCAAAGCTTTTTCTTTCTTTTTTCCCCTCTGCCCTACACCTTTCCCTTCCCTTTTTCCTCCCTTCTTTTCCTGTTATGTTCTTTTGTATTTTTTTTTTTATCATTTCAGTGCTTTTATGAAGTGATTTCAGATGCCATTCTCTTCCTGAACTGTGAGAGCTGCTTTGGTTGCTCTAGAAATGAACAACTCTGGAAATGCAAAAGCCGCAGTAGATTCTTGGCCCAGTGGGAAACATAAGAACTTTCAGTAATCTTCCTTATTGAGTTTGATTCTCCGACGGGAGAAAGAAAACGTCGACTTGTTCTGTGATTGGTAAAGTCTGCTTGCTAACACCACAAAGGGCTCCATCATTGTCCTTCTATCTGTTATTGTCACTTCCCATAACTTCACTGTCTCAATCCTAGCCCACTGTTGTGCAACTTCACTCTGTACTTGTCTTTCCTCCAAAAGGTCAGTTTTATTACCCAAAACAATAATTGGCCACAATAGTATGATTACCATACAGAACTTGTTCCAAGATGGCTGTATTTCCCACTGAACACATTCCACAAACCAACACTTTGAAACCTTTTCCCATCTTCTTTCAGATTATTAGCAATCCAGAACCTTGTAGAGAGCGGCCAGCCAAAAGTCACAGTGATCAATTTCATCCCATAGCGTGAAACTCCACGCTCTAATAACATGTGTTCCCCATGAACTCGTTCTTTTGTATTTTTGTATTGTATGCTAATAAAAGTTTGAGGGCTCCTTGGTGTTCTCATCTGAGCTTGCTTGTTTTCTTGCAGATGTTTCATTACCCAAACTAGGTAACATCATTGGTGATGTTTGGGTAATGAAATATCTGCAAGAAAACAAGCAAGCAAGCAAGCTCAGAGAGCACCAAGAACCCCTCATGTCAACACTGAGCTATAAATATTCCCCTTTATTAGTAATAAAATTTTGAAGGAGAAAAGTTGGCGAGATTGAGAAACACTCTGTTACTTCGTTTATTCTCTTCCTGCAAGACACATTGGAGGAGCTGTGAAACAAGCAGATTCCCCAGGGAGTATTAGTAAAACAAGAATCATCTTTTATTTTCTTTTTCAACAGTCTCTGTGTAAACGTGCTGTTCGCAAACACTTCTGCGCTTTATTCTAATGGGCAAAACAGAGCAAGGGTGAGGAAAGGAAGCTTCCCCCCCCCCACAGGCGAGAAATTACAAACATTGCATTAACACAATGACACTTGAACACCCACCAGTTCTGCCTTTGTCACCAAATTACCACTATGTTACTTGCTACCCTTGTGGAGACATCTGACTTTGAATTATGAGATGCCATCTGCCCTTTATTGTATACCATTAAAGATGTTCCATTCTCAAAGCCATTTGAGTATAACTACTCAGCCACTCCAACTGGATATGTTTTCAGGAGCGGCACTCTTTGCTACTTGGATAGGTTCTCATTTAGCGCCAAAATTGGGACCGGCAACTTGGTCAAGCGAAGTGGTCACTATGTAAAACCACGGCTGTGCTTATGATTGAACTTCAGCTTTCCTTTGCTTTGCAGATCTGCAAAAGTTATAATTTGCAAGGCCTGGCCATGAAGTTACTTTTCATCATCATACGTGCGAACTGTCGCTAAATGAGGCAGTCTCTACTGAGGACTACCGGTATTTGCCTAGTAAAAGCACGATAGAAATGATAAAAAATGTAACCCATTGCCTACTCAACACCCAGGCCATGGAAAAACTGCAACAGAGGCCCTCAAAATGTATGGCAAATATGGGGATATGTTCTGACATTTTTACAAAACACTACCCAGGTGGGTGGGGAGTCATGGCTGGCAAGTTGGGTGAGATAAAACACTGATGATGCTCCTACTGTTCTTCTCTTTAATCTATGGAAGGCTTCACATCTGCCTGTTGCTAATTAGTTTTAGATCCCATCTTTTGCTGAGGAGCTCAAGGCAACCTCCCATTTTCCCCCATAGCCACCACTCCTCCAAGGCAGGTTGATGAATTGAAAGACAAGTGAGCTACTGAGTTTCCATGGCTGAGGATGGATCTGAACCCAGCCTTGGCTCTCTGCTCTCTTCCTGTCACCATTTTGTCATTTTTTCCTGGGCAGGTGGACACCAAGCCAACATTGCTAAGCTGTTGTCGCTTGTCATTTTTATTTCTTAAGAAGGCCAGAGGGAGCCCGAAGGATGCCAGAGGCGATATTATAACCATCATAACGTCCTGCAGAGAATAGTCTGCAGTTGATAGTCGAAAGGCCAGTAGGAAACACTCAAATTACAGCAGTCAGCTAAAAGGCTTAGAAATCTGTTTTTCCTCTTTTCCATTTTGACCTCCCACCCATCCTCTCTGGCAGAAGTTACAAGTCTTCTTCTCATAGCTATGAAGGGACGAAAGAAAATATCTGCTCCTTGTTGGTTACATAGCTCCGGGAGCTCACAATAAAACCAATTTCACACTGTGTTTCTTACATGCTGTCAAAACCACTGGAGTGTGACAGACATACAGGTAGGGAAGACAATATACTAGCTGGAAGGGACCTTGGAGGTCTTCTAGTTCAACCCTCTACTCAAGCAGGAAACCCTATACCACTGTTTCTCAACCTTGACAATTTTAAGACATGTGGACTTCAACTCCCAGAATTCCACAGCCAGCATTGCTGGCTGTGGAATTCTGGGAATTGAAGTCCACATGCCTTAAAATTGTCAAGGTTGAGAAACACTGCCCTATACCATTCCAGACAAAGACAACTTCTTCTTAACAACCTCCAGCGATGGAGCACCCACAACTTCTGGAGGCAAGTCATTCTACTGATTAATTGTTCTCGCCGTGAGGAAATTTCTCCTTAGTTCTAGGTTGCTTCTCTCCTTGATTAGTTTCCATTCATTTCTTCTTGTTCTTCCTTCAAATGCTTTGGAGCAGGGATCCCCAACTCCCGGGCCACGGACCAGTACCAGTCCGTGGCTTGTTAGGAACTGGGTTTCACAGCTGGAGGTGAGTGGCGGGTGAGTGAAACTGCGCATGTGTGGGATCTAGGTTGTGTACTCTTCCCCCCCCCCCACAGTCGGTAAAAAAATTGTCTGCCACAAAACCACTCTCGGGTGCCAAAAAAGTCGGGGACCATGTTTTGGAGAATAGGTTGATTCCCCTCTTCTTTGTGGCAGCCCAAAGCCTGCTAAAGTTTGGAGGATTTATATGACCCTTAAGTAGCCATCAAATGAGCATGACACACCCAAAGCAGCTGGCAGGGAGACCCTTACCGCAAAACCTGGGAACTGCTTCTGTCTATAAACTGGAAAATTCTTTTCCTGACTCAAGACACAGCTCACCCACAGATCTGGAAGCCAGCATTTCAGCTACTGTTTCTCTCAAATTGATCAAGATTGTGCCGCTGTTAAACGTTGTCCAAAACTTCTATCACGCTTCAGATCTGCTTTGATTGCAATCTAGGCTTTCCACCCTCTTAACCCCTAACTCCGAAATTGCCTATTTGGTAAAAGATTCACAGATGCGATATGGCCAAATACTTGTGTATATTGCAGACTAGAATAAAGCCTTAGAAAATGTGCTAGAAGATTTGAAAGGGTGTTGTCTTACCTGAACGTCTGTTCTCAGCATGGGGATGAAGAATCCACGGATGGGTTATTTCAGTCCTCTAGCCCATGTGACTAGGACCAAATTCTTAGCTCCGCCTCTGACCGGGCTTCCTGTCCTCTGACCGGACTTCCTGTCTCCCAGTTTTTTCCTCGGGCGAAGCTCTTTCAACGTAGTTTGGTCCTCGTGGCTCCTGTTCACGATCCTGTAAATCAACCTCTGCCTAGACTGTTAGAGGAGGGCGTGGATTCTTCATCCCCATGCTGAGAACAGGCGTTCAGGTAAGACAACGCCCTTTCTCCAGCATGTGGATTTCGAATCCACGGATGGGACATACCAAAGCCCTCCCATGTCCCCACGGGTGGGAGTCTAGGCTGGGATCTCACTTGAGGAAATGACCTGCTGCAGCGCTCGCCTACCAAAGGAGGCCTCTGCCGCAGCGAAGCGGTCTATCTTGTAGTTTTTAACAAAGGAGGACGGAGACGCCCATGTCGCCGCCCTACAGATCTCCTCCACTGGTGCCTGCGTGAACCAGGCCGCTGAGGTAGCCGCACTCCTGGTGGAGTGCGCTGTTATTCCTGTCGGAACCTGTAGTGACTGTGCCCCATAAGCCTCTGCTATGCATGCCCTGATCCACCTGCCAATGGTCGAAGAGGAAACCTTGTGACCCATGGTTGCTGGTTGGAATGATACGAATAGCGTTTCTGATTTCCGGAAAACCGAAGTCCTTTTGGTGTAAAGGAGTAAGGCCCTGCGCACATCCAGAGTGTGCCATCGCCGTTCCAGGGGATGTGAGGGATTCGGACAGAAACTTGGCAATGCTATTTCCTGAACTCTGTGAAACCAGGAATTAACCTTCGGCACAAAGGATGGATCTAGACGTAACGTGACTGTGTCCTCTGAAAAGGTCATCAGGTCCGCTCGAACCGAGAGGGCCGCTAACTCCGAGATCCGCCTTGCCGATGTGATGGCCACAAGGAAGGCTACCTTCCACGTCAGATGACGGAGTGAGCAAAGCCTCAGGGGCTCGAACGGAGGGGAGGTTAATGCCTGGAGCACCTTGGAAAGATCCCAAGACGGATAACGATGTACCACCGGAGGTTGTACTGTGGCTGCCCCCTTCATAAAGGCCTTTACTGCCGGGTGCTGCGATAGTGAATCCCTATTGTCGCAGGAGAGCACCGTCTGTAGGGCTGCCACCTGCCTGCGAATGGTATTGAGTGCCAGGCCCTTCTTGATACCTTCTACGAGGTAGTCTATGATGTTAGGAATGATCACAGCCAAGGGATCTAATCCTTGCTTGCCGCACCAGTTGACAAAGCTCCTCCACGTGGCATCATATAATCTGTTGGTGGAAGGGTGACGGGAAGCCTGGATGATCTCTATGGCGTCCTTCGAAAAGAACTGTCTGGTTAGTCCCTCCCTTTCAAGTGTCAAGCGGCTAGTTGTAGCCACTGTGGGTCTGGGTGTTGTAGGTTCCCCTGACTGAGCGACACCTGATGCGGAGGTATTATCCAGACTGGCGAGATTGAAAGGTCTACGAGGTCTGCAAACCATGGCCGTCTTGGCCAATGTGGAGCAATCAAGATCACCTCCGCTCTTTCCAGGATTACCTTGCGGATGGTCGCCTGTATCAACGGAGGGGGTGGAAATGCATACATCAGCCCCCGAGGCCACCTGCATCTGAGGGCGTCCGTCCCCTCCGCCCCCCGGGCCAGGAACCTGGATATGAATCGGGGGAGCTGAGTGTTCTTGGGGGAAGCGAAGAGGTCCACTAGTGGGCGGCCGAACCTGTTCGAGATTGCCTCGAACAGGGTCGGGTCCAGTCTCCACTCTGCATGATCCACCGTGACTCTGCTTAGTGAATCCGCTTGGCGGTTCGCCTCCCCTGATATGTGTTCTGCTTTTACTGATCCTAGGTGCGACTCTGCCCAAAGCCCCAGTTCTCGGGCTTCCTGCATGAGGGCCGCTGATCTCGTCCCCCCCTGCTTGTTTACGTGTGCTTTTGCTGTCACGTTGTCCGTTAGGACTAGCACGTGTGCTCCCGCCAGGCTGGGGGAAAAGTGTCTGAGAGCTAAGTGGATCGCCCTTAGTTCGAGCCAGTTGATGTTGTGAACCAGATCCTGGGGTACCCATCTGCCCTGCGCTATCTGATCCTGGA
Organism: Bothrops alternatus; assembly: GCA_034064705.1. Lineage (NCBI taxonomy): Eukaryota > Metazoa > Chordata > Lepidosauria > Squamata > Viperidae > Bothrops > Bothrops alternatus. The sequence continues at coordinate 453,146 of JARGCV010000294.1, forward strand.
AGTGAGCTCCCCAGCCGAACTGGCTGGCGTCTGTGGTCACCGTTAGTCTGTCTGGCTCCCTGAACAGTGTTCCCCTGGCCGTTGCGGTAGAAGTCCACCATCGGAAAGATGACAGGACCTGGGGGGGGGAGTCTGACCTTTCGGAGCGATGCGCCCTGGTTTTGTCTTTGATAGGGGAGAAGGAACCATTGGAGCCTTCTGGAATGGAGTCTGGCCCATGGGACGATGCCCAGGCATGAGATCATTTTCCCCAGGAGTTCGGACAGTTGTACTATGGTGGCTGATCCCTTCCCCTGGACGAGGCGCGCGAGCTTTCGTACGCTTTCCCGCCTTTCCTGTGAGAGGTGCACTAATCCTGCTTCTGAATCCATGACCGCCCCTAAGTGTAGTAGGCGAGTTGATGGTGAGAGATGGCTCTTTTTGTAATTTACTGAGAAGCCATGTTCCTGCAGCGTGCGTAGCGTGACCCGCAGGTCTGTGCGAGCCGCTTGTTGGGAGCTTGACAGGATCAGGATGTCGTCTAGGTAACATAAGACGCGCACCGGTAGCGTGCGCAGGTGCGCTGCCAACACGGCCAGCACCTTTGTGAATACCCTGGGTGCCGATGACAGGCCGAATGGTAGGGCCCTGTATTGATAGTGCCTGTTTTTGTGGCAGAACCGTAGGAAGCGTCGATGTTCCTCCCTTATTGGTATATGTAGGTATGCCTCTGTGGGGTCTATGGATGACAACTGATCCCCTCTTCGGATGCTGGCCAGGATAGATTTGAGGGACTGCATTTTGAACTTTTTGTATATTACGTAGTGATTTAGTCTCTTGAGATCTAGGATTGCTCTCCATCCCCCCGATGTCTTGGGTACGACGAACAGGATGGAGTAGAACCCCTGCCTTTCCTGTCCTGACGGGACCGGTTCTATGGCTCTTATTTCTATCAGGTGTTCTATGGCCAGTCTTAGTAGTTTCGCTTTTGAGGGGTTTCGGGACTCCGGGCACCTTATGAATTGACTCGGGGGGGGCGTAAAACTCTAAGGCTAGGCCGTGAGTTACGGTGTCCCTTACCCAGGCGTCTGTTGTGGTGTTTTGCCACACTTGGCTGAACAGCGCCAGGCGACCCCCTATGGGGCTGTCCCAGGCGTCACTTGGAATGCCTGTAAGGTCGTCCCGTCCCTCCTCTGGCGTTGCGTTTTGGGAACTGGCCCCTACCTGCGGCCGGGCGGTCCTGGAAGCGCTCCTGACCTGAAGGGAAGGAGCGCTGATTTCTGGGCCAATCCCAGGACTGCCCCCCGCGAAAGGGCTGTCTCCATTCTCCGGACCCGCTCTGGCGGGGCCCCTGTCTGCGGAACTCCTGGGTTCGCTTATCTGTTCCTTTGGAAGGGTGGGCGAGTATCTTTCTCTTATTCTTGTCTTCAATTACGTACGGGTCCAGGATGGGACCAAACAACCTGGGTCCTGAGTATTTGGCGGTGGCCAGTCGCCACTTGGACTTAAGGTCCGCCTTCCATGTTTTGAGCCAGAGGAGCCTTCTAGAGGCTATTGTTGACCCTATGGTCCTGGCTGAATATTTGGAGGCAGACAAGGTGGTGTCCGCCATGTACTCTGCTGCCATCAACAGTTTGTTTAACTGTGCACGTACCTGATCTGGTGATACACTTGCCTGTAGATCCTGAAGCCACAAGATTGATGCCCTGGCCACCAGAGAGGCTGAGACCGCGGATCTGATCGCCCAGGCTGAAGAGTGGTGCGTCCTGCGGAGCGCGAACTCAAATTTCTTGTCCTCGGCTTTCATGGATTCCGCCATATCTCCTAGAATGGCGGATGAGGCAAAGAGAGAGATTAGTGGTTCATCTACTGTTGGTACCTCTATGAGGGAAGCCAAGACATCGCATACATTCAATATCTTTTTATCTGTACTGCTTGGGGACGGCGTGGTTGCCAATGAGGCCCATTGTGATTCCAGCGTGGTGCGGAACACCAACGGGCACGGTACCTTTATCTCCTCCGGTGCAGGTGGATGTAGCACCGGGTGGGCATTACCTTCCTCCTCCTCGGGGGAGGCGGGCTTAGTCTCCTTAGGCCTTGCTGACAGGCTAAGGGTGGCACAGGTTTTGAGCATGAGTGAACGGAACTGAGCCGGATCGAACAGCCCTGAGGTTGAGGCCTGTTCCGGAGTCTCGTCCTCATCTTCTGACAGCTGGCGTCCTGATGTTTTCCAGTCCTCCGGCTCCTCCTCTGCTATCTGTGAAGAGGACTCGGACTCCTCGGAGGCTTGGGTGGATGCGCGTCCCCTGCGGAGCGGGGGCGCTGGCTGTTTGATGGGTTCCTGAGGGAATGAAGAGAGCTTAGAAGTCATAAATTTATCAAATGCTTTTTGCATATATGTCTGCAATTGTTCAGGCCACCCTCCAGGTAGGCCTGTGATTTCCAGTTCTGCTTCCGCCTGCGTGACTGCGGGCTCAGCATGGTCTGGCGTGGAAGGAGTGGATTGGGGGAAATCAGCCTGTTCAGTCCCACTGGACTGAAGCCTCTGGGCCTTGGCACACTCTCTCTCTAGCACCTGGTGCCTCCTTAAGGCCTGTCGCTCGGCTGCCTTCGACGGCTCCTTATTTAGGTGTTTTGTTTTTGCCTTCTTCTTGCCCCCCCCCCAGTTCCAAATCCATGGCTCTGCGTTTTGGGGAAGGAGGGGGAGGGCTTGAGCCTTGGTACACCTGAAGCGACGCACTGTCTGCCATCGTCCGTCTGAGATCCCCACAGAGGTCTCCAGACAAATGGGGGAAGGGGGGGGAGTCGACTCCACAGGCAGGTGGGGCTAAGCCCCATTCTGCACTGATGCACTGGCAGTGACAGGCAGGCAGACTTAACTCTCAGTAACGTCTGCGAGGCTGATTATCCCTATGGGTTAATGCACCCCAATGTCCACACTCCGTTAATCCAAACTCCCCCTCTCGGCCTGACTCCGCAGGCGCTGTGGTGGTTGGGGCTCGTGGTTGCCTGTCGCAGCAAAGTGCCGCCCCACAGGCTTCCGGCTTTCTGCGATTAATCGCAGTGTCTGATACCCCCCATGCTTGCACGGCGCTCCGGCCTTGCCCGGTAGATTGGGCCAAAAAAACCGAGGCCGGCGAGCCAAGATGGCGCCCGTCCTCCTTCCACGCAGTCCTTAATGGCCGCCGAAGACCCCGACTCGCCGCCTTCGCGGCCGCTATAGGTCCCGCGCCAAGTGCCGGCCTAGTGGCTAAGCGGCGCCTTCCTCCCCCCACCGCAACCCCACTTGCGCTTCTGGAGCGACGGGAGCTTCGTCCGTCGCTGGGCTCTTCCTCCGCGCTGGTTGGAGTCCGACGACGATAGCCGCTGGGGTGCCTTCCGGGGGAGAATTTAACTTCGAGAGGGGGATTCAGGCTGCGGGTCTTGAACTGGGGAGCGTTACCCCCTCCTGCTCCCGCGGCGTGGTCCCGTGAGGCCTCGGGAGGTCCCCCGGACCTGCTTGCCTCCGAATCCTCCCTCTTCTGATGAGTAACTTGCTGCTAAGTAAAATAAAATAATTCTAACTGAATCAAGACCTACTCTCGGAGGCTACTCTAAGAGATGTTCTCGGGCTGAAGACTAGGAAAAAACTGGGAGACAGGAAGTCCGGTCAGAGGACAGGACGCCCGGTCAGAGGCGGAGCTAAGAATTTGGTCCTAGTCACATGGGCTAGAGGACAGAAATAACCCATCCGTGGATTCGAAATCCACATGCTGGAGAATACTACATTAAACACCAGTCGAAGCACATGTACAGATTATGTTTCAAAGGCTTCAGTTCAAGCTTCTGGCCCTTCTGAGTCAACAGATATTTTGCTATTCTCTTCAGGGCTGTGGGAGACATTTGGGAGGTGTTGACTTAACAATCCGCTCAAGCGTGGAAATTGCTGATTCTCATCTCCCCAATATGGTTCCTAGTCATTACTACAGCAAGAAAATTTAAAAAAAAAATAATATTACCAGACTACTTAATACCATATCAAGCCTGGTGCAAACCATTGTCTTAATTTATTTTTATTATTATTATAAATATTTTATTAATTTTCTATTTTTACAATCAAGTGTTTAATAGACAACGTGAGGACTGAGTCCATTCATAATTCCGTGATACATATAAGCTTCTTCAAACTAAATCCAATATTACACCCTCCAATACATCCTCTCTTCCTCCGGGAATAGACATTTTCCCACACTAAGCAAATACAATTCTTATTGCTGTTAACAAATATACAGTTGAATGTCAGCATTTGTTACAGTTTTCTAACAGCATCAATAATATCAGTTTAGAATATCTTTTCTAACCAAAACATATCTTAATTGCATTTGCAACTATTTATATATATATATAGTGGGAAAGAACATACAACCTGGAAACAACCATTTCCTGTAGTCCCAGCTATCATGAGAATGCAACATCTAAAGGTTTATGGAGATTCTCAATCATCCTGGTCATGAATTGAAGAAGCTGCTTGGATGAGAAGCAAAATGTTTTCAAGGAAAAATAAACCCAGAAAGTCCACTCGTCTTTTGAAAAGCACCTTTGGGACAATATCTGGAGGCTCACTGATTCTCTGTTCACGTAGTCCAGCAGTTCTCAACCTGTGGGTGGTGACCCCATTTGGGGTCGAACGACCGTTTCACGGGGGTCGCCAAACATGGCAGTCTGCCATTTTTCCCCCCATTTTTTCCCCATTTCCCCTCGGCCGTCACGCCGCGCATGCGGTTTGGCCCGTCGCGCGCGAGCCACGCATGCGCGGTTCGGCCCGTCGCGCCACACATGTGCGGTTCGGTTAGTCGTGCCGCGCATGCGCGGTTCAGCCCATCACGTGTGCGCTGCGCATGCATTATTCGGTCTGTCGCGCCGCGCATGCGCGATTCGGGCCATCGTGCACGCGCCACGCATGCACGGTTCAGACCATCGCGGCGCGCATGCGCTATTCGGGCCATCGCGCCGCACATGTGCGGCGCAGGTCGGGGTCGCACCGCGCATGGGCGGCGCAGGTGGGGTCTCGGCCTGAAAAAGGTTGAGAACCGCTGATGTAGTCAAACATTTTCAGTGGAAGAGGAAAAGTTTATTTACTTGATTTTCATCCCGCCTTATTACTGTATATAAATAACTCTAGGCCAGTGGTGGTGAACCTATGGCACGCGTGCCAGTGGCGGCACTCAGAGCCCTCTCTGTTGGCATGTGCACCGCTGCCGCCAGCAGCAGTTCCATCAGGCCGCCACCGCTGCCCGGAGCAAGAACCCCGCCCAGCGCAAAGAAGGCAAAGCGGCTGACTAGCAAGCTTGAGTACAAATGGTAGAGCAGAGGTCACCAACCATGATTGGTGGACTGGAAGAAAAGGGAAGGGGAAGCATTTTACATGCGTGCGTGCATGCGTGCATGCATGGGGCCTGTGTGATACTAGCCCTACCCCATTCTTGAATGGTGCAGTGCCTTGTATCTGCACCCTGCAGTGCAGCGGCAGCCATTTTTGCGCCTTGTGGCATGGTGGCTCATTTTTGCGCCCCTGTTTTTTGCGTGCCAGAGGCGGCACTCAGAGGCACCTCCCTGCTCCCACCTGAAGACACCATAATGCCGATGCGCCCTTGGCACTTTGCAATAAATAAGTGGGTTTTGGGTTGCGGTTCGGGCACTCGGTCTCTAAAAGGTTCGCCATCACTGCTCTAGACAATGAACATACCTAGTATTCTTTCCTCCTCCTATTTTCCCCACAAGAACAACCCTGTCAGGTGGGTTGGGCTGAGAGAGAGTGACTGGCTCAAAGTCACCCAGATGGCTTTCATGGTTATGGTGGGACTAGAACTCACATTCTCCTAGTGACTGGCCCAAAGTCACCCACCTGGCTTTCATGCCTAAAGTGGGACTACAAAGTCTCCTGATTTGGCACTTTAACCACTAGACCAGCGGTTCTCAACCTGTGGGTCGCGACCCCATTTGGGGTCGAACGACCATTTCACGGGGGTCGCCAAACACCGCAGTCTGCCATTTTTTTCACCTTTTCCCCTCGGCCGGCGCAGGGGGCAGCACCGCGCATGCGCGGGGTAGCACCACGCATGCGCGATGCGGGCCGTCGCGCTGCGCATGTGCGATGTGGGCCGTTGCACGCACGCTGCACATGCGCGATGCGGGCCGTTGTGCCACACATGTGCGATGCGGACTGTTGCGCCGCGCATGTGGACCGTCGTGCGCGCGCTGTGCATGCACGATGCGGACCGTCGCACCGCGCATGCGCGGTGCAGGTCGGGGGTGCGGTCTGAAAAGGGTTGAGAACCGCTGCACTAGACTAAACTGACTCTTTAAATATAGTAATACATTTTCATTTTATTTATTTATTAGACGTGTGTGTCATTCAGCTTTTGCGGGTCCTGTTTTTGTTTTTCTGCCAGTTGGCTGTTTATTTTTAGTAATGCTACTTGTCCCGATTTTGCAATTTTGATCATTGTCACTGATCTGCTATCAACCTTCTGGCTACGCTCTAGGGAAAGCAGAGTCAGAGAGCTGGCAATAAGTAAATGGGCAATAAATAATTATTTGAGTAACTGCCTATGAAGGGAGGGAGCATTACATCTGATCAGCAAAGAGATTAAGGAATTATTTAAAAGGCATCATAGAGGAAATATCCTTTAAGCGTTTAGCATAAAAAGCATACTTGTTGCATTTATAGCCCATTCCCCCCTGGGAATTCAAGGCAGTGCATATACACTGCAACCTGCCCACCGCTACACAGCAAACATCCAGAAACTTTGTTCAACAACATCCCTGAGCCAGATTAAGTGGTGAAATAACAGGTGGTCCAAAGTCAGCCAAGATGTTTCATGATCAAGTGAAAACAAGATCTGGAATCTGTCCCCAGTCTTACTCCAACATTACAGAAAGACTCCTATCTTTGTTGATTTTCTAATGAGGTGATCAGCAGGCACTATTTTGCCTCAGTGTCTATGAGAATTTGGTCACTGGTATTCTAGCTGGGAAATGGAGGAAATACTATCAACCAGGACCCCAATTTTCTGAAAAGACGAGGAAGAAACAAGCAATATGTGCTGATTTTCTCCCAAATATCCAAATCTCCTTCACCAAGGTCCAAGTAGGATCAGTGTTAACTCTCTACCATTGTGTGGCTGAGTATAACTCAAGATGAGACTCTTGAATAGCCATACAATTCCTTTTCTAATTTGGTAAACCCACCCACCCCTCTGAATTGCTTTTTCTTGCTAGCCATGACTGCATTTACCGGTATATAACACACTCAAGTTAAACCAAGTGAACTGCATTAGGGCTTTGCAAGACAGCTGAACGCAACCACAGAGTACTCAGGTACAGAGGGAGGGAGGGAGGGAGAGGGAGGAAGGAAGGAAGGAAGGAAGGAAGGAAGGAAGGAAGGAAGGAAGGAAGGAAGGAAGGAAGGAAGGAAGGAAGGAAGGAAGGAAGTCTTATAGAAGTTATGGTGAGAAACAGAAGCAAAAAGAATACCCTGCACGTTTTTATGACCCTCATCTTAATTTCAGACAATTCAGATCCAGGATCGTTCCAAGCAACACAACTGGAGCACTCATTCCAAACTTTGTAACTAACTAATCTAAAATCTACACTGTGCCAACTGCAAAAAGGCATTCTCAGTCACTGCTATTTGTTTAGGGAGGAGCCTTGAACAAGGCTATCTAGTTTCTGCTATTTGTTGTTTTCTTATCATTCATCTCCACCAACCTGACAGCCCCTTCCTAAGCAACTGAAAAACAACGACATGTAACAATGACATGTAGCTCTCACCATCTGGCTCACTGAACTTCCGCTGATAGCCTTGCCTCTAAACTTTCTTCTTCTTCTTCTTCTTCTTCTTCTTCTTCTTCTTCTTCTTCTTCTTCTTCTTCTTCTTCTTCTTCTTCTTCTTCTTCTTCTTCTTCTTCTTCTTCTTCTTCTTCTTCTTCTTCTTCTTCTTCTTCTTCTTCTTCTTCTTCTTCTTCTTCTTCTTCTTCTTCTTCTTCTTCTTCTTCTTCTTCTTCTTCTTCTTCTTCCTCTTCTTCCTCTTCTTCCTCTTCCTCCTCTTCCTCCTCCTTCTTCTTCCTTTCTATGGCAGATTTTTGATTACAGAATGCCAACTCACAAAGGTCACACAAACTATACCAAATATGAAGCCTTTGACAGAATTCTGGGAGCAAATTTAATGAGTCTTTTTTTTTCTAACTATCTCTCAATGGACTTAGCCTGATGATCAATAAGCATTATTACAGAAGCACTGCAAGGAAAGAGGGAGCTGAAATGCTATGCAAAGTTATACATCTGAAGCCTTGTGGGTTTGATGCTTCTTCCTGATGTTTTAAGGTGGCCTTTTTCCAGGCTAATCTCCTGCAGAGGAATTGGAGCCTACGTACTTTGGAGCTGAAGCCTACCTCAACTGAAGATACCAGATGAGGGGAGTTGGTCTTTAAAAAAAAAAAGATCCACAAACAGAACCAAGGAGATATTTCTTGACAGGCAGAACAATTAATCAGTGGAAGGACAGAAGTTGTGGGTGCTCCGACACACTGGAAGATGTTAAGAAGAGATTGGACAACCATTTGTCTGAAATGGTACAGGGTTTCCTGCCTGAGCAGGGGGGTTGGACTAGAACAGTGTTTCTCAACCTTGACAATTTTAAGGCATGCTGGCTGTGGAATTCTGGGAGTTGAAGTCCACATGCCTTAAAATTGTCAAGGTTGAGAAACACTGGACTAGAAGATCTCCAAGGTGTCTTCCAACTTTATTATTTTGTTATTCTGCTTCTTTCTAATTCTGTTGTAATTAAGCTTAGGGAACATTCTGATGCAACATTTATCAGTGGGCAAGCAGAGATACTATGCACCACCTCTTTTGATCTCAGGAAGTGGGTGAGAAGGTGGTACAGTAACTGACAAAGATATTGTTGGGTTCCTATCAGCTACATTACCCTCTACATTATCCTTCTCATCTTTCCTATTAACTCTTCCTTTAGCATCTTGTGACTATCAGTGTGTTCTTTGCATCTCATGATTTATGTTGATTGCTTTTATTTAGTATCTTATGACTATTACTGAGTGTTGTATCTTATGATTTATGATGATTGTGTCATGATAACGATCATGATTTATCACTTGTTGCTTGTATGTACACTGAGAACTTCTGCACCAGAGACAAATTCCCTTGTGTGTCCAACACACTTGGCCAATAAAGAATTCTGTTCTATTCTAATTCAGACACAGAGCTAAACCATAAACCATGATTCTAAACTACAGGGTCTGGCTTCAGACCAACTGGAAACCAAACCAGCCCCATTACAGGAAAGTGAATGCAGCTTGACACTGTATGAACCCAGTTTCTTAGGCCACCCAATCAGTTTGTCTCATTAACCATCCTGCCCTAAGGGACCTGAAGGATTCTTATAAGAACTCCTCCAGCAGACTTCAAGGGCGTCCTAGCTTGGGGTGGTGAAGATGTAAGGATGCCTCCAAGACCGAGAAGTGGATGCCGTGAGGAGCCAGAAAAACCTCCAAACAAAAGCTGCAGATGTTAATAATTATGACATAAGAACCTCACCCAGCCAGAGAGAAGAATTCCATTAAGATGAGATCAAATTCAGCCAACAGTTTTAGAACAAGAAAGAAAAGGCAGGCTTGTTTATAGACGGCCTGACATAAAATATCTCCCCTTAGAAAACCAAACTGTCAGAGGAAAGTTTGCGAGGTGCGCAATTGCTCAAGTAAGTTTCACATCGTTCTACTGTTTAGCAAAGAAGGGGTGCTTGCAAGATGGCAGGAGCAGAGGAGAAAAACATGGTTCTCTTTTTCCACTCATCGTGATGTGGTAACACACAGCCAAAGAAGAACCCAGCAGAGTTCTCAGAATTAAGAGAAGCAGCTGTGACTCTATTACTAGGTTTACTCGTTCTCCACACATGCAGATCAAACAGAAAGAGGGAAGGAAAGAGCATGTATTATACACATGGTCACCCTGCCTTTAATTCAACAAGAATGGAGGAGCACCAGGAGTATACCATGTTACACTACATCAGGGGTCTTCAAACTTGGCCCTTTTATGACTTGTGGACTTCAACTCCCAGAATTCCTCCTGGCTGAGTCATAAAAGGGCCAAGTTTGAAGACCCCTGCATTACATTAATCCAGAAAGGATTAATCTGAAGAAAACATTGGGATCCTAGCCAGCTTTCTCCAAACTAGATATTTTCCAGGCGCATCAATGTCTCTTCCCAGACTTCTCAGCAACTGGCTGTGTTGTCTGAGGAATTCTGGGATGGGCAACTTCAGATAGTTCTCGACTTACAACAGTTCACTTTAGTGACCAAAGTCACAACGGCACTGAAAAAAGTGTCTTATGACCGTTTTGCACACTTACGACCGTTGCAACATCTCCATAGTCACGTGGTCAAAATTCTGATGCTGGGCAACATACTTGTATTTACAACGGTCGCAGCGTCCCGGGATCATGTGATCCCCTTGTGCAACCTTCTGACAAGCAAAGTCAATAGGGGAAGTCAGATTCACTTCACAACTGTGTTACTAACAACTGCAGGGATTCACTTAACAACTGTGGCAGGAAAGGTCGTAAAATGGAAAGGTCATAAAACGTTTCACTTAGCAACAGGAATTTTGGGCTCAATTGTGGTTGTAAGTTGAGGACTATCTCTATGGCCCCTTCATGACCTTCAGCCAGGGTCAAGAATTTTGGGTGTTGACGTCCACAGATGCTAAAGGGGCTATAGTTGCCCAACCCTGGTGTAGAACAAGACTATCAATGCCTGCTACGCAATGATGGAAGCATTACTCCTCTCAATCGTCACATCCCCTCAGTTTGTTTAATTTGTGATTAGTGTGATGAATATACTTATTCATCATAAAAGGGGTCCCAACTGTTCTGGGCTGCTGGCAAAACAATTTCCAGGAAGCCACCAGTTCCCAGTCAGGTTTCACAGCTACTTCTTCTTATCTCTGCAAATCTTCCCACCCATCAGATACCCACTCTTATTCTATTTATTTTTCATCCAGGCAGATGGGCACAGTTCCAAACAAAGCCCTGGGATTCATCTATCTAGTTTAAGGAAGTCTATTTGGGTCAAAGGCATTCTTATAATAACAAAACTGGCACTGGAGGCTCGCCCAGAATTTAGTAGCATGCCAGTTTCTCTTTCCTCCCCCCTTGAATTTTTAATGCAAAATGTCAGACCAGTCAGGGTATTTCACATTACAGCTTTGCATTGCGTGCAAACCCCAAAACCTGTCCAGCAACCAACAATAGACCATTTCTTGGCTCAGTTTTATAAGCTACCTCAACCTACTACGACTGACTTCCCATGTCAGGCTAAGCCACAGGTCATGTAATGCCAGTTTACTGATTAAGCAACGATTGCTGAATTCCCCAAATATTACAAATGTAAATCTTTCCCCACTGCCAATCCGGGTTAGATAGGCAGTTGGAAATGACAGAAGCAAGGTAGAGAGAGGAAGCTCTTAGGCTATTATTGTTGGGATAGGATGAGACAAGAAAACGGGAAATGTGTTACATGAAAAATACCCTACGCCTTTTTTAGTTATTTTCATTAGAGCAGCAGAATTGGAACAAACTAGGTTGGCTGACTGATATAACAAATGACTTGTCAAACACTATCTTAATCCTGTGATTTTCAATGATTCAGCCATCAATAGCTGTTTTGGCTGAGATCACTTTGAAGGAGGAGAACATGGTAGGAGATTGGGAAATATGCTTCTATTGCCAAACTTTCTCTTCTGGGAATTTGGTCTACACAGTAATTGGCTCTTGAACAGCACTTTCCTCTAAGCATCACAAATGCATTACAAGCAATTGTGTATTAAGTCTCAAAAGTCCCAGGTGGCAAATAGATCATGGAGGAGAGGAGATTACAGGCCAGAGCAAAGTTGGTGTGAAAAAGCTTTTTGAAAAAAAAAAAGACTTCTCTTGATGCACTGGGAGGACATTCCCCAGAACCCCCGAGTCAGCCTAGGAATCTGGATACCAGAATCTCAGCTTACCTGGCTAGCCCTAGGATGGGGAAGCCAACTTTTAGACAGCTACTGGTTGCAGAAGAAAACTCAGTCAAAGCCAAAAATGTGTCACTCCAATAAAAGAGCCATAGTTTAAACCATTCAAAATCTTCATGGCTGGAGTTGGCAAGCTTTCAGATGTTTTTGGGAAATAACCAGGCAATGCATACATGCTGTTAGGCATGAAGAATCAAGACCACGTGTTAAGTTCCAGTTAAGCTAATTTATTAGTCATGCTTATACACAAGAATCTAGTCAACTAATGGTCAGCACTAAATTGGCCCTACATAAGAGTTAATGGAATTCAAAAGGGGATGGACTTGAAGCACTTGTGGGAACGAAATGACTCCAAGCTAGTTCCTCTCTTGACTCTGCCCCCAAGCTCTGCTTTTCTCTCTCCTAGACATACATATTTACACGTGTGTTTATGTGAGAGTTGTATGTGTGTGTGTTTATCTATGAGAGATTGATGACTAAGGAGATCCAGGTTAGCCCTTCCTTAGACTCAGAAGCTAACTTCTGTGACTTTGGACCACTTACACTCCCTCAACCCTAGACTCTGAAGTGATAAAACCTCTTATCAACTTCTACTAGCTGCTCCATAATCTTCAGTGAAAAGGTTTTCAACCTGTAATAGATCCATTCTGAGGATAATAATCACTCATACATCTTCACTTGGACACTAAGTACAAAAGCTTGAATTGTGGCCCCCAGCCTGGAAATATTTCTGAAGGCCAAATCTATCCATGCCTCCTAATCATAACAGCTGTTTCTTATGCTTCTGAATAATGTCGCCAGGAATTTGAGTGGAAAAATGGTATTCTTCCACTTACAACCTGCCTCTCAGTTTTCCAATGCAATATTGGCTGTGGTAACTAATTAAACATTTTCAGTCTACTGTGTGTTTTCGTTAAGCCTTATTAAGAAGCTGGAATCAGCAGCCAGAGAAAACAGTCACAGATATATTGGGAATTTGCTGACTTTACCATATATTTTGAGCTATTTTCTTAGCAATGAGCCATTATCTGACCTCAGATTTGTCTTCCTATTTTTGTCCTCCTTTGTGATAGCAAGCCATGAGAGAATTATAAACTGAATTAAAGCACAACCATATTCTGCCATCTTGCCCTGTGAATAACGTGCTAATTACTTTGTTGTTGTTGTTGTTATCTCGCAGTGTGTTTTTGAGAAAGGATGTAGGAATGTGATTCAGCTATTGTGTAATCTTGACTGAAGAATGATCCACCTCTTCTGTCCGCATTGGTCCCCCTCAAGAGACAGGAGAGGAAGGAGGCTCCTGCTTAGCCAGTTTCAGGACAGGAACTGGCCCTGGCGATCAATGAGGTGACAGGTGTTGTGGCGAGACTGCCCGCACATCTGGATTATTGCACAGCACCAGCGTCAAGATTGAACGAGGGGGATAGAAGCTGGTTTATGTATTGGTAAGAGAAGGAGCAAAACCATGAAAGAGTATTTTGGATCTTTGCTGAATAAATCCTAGTTTATTCAGTATAAAAGACTAAGTACAAATATGTGCCGAATGTGCCAATGGAATAAAGGGCTGAAACGCCTCCTTCTTGCTATAAAATTTTAATAAATGTTTCCTTACTGCAACAACCACATCTGCCTATCCCAGGTCCTTGGTAAGGACTCGATAGGTAGACAAAATGCCAAATCCAGTCTGAACATCTGGCTAACTGCGATGATCCATAATAATAATGTTGGAAGAGACCTTGGAGGTCATCTAGTCCAACCCCCTGCTCAGGCAAGAAGCCCTATACCATTTCAGACAAATGGCTATGGATAATCTTCATAGAGGGAAGAGTTTCAGGAGGAGGTAATGTTGCAACACAATGACCCAGAAGCGTTCCGGCTTTCTAAAATCTAACAAAAGTATTGTGACATAAACTTTAGGAAGAGCTTTTGAAAAATGGGGTGTTTTACCGAATCTGTTTGTTGTGTGTTTGTTTCTGCGTATAGATGTTTGGCTGCCCTTTTAAAGGGTTGATTGAAACAATACACGGAAAGAAAAAGCATTCACATATTTTAAATAAGCAAATAAACAACACGAGCAACTTTAATCAAATGTTACCAAGCGGCTGTATATATATACCTTTCCAAGTTCAAAGAAAACTTAAACTGTTTCCAAACATCCTTTATCCTACTTGAAAAGATTCTTCTGATAGGACACCATCCAAACTGCCTGAAGGAAGAGTGGGATTCAATGAAATGATTAAAACATTGCTTTTTTAATATATATATATATATATATATATATATATATATATATATATATATATATATATATATATATATATATATATATATATATATATATATATATATATATATATATATATATATATATATATATATATATATATATATATATATATATATATATATATATATATATATATATATATATATATATATATATATATATATATATATATATTAACCCTTTATCAGTGAGCATAAACGGCCAACATTTCCATGTATTAGTTGTGAATTTATATACTGCTTTAATCAAGGTCCACTCTAAGAGTGTACACAATTAAAGCTGCAAACAATGCAGGAATAACAGGAGCACAGACTAACAGAACTTCAACATATGATTATGGTAAAAGGTATAATTCATATAATAGTCCCGCCACTGTCCTCTCCGTAGCACTGACATTCCCAAAACTTTCCAGAACAGCCAAGGTTCTGCAAGCCAGGAGAGGAGTTTCATATGCAACTTGGTTTTTATGTGGTTTAAATGAACTTCTTCTAGGAATTGCTTGTATTTTTGGTCACTACCCAAATCTCCATAACCAACCTAGCAGGCTTTCCGAAGAATAAATAGAAACAAGAGCTAAAATGGGAGAAATCTCTTCCAATTTGTTGGAAACTACACTTGGGATCATCCCTGGAAAACTGAGATTAAATGCTTTCTTGGCAGCTTTTTCTTTTACTGAAACAGTTTGCGAAACACTGGTGGAAGCTCGAAGGAAACATTGCACAATTATTGAGTTATCCAAGCTGGGAGGTGAAAGTCAACGTATTTATAAATTGCTTAGCACTTGATAAACATGTTTTTGTTAGGGTTTTGCAGAGGAATGGATGCAAAAGGGAAAATCTATTTTGGAACATGGCTTCTCTGGAAATACTTGAAAGCAATTTTTCCCCCCCTAGAAATCCAGGTCAGATATACAGTAAAAGACATTCAAGGAAAAAGCACAGCTGCTTTAAAAGTCCTTCCTGATGGATGGACGACATGGGCTGTACACATGATCTACATCATGTTTGCCCTTGAATTTGAATCTCTGTACAGATCTAGTTTACACAGCCATCAGAAATGACAGCTGAAATTCAAAATACAAAAATCAGAATTATGTCAAGCCAAGGATTCACAATACTGTACTGAAATAAACAATTATAATTAATAAGCTCAGAACTGGAGTTGTTTAAGTTAAAACTAAAGCAGCCTCTGAAGCCTATATACCCTCATTGTGGAACAATTTGCCTGCAAATTCATAAATACCATTATTATTATTTATTTATTTATTAAATTTTTATGCCGCTCCTCTCCGAGGACTCGGAACGGCTAACAACATGAATAAAAACAACATCTCAACATTACAAAAAACTAAACCAAAGCTAAAAAGCATTTTAAAAAGACCGCCAGACACATTCATCATTCACACACAATCACAGTTATCCCCAGGCCTCCGGCATAAATAGGTTTTTTAATTCTTCCGGAAGGCCGGGAGAGTGGGGAAAACATGGACTTCAGGGGGCAGTTGGTTCCAGAGGGTGGGCGCCACAACAGAGAAGGCCCTCCCCCTAGGACCCACCAGACGGCATTGTTTCGCTGATGGGACCCGGAGGAGGCCGACCCTGTGCGCTCTCACCGGTCGAAGGGAAGTATGTGGCAGAAGACGGTCCTGTAAGTATCCTGGTCCAGAGCCATAAAGGGCTTTATAGGTAATAACCAACACCTTGAATTGCGCTCGGAGACCGATAGGCAACCAATGCAGCATGCGGAGAGTTGACGAAATGTGGGCACAACGTGGAAGGCCCACAATTGCTCGCGCAGCTGCATTTTGCACTAATTGTAGTCTCCGAACACTCTTCAAGGGTAGCCCCATGTAGAGAGCGTTGCATTAGCTTTTCATGTTCCCCATTTGGCAACTATAGCTGTCTTACTAAGAAAGGTTGAACGGTCTCTGACACACTGCAGTAACCTGAAAGTGTTAAAAAAAAAAAAAAGGAGCAGGAGTAACTGAAGCTAGAAAATGTGTATTTTTGCCAAAGGAAACAGCATGGGTAAATGAAATTGAAAATCTGACTTTTGTCTACAGGAATAGATGATAAAATAGAGAGGAAGGGGTGGGGATGGGGAGATGAAACAAAGTTTCACAACCATTGTAATCTGTAATTTGTCAGCAAGGGAAGCCAGGCATTGAATGTCCCCTATAGGTAGAAAGTGACCAATAGCAGAGATGGATAGCAACCACATTATGGATCATCTTGTCAAAAAGATCTATTCCCCCAACACCTTGTATTGTGATCTGATGGCCAAAGCATTTTATGTCTGAAAACTTTTCAAAGTTGCATCATTAATTAATCCTATTGCAATCTTTTTGCTACGTAAGTTTCAGTTGCTCAAATTACTAGTGCAGCTTTTATTCCAACTGTTGTAGTTTACTTAATTGGCATGGAAGTCTCTACAATTCCAAATAACAGCTGAATAACAGTAACACATCAAGCTTATAGATAAAATCAATAAATGCTAGAGAGTATCCAGCAAAAGGAAATGTCATCTTGACACAAGTCTTCCATTCAGAAATTGTACATTAACATGCCTTTATGTCTTGGGATTTGAAAAAATCGACTATTAAAACCATAGCAGTGGACTTTCTTCTGAACCCAAATATTTGCTTTTTAAATGAACTTTCCTAAGGTCTAAACAAAGATATCACATATGAGTGACCAAATTTAGGTAAACCTATCAGCAAGATAGTCATAAGAATATGGATGGGGCTGTGCCTTTAATAACCATCTACTTTCCATCAAAACAATGGATGGAAACTAATCAAGGAGAGAAGCAACCTAGAACTAAGGACAAATTTCCTGACAGTTAGAACAATTAATCAGTGGAACAACCTGCCTCCAGAAGCGGTGAATGCTCCAACACTGGAGGTTTTTAAGAAGAGACTGGACAGCCATTTGTCTGAAATGGTATAGGGTTTCCTGGCTGAGCAGGGGGTTGGACTAGATGACCTCCAAGGTCTTATTCTATGTTCTAAAACTTTGAGTGAAGGGACACAAGCAGTCAAGCACTCAGAATAATTTACACAAAGAGGATCCAGGTTCAGTCCAAAGTGAATCGCTCTTGCCAAGCCACTTTCTATGTTCCAGAAATTAAATGGGCTTATTCCTCTCCTCTACAGAATGCCAGAAAAATCTTCACTGATTTATTATCTGATTGCCTATTTAAAAAGAAACACGTCTAAGAGAACTGAAGAAGCTTCTTGGTTGAGAAGCGAAATGTCCTCAAAGAAAAACAAGTCCAGTCGCCTCATTTATTTATTTATTGATTTGATTTGACTTCTATGCCGCCCTATTCCGGAGAACTCAGGGCGGCTCACAACATAAATAGAAATCACCAGTTAAAATACATATATGAAAAAAGCATCTTTGGGAGTGTAAGAAAGTGGTTGTTAATCTAAATTTTCTAGGACTAAATGCCACCCCATTTTGACAAGTTGGTTTCTTTTTAGCTAATTTTCCTGTAAAACTGGCTGTCCCACTCTGATTTCCACCAGGTCATTTAAACTTCCTGAAAAATGTAGGTGGCATGAACATGAAAATAAAAAGCTCTGGTACGTTTGTGAGTTTAGAGGCAGAAAAGGTTTCAAATTATATTTCCAATCTGTGGGTCCCTTGGTGCTCTCTAGGCTAGTAGTTTTCTTGCAGACATTTCATTACCATACTAGGTAACATCATCAGTGCTCCACCAATCCACTAAGATCAGAAAGGCACCAAGCTCAAAGAGTATCAAGCACCCAACAGTTCAGCCGTCACAACAAATATTCTCTTTTATCAGTATATTTCTAGTCATTGCATGAGCACCGCCTGAGTTCAAGATTTTATACTTTTTTGCGTGCTGGGAAGCCAGTGGAAGTAAAATTCGATTGCAATCCCGGACCCTCACTGAATTCCGCAAAACCTTCTTCTGATTATAAACATTCATGCCTCAAATTGTACACAGGGTGGTTCTTGACTTCCAACAGTTCATTTAGTGACCGTTTAAAGCTACAACAGCACTGAAAAAAGTGACTTATGACCAGTGGTGGGATTCAAATATGTGAACAACCAGGTCTCTGTATGGATGCTGCTTCCAGAAGTCCATTCTGGGCCTGGGCAACAAAAAATTAGCTACCGGTTCTGCTGAAGTGGTGCAAACTGGCTGAATCCCACCACTGCTTATGACCATTTTTCACACTTATGAATCTTCCAGCATCCCCATGGTCATGTGATCAAAATCCAGACGCTTGGCAACTGACTCATATTTATGACCGCTGCAGTGTTCCGGGATCAAGTGATCCCCTTTTGCAGTGTGATTCACTTAACAACTATGGCAAGAAATTGGGGCAAAATTCATTTAACAAATGTCTCACTTAGCAACAGAAATTTAGGGCTCAATTGTGGTCGTAAGTCAAGGACTGCCTGTGCATGTTTTATTTGCATAACGTACTCCAACCCACAAACTCATTTTTTCATGGCAGCAGAAAACAGTTTCGCTTTAACATGCAATTTGCCTTTAAAAAATAATAATGTAATTTATTTATTTGGATTTGAACTGGGAGCCAAAATCTCGACTTTGTTCTTCTGCTCAAGAAAGACTGTAAAAATGATATCCAAAGATGTTGTTTGCGACCTTCTTGCACAAGCAAAACTGGGAGGAGAGCTACAGAAACCAACTACCGGTAGTTGCAAGGCTGTGTGACCTTTCCGTGGTTGGCAGACTATTTTGCTGGTCCTTTGCCTTCTACTCATAATGTCGCCAGGTCCAGATGATTTAAAAACCCAAAATAGCATGCAGCCTTAAAGAAGAATCTTCCCCATGGCCCCCTCAATGGCAGAAAAAAATAAGAGCCGGAACATGATCAACCCATGCTCAGAAATACAGAACAAGCCCAAAGCCTTGATGAAGAACAAGCCTCTCAGATAGGAAAAAAAAAAGGTATTGCAAATATCTGAAGATAAATCTTTTGGGTAACAAGCTGCCCACTTTGCGAAGGCATAATAGGCAATAAATCCTGCCTTTACCACCAACGAAACTATGCTTGAAAGAAACCAGTTTTCACTCTTTCTACCTTCTGCATTTCATTATGTTTGATTAATGTGAAACTCCCAAAGGCATAGAGTCAGCCACCCCATAATTTCCCCACTACCCTTTTTCTCTTTCTAACCACTTCCCGTTGAAATTTATAGCTGGTTTCCTCTGCCCACCAACCAAAAGACAAACCGTGTTTTCATAGCTTAAGGACGAGTGCCTGTTTTCCACACTGAGCCTCAGTGTCTTCAAATAAAATTAGCAATCTCCTGCCTGAATCCCTCGAAGACTTGCTGTCAATCATCTCGACATCTCCATTACTGATGGACAAAAAGATTGAATTCACGAGATATTAGATTCATGCAGGGAACTAAATACATTTTGGAGACCTTGGTACTCTCTGAGCTTGGTAGTTTTCTTTCATTACCTAACTAGGTAACATCATCAGTGCACTGATCAGGAACACTGATGATGTTACCTAGTTTGGTAATGAAACGTCTATAAGAAAATCGCCAAGCTCAGAGAGCATCAAGGGCCTCACGGTTCAACTCTGAGCTACAATTATTCTTTTCATTCACTAAACCTATTATGTGCTAAAATAAAGTTTAAAAATCACACAAGGACTCAATATATCATGTGAAACCAGCATGGCAGTTTTCAGGATTCCTAATTTACACCATCCAATGAAAATATATCTTTAACGTCGAGTAAGACCATGAATATTGGATTGCATCACGTTGCCATAAGATTAAACAGTGGGAAGAATACTTATTTTTGACAACTCTGTGTCTGTTCCAGACCATAGCAGAGAGAAGAGAAGGTTGGACAGAGATTTAAGGAAGTCTGCCATTCTGGTTTTGCACACTGGACAGGCTGGCTCGAATTCCATGGATCAGCTTCTGCATCTTGTACAACATGTCAGAACTGAGAACTCTTTGAAAATATATCACGTGGTTTTTGGCCTCCTTTTCCAAAGAGTTCCATGCAACCGTTGGTGAGGAACCTTAAAACGTCCCTATACTATTTCAGAAGATCTCTGCCTTCACTATGAATTCTTGCATTGACTTTCTCTAACTAAGTCTTTGGAAAACACAACTGAAATATTTACCTGAGTCTTCCTGATCCGCTGGTCCATTTTGATCCTCCATTGCAGCAGGAATGTATGGGATAGACTGGACTAATAGTGATATTTTAGGATCCAGGCATTGGGAACTTCTGGGAGGTATTCCAGTTGTTCTTCAACCACAATTCCCAGTAGTCCCACCCAGCATGACCATCAGGAATGTAGCAATCTGCAGTCTATCAACGTCTGACACACTTCCCCATCCCTCGTCTACTCCTTCTAGTGCCTCTAATTTAGAGTAATCCTAAAGGAAGAATTTAAGGGCCCTAAGCTTCCCTCTTTGTGACCCCAAAGCCTCCTCTGATCCGTAATATTGAAAATTCAGGGTACAATGTCTCACCATGTTGAAGCAGAAAACACATTACCATAGGCTTGAAAGAATGAGCTGCAAGGCGTACCCAAAATTAAATATATTTTGCTACATATCTATGTTAAAAGATTTCATAACCAGCTGTTTTTTACGTGTTCCTCCTTCTACCCCAGCACTTTCCTTTTCTTGGGAAGAAAGATGACACAGCCTGTTTATACAACTTCTCACTTCTCAAGAAAGAGCTACACTCTTTGAGTCTCTATTTCAGACAAGCCTCTCAGAATGTGCCAAGTAGATCATATGACTTTTTATAACTGCTCCGTTTTTCTAGCTTTTTAGTTCAGTCTGATTTTATTCTGTTGCTCTTATCAGTAGGACTGTCCCTTGTTGAGAAATTAGTTCATAAATGCACTTCATTAGAAATGCTTCTTGGGTCATACTTATAGTTTTGAGAAGTTAACATTTATCTGTTTGCAAGTAGGTTGCAGTACAGAAGCAGATAATAAAATATGCTAAAAAGCATTTCATTTGAGCTCTCTTTCCTTCGGTGCATTGAAAGGATGGCTTTGTCTGCTCTACATAAATGAATTTGTTTAGATTATGTGTATTTTGTCTTCTTCCACAGAAAGATCCATTGACCTAGCCAGTTGCTAGTTATAATCATCCCTTTATGAATTGCTAAAGTTGTATTGATTATTTTTGATCAAAATCCCTTGGAACATTTCATCCATGTTAAGTAGGCATTGTTTAGATCAGCGGTTCTCAACCTGTGGGTCGGGACCCCATTTGGAGTTGAACGACCATTTCACGGGGGTCGCCAAACAATGCAGTCCGCCATTTTTTCCCCTTTTCCTTAGCTGTGCTACTCCCTCTTATTCTATTGGCTTTTGAAAGCCAATAGAATAGACTCTCTTGAATAGAGTCTAATTCTATTGGCTTTCAAAAGCCAATAGGAATTGTCCAGGCTGTCTCTGACCTGCTGAGCCCGCCAAAAGTCCCAGTCTGCAAACGGTGCTGCAAGTTGTCTGCAGCGAAGGCGAGCTCTCCGGAAGTTTCCACCCCTCCCTGCTGAGCAACTACTAAAAATGTAAGTAAAAGAGGGCCAGGGGTAGGAGGTGGGAGCCAGCGGGCGCAGGGAGGGTTGCTGGTGCGCGTGGGGCCCAGCGGGTGCCTTACCTCCCTTGGGCTGGGCCAGCTGGTGGCCCAGCCGGTGGTCGCCCTGCGCCGTCGCTGCCCCTTGCCAGCTACACCTCGGCCGGCGCAGGGGGCGGCAACACGCATGCACAGCGCTCCCGAGCAGGGAAAGTCCTCGACTTACGACCTGTTGGGGGTCGCGGCATTAAAAAGGTTGAGAACCACTGGATTAGATAATTATATGAACTCAAAAGCATGGAATTTTAGTCATAATGCCCTGTTGAATCTTCTTGGGAATATGCAGATCTCATTCACACAAATGTCACTGTCACCCACATTGTCTATTTTTAAGTGGTAGCTACATTTATGTAACAATTTATTAGAAAACACTATGCTTGGGATATGACAGGGGTCCCCAAGCCCCGGTCCGTGGACTAGCACCGGTCCGTGGCATGTCAGAAGCCGGTCCACGCAAAAAAGCAAAGCCCCATCCGCAGGATGCAGGCAGGCAGTACATGAAACCACGCCCCCTCCGGTCCACGGAAAAACCTCTCTCCACGGAACCGGTCCCTCCTGCCCCAAAAGTTGGGGACCTCTGGGATATGAGATGAAGCCAAATAAACCCCATTAGAGCCACTTACTTGGGGAAGTCTACTTATACTCTTGTCACTGAACAAGTATAGACGTATCTAAAGAGATACTTGATTCAAAGTGTCCTCCTAAATGTATTGTGTGATTCCTTGAATGAAAATCACTCCTCTTTTCTTTTTTCATCTTTTTTTTTTAAAACATTAGTTCACTGGTACTTTATGGCTTTCCACCCAAGAGATGTGAGTAAAATTATTTCAACATAGTTATTCAACATTAACCAACTGTGGGTTAACACAAACCATATTAAGTCATTATTGTTTCCTTAGCCATGGTTTGAATAAAGCACAATTCACCCAACAAAGAGAATCAAAGTCTAACCAAATTTTCTATAGCTTAGTCCAAAAATAGCCTGAGATTCCTCCCCCTCTCTTTCTGTCTTGCATGCACATCTCTTATGGAAAATCTAAAGTCCACGGAGGCAGTTTTCTTCAACTTTCAACAAATGTCCTATGTACATTGGTCAACACAGAAGAAGATGGAGCTTCCCCATTAGAACTTGCAGGATACCTGGTCATCTGAGATGGCTTTGGCATAGATATAGTCTCCTTGATGTAGATGCTTTCTGCAGAGGAAGTCCACAAGCTAATCCATGGTTTTCTTAAGTACAGGTAGTCCTTGACTTAAAACAGTCCATTTAGTGACCATGATAATGGCATGAAGAAAACGTTATTGTTTTTCACACTTATGACCATTGCAGCATCCCCATGATCATGACTTGGGTTTGTCTACTCTAAAGAAAAGAAGAAATAGGGGTGACATGATAGCAGTATTCCAGTATTTGAGAGGCTGCCACAAAGAAGAGGGGGTCAAACTATTCTCCAAAGCACCAGAGGGCAGGACAAGGAAC
Organism: Bothrops alternatus; assembly: GCA_034064705.1. Lineage (NCBI taxonomy): Eukaryota > Metazoa > Chordata > Lepidosauria > Squamata > Viperidae > Bothrops > Bothrops alternatus. The sequence continues at coordinate 476,590 of JARGCV010000294.1, forward strand.
AGTGAATGGAAATTGACCAAAGAGAGAAGCAACCTAGAATTAAGGAGAAAGTTCCTAACAGTGAGGACAATTAACCAGTGGAACAGCTTGCCTCCAGAACTGTGGGTGCTTCATCACTGGAGGTTTTTAAGAAGAGACTGGACAGTCGCTTGTCTGAAATGGTATAAGTTCTTCTGCTTGAGCAGGGGGCTGGACTAGAAGACCTTCAAGATCCTCTGTCTCTCTCTATCTCTATCTCTATATCTCTATTCTATTCTATTCTATTCTATTCTCATCCATATTCTATTCTCATCCATATTCTATTCTCATCCATATTCTATTCTATTCTATTCTATTCTATTCTAATCCATATTCTATTCTATTCTATTCTATTCTATCAAAATTCAGATGCTTGGCAACTGGTTCATATTTATGACGGTTGTGGTGTTCCGGGATCCCCTTTTGCAGCCTTCTGACAAAGAAAGGCAATGGAGAAGCCAGATTCCCTTAACAACTGTGTTATTAACTTAACAAGTGCAGTGACTGACTTAATAACTGTGGCAAGCAAGGTTGTAAAATGGGGCAAAGCTCACTTAAAAACAGAAATTTTGGGCTCAATTGTGGCCGTGAGGACTACCCGTACAGTTCACTGAATTAACTGAACTGGCTGAGTACTCACTGGAAGGATTAACCCAACAAACTGAGTCAAAAGCCAAGTCTAAATTGTTTTCTGAATCCAGCCAACAATGAAACTTTCTCCATCAAACGTTCTGTGGCTGTTAAAACCATAGGAGGAGTTCAAGTGACTAATCTACATCTCTGGCTGAACTTCCTGTGGAGAACATTAACCTGTAAATGTTAATGTGTTCCTTCTTTCCTAGCTGCTCTCTTTTGGTACAACACAAGCACAGAAGCAAAACAAAAAATGTTATTGTGGTATTGTGGTTAGAATTTGGCCCAAAGTTATCCACCATATCATTGCAAAGATAAAGTGAAGAACTATCAACATCACCTCTGCCTATAGGAAAAAGGTGGGCCATAAAAGGAATAAATACATAAATAAGCCAGTTTTGTTCTGGTGAGACCTAAAATGTTTTAGCTTTCATGCATGAGCAGAAACTGTCAAGCTGAAATGGTGCCATACTGCATAAAAGACAAATGGCCCAGATTTCAATTATCTAGGTTTATTTGGCTCATTAAACAAGCCTAACATAAACAAAATATATTTCTGGTTTATTGGACAGTGAAGTTGGGTTTATAATACTTAAGGAAAAGCCAGTATCCTGTTATTGAGAAATGAAAATTTGAATTTATCTGTGATTCCTTTCTTACATTCAAAGTAGGATATGTACTGTATGTGTATTTATGCATGTATGTGTGTATATGTTTCCCATTCATTTATATACTTATGTTCTCAATTAACAGGCCAGCTCCCAGGGGTTAACAACAGAATAATAAACATCAAAGCTAAATAAAACCCATCCAGACTAAACTACATTAATCATAAAGCTATCAAAAACCATAAACAAAGAAAACATTACAGCAAAAAGTCAACAGAAAAGCAACAAAGATGCGCAAGGAGAAATGCAATTAAAAAAGCAAACACATCTCCAATGCCAGCAATCAAAAAATAGAGAGAAAATAGGCATGGCTTCTATGATGGGAAAGCTAATGAATCAAAATATGTTTTGAGAATGTTCTTAAAGCTTAACAAAGAAACCACCAAAGAAACGAATTCTCAAAGTGTTGGATGATGTCACTGAAAAGACCCTATCCTAAGAAATTGCCCACAGTCATCTTTCCAAGGAGATCCTCAAAGAAAGTTTTCTGCAGATGATAGCAATAGCAGCAGCACTTATACACAGCTCCACAGTGCTTTACAACTCTCTCCAAGTGGTTTATAAAGTCAGCATATTGCTCCCAGCAATTTGGGTCCTCATTTTTACCAACCTCAGAAGGATGGAAGGCTGAGTCAACCTTGAACTGGTGAGAATGGCAGTTGGCAGAATTAGCCTGCAATATTGCATTCTAACCACCATGCCACCAGGGCTCTTGGTGGTGGCGCAGTGGTTAGATGATGGCTAGATGACCAACCATGATGGTGGTGGAAAGGTGATCACATATGGGGGTAGCCTTTCCTTTAAGTAGGAGGCACATGAGCCACAGAGGGATTTATATGTGTGTCTTGAGTTTGCCAAAGAAGGACACTGAAATCTCAAAAAGGAATTATATATGCCTATAATTCCAACTTGATACCCTCAACGTGAGCCTAGTTGCCACATTCTGAACCAGTTACAATCTCCATGTGTCCCACCAAGGACCGCCCCATGGACAAGTGCAATCATTTAAGCCGAGTTAAGCAATCGGCAGGTATCAGCAGCCACTTCAGTTCTCATTCAGAAGGGGTGCAGATGTTAACCTCTGGAAATGTTAGTTATACAAGCAGCACATGGTTCATTCTTGAACCCATAGTTGTCAGGAAGAGGAGGATTCTTAAAACAGTCAAAAACTGAAGTTTCACAAATTATTGCAAAGACTCGGGAAAGTGAGTCTTTTGTTCTTTCCAGAGTCTCCTACATACACCCATGTTTTTTTTAAAAAAACAAAACCATTCAGGCTTAGTCCTGAATTAAAACACAACACAACCAATTGTAGAGATTCATAAAAAATAAAAATCAACCTGAATCAATGAATCACTTCCCAACATCATAAAGACCTGATATAACGTGATATAACTGATATAACTCCAGGCTTTCACAGACCACAGCAATAAAAAACAAAACAAAACATGCAGCTTATTCAGTTCCCATCCAAGTGTTAAACTTGGTCTGATTCATTTAAATTACCCAACAAAAAAATACTTTTAAAACTTTGTAGAACCCATTCTAAGACTTAAGTGTCATCAGCAAGAAGCCATTGGGTAAAAACGAAGGTGCTCATCAACCTCCAGATATTCCTGAAGTACAAGTCCCTCCTCCCCAGTGGCCAGGCTGATAGGCATGGTAGTTTAGCTGTATCCAAGGGACACAAGTTGTGCATCCAAACATGTTTTCTGCAGATAAAGAGAGACACCCTTCTTTGAATGATGTGCAAAGGCCAGACGGCTTTAGCAATTTGAACATTGACCTGTTGCCAATGCTGCTGTGACAGGAGACAGCCCTTTCTTGTGCCTTCTCCCCAAGTTGTCACATGGTGACAAGTCAAACTTCACAACAATCAGGGAAAAGCAATGGCTTGAGGCAAGCCAAGGCACTCTGCGGTCTAGCACGTGCTTCTCATACAGAAGGTCCCCCCCTGTTTCTTCAGCATCTGAGGCCATGTCGCCTGCGTTCAGCAAAGCTCCAGAGACTTGAGTCTCTTCTTGGGCAACTGTTTGAAAGTCTGTCAGGGAAAGAAGGGAAGATCAAGGGGAGAAGAGGACAAGCTTTGCATCGAGGTAGGGGGGAGTGGGGGGAAGAAGAGAAGTGGGCTTAACTCATCCTAAAACAGACTTGGATGTTTCTTACTGGAGTCCAACAAGAAGCCAGAAGAGAAGAGAAGAGATGATGCTCAAGCAACCTTCCTGCCAGCTTTGCTTGTTCCGTCTGCCCAGAGAAAGCCAGCTCAAGCCCACCATGCCCACAGCCAAACCCAAGCTCTCCAACCCTTTGCCTCTCGGGAGGGCATTAAAAGCGCCCATCCCAGCTCCTCTGCCCGGGTCGATTTCTCCGGTGCCTTCCCGACAGCCACACAGACACAAAGAAAGGAACAAAAGGAAGAGAGAGCCCAGCTACAAGTTGGAACACATTTGGAGAAGCAACAAAACTGCCGCCGCCGCCGGGCGCAGATGCGCCCTGAGATCCAGGCGGCTGCGGAGGAGCCCGCCCGGCAGACAAGGAGCCCAGCGCCTCTTCCGCGGCTGGCACATCCCAACCCGGGATCGTCTCCAGCCCGGGTGGACCCAACCACCCCCCGAATCCCCCCGTCAGCATCAGGCCAAGCGCGCCGAAGGCGAGAAAGGCAGCAGCCCTCCTGGGCGAAGGAAGCAGGGCAGCGCGGGCATCCCGCCCCACCTGCGGAGCCCGCGGCCAGCAGCCGAGCCAAAGGGGAGCCCAGGCGCCCCGACAGCCTCTTCAGACCGGGCAGGCTGCAGAGGACGGCCCCAGCCTTCCAGGCACCGGACTCCGAGGAGCCGCCCGGGACCCCCCCCACCCCACCCCACCCCACCCTCCCCGGCAGAGCCGCACAGGCGGAGCTCCGGCGCAGCCAACTTACCCTTCTGGCCACCAGCCATCCTCCGCGGCTCGGGGAGGAGGAGGAGGAGCGGTGGTCGCGGCCGGCCGGCCGGGCAGCGGGCGGCTTGTAATCCAAGCGGGGCTGGCGAGGCGAGGGCGGCGGGAGAGGCGGGGAGGTCGTCGCCCTCGGCGCTGCAAAGGAGAGTCCGAAGCCTGCAGCTCGGGCGTCCCGGCGAGCTTCGCTCTGCAGCAGCGGCGGCGGCCAAGTCAGCCGAGGACCCGGGGAGGAGCAAGCGGGTGCCGCGGCCGCTGCAACTTAAGCCAGGCGGGAGAGCGAGGAGGAGAAAGGCAGCGCGCGGCTGGGGCGTCGGAAACGGTCCGCCCCTACCTTGGCCACGCTTGCGCACAGAGGGAGCAGCCCCCGGCTCAGCCGCGGCGGTGGGCGGCCGAGGGGGCGGCCGGGCGGGCGCTGCTTCTGGCGGGCCGGGAGGCGCCGGCTCAGCCCTCGGTCTCTGCTGCCGGCTCAAGGAGGCGCGTGGCTGGCGAAGGCCGGCTGGGAGCCGAGGAAAAAGCTTCCCCGCGTTGCTCCCTCGGGGCTTTGGGCTGGTCAAATTGGCCTCGGGTCCATTAGGCTTCAGGGCGAAAACACGAGGCCTGGCGCTTTGGCACACACACCCAGGCGGAGATTCCCCTCCTGGTGAAAGTGTTGGGCTGTGGGAATGCAACAGTTGTAGATGGGGGGGGTTGGTTCCCCTCCGAGGTCACAGGTGTCCGGCTGAACCCGGGGCGGCTGCTTCGTGGGAAGGGAAAGGAAGGCGAGTTTGTCTTTTCATTCAGGCAAGCTGGAAGTTTGCATTCCTTTGCAAGCTTTGGTAAGGTAGCAACCAGGGAGGGGGTTAAAAATGGACACACAAACACACCCGTGCCAAAAAGAGAGAGAGAGGCCCAAAGGGTGTTTCAGTCATTCCTGTATCCATCCAATTTAGAGGAACAAAAATGGGCAGACAAGGAAAGATGGGGGATTAACATTTAGAGAGGAGGAAGGGCAGACAAGAGTGGCCTCTGTTTGACACCTCTCGCATCACCTGGCCTGTCCCACTTGAGCCTTTTTAAACAACTCTCAAGCCTTTGAGGTACACCTGATCTAGAGAGAGAGAGAGAGAAGAGAGACCATGTATGGCAGCGGTTCTCAACCTGTGGGTCGTGACCCCATTTGGGGTCGAGCGACCATTTCACGGGGTAGCCAAACACTGCAGTCTGCCATTTTTTCCCCTTTTCCCCACAGCCGGCGCAGGGGGCAGCACCGCGCATGCGCGATGGGCCCGTCGCGCTGTGCCGCATATGTGCGATTCGGGCCATCGCGCTGCGCATGCACGATTCGGGCATCACGTCACGCATGCGTGATGCGGGCCGTCGCATGCGTGCCACGCATGTGCGATGTGGGCCGTTGCGCCGCGCATGCGCGATGGGCCCGTCGCGCTGTGCCGCATATGTGCGATTCGGGCCATCGCGCTGCGCATGCACGATTCGGGCGTCACGTCACGGATGCGTGATGCGGGCCATCGCATGCGTGCCACGCATGTGCGATGTGGGCCGTTGCGCCGCGCATGTGCGATGCGGGCCGTCGCGCGCGCGCCGCACATACACAATGCAGGCCGTCGTGCCGCGCATGCGCGATATGGGCCGTCGTGCCACGCATGTGCGGTGCAGGTCAGGGTCGCGCCACACATACGCAGCGCAGGTCGGGGTCTCGGCCTGAAAAAGGTTGAGAACCGCTGATGTATGGATTGCAGGAGTGTTGCATTATTATAGGACTGGTGGCAAACCTATGGCACACGTGCCAGAGGCAGCACTCAGAGCCCTCTCTGTGGGCACGCACGCTGCCGCTGCCAGCAGCTTGCGCAGGTCCATTAGGCCACCACTGCCCGGAGCAGCTGCCCAATCCAGCACAAAGGAGGCAAAGCGGCCAGCTAGCAAGCTTGAGTAGAGGTGGTAGAGCACGCCCACAGCCAGCAAGCCAAAGGCCACCCCAAGCAGGGAAAGCCGGATCACCATCGGCACCATGGCCTCCCAGTCCCAGCTAGGATTGCATGCCTCCCCCCATCTATACTGGGCCTCCTGCCCACCGCCCCACCTGCCAGAGACCCCCTGAATCTCCCCCAACCCTGCCCGGGCCCCACAGGCGCCCCCCCATGAACATCGAGGTGGCCATGCCCACCCCAGCCACACCCACCCAGTCTGCCGTGACAACTGGAGCCATGCCCACCCAGTGGGCCACACACCCCTGCCCCCCTGAGGGCACCACAGTGCTGATGCGGCCCTGGCACTTTGCGATAAATAACTTGAGTTTGGGGTTGTGGTTTGGGCACTCGGTCTCTAAAAGGTTCGCCATCACTGTTATAGGAGGTTATAATAACTGGCTGGAAAACCCCTCCTAGTGTCTTTGTCCCCAACAAAAGGTGAGTTTCCCACATTGCTTCAGTCTCAGGAATACATTAGCGCTTCTCCATATCCCTGTTTGATGTTTTTTTTTTCCTAGAAAGGCCATTTTAAGTTCCATTATGGCAACTGAAAAGCTGGTATGCAGTAATGCCCTAGTATTTCCCTTTGTTCAATTAGTTGGCCTTCATCAACAACCACTCGTGACCAACCAAATTTATAACGATGCTGAACGGGTGATACTTACGACCAGACTTCATGTTCATCTCAGCATCCCACGATTACCTGATCATCATTTGCAACCTTCCCAGCCAACTTCCCACGAGCAAAATCAGTGGGGAAGCCAGCATCAAGTCAGAAATTGAAATCTTTTGCGGTCCTCAACTACCTGCACAGTTCTTGTTTAACAACAGAAATCAGAACTGCTGTCACTAAGTATCATTGTCATGTGGATTTTTTTTTATTTGTAGACATGTTGCTTAACAACAGCATTTCCAGTCTCAATTAGCGTCATGCCCCAAATAGCCTAGCAAGCTTCTGTGGCTGGGGGGTGGACTTGAATCTGGGTTTCCCTGGTGCCACCAACAGCCCTTCACCGACACACTCCACTGGTTATCTTTAAGCATCATGGACAAGAATGGGTTTTGGACTGTGGAAAACGAAAATATTGGCTATTGTTCTTCTATGCAAGGTTTAAGCCCAGGTGAACTAAATCAGACCTCGTGGACAAAGTATTGAACCAAAGTCTGTGCTATGCTTAATTTTGCAGTTTGCAATACTTAATATGATTTTTCTAAGCTTGGATCGGGCCTCAACTATGAAACATGATGAGGAACTACCTTGGCCCAACAACCAAGCCAGAATCGTCTTCAGTGGGACAGGTTTCAAAGAGTGGGCTAGAGGGAAACAAATTCCCAGCTTTCAGAGAAATGGATCTAGCTCAGCGGTTCTCAACCTGTGGGTCGCGACCCCATTTGGGGTTGAACGACCGTTTCACGGGGGTCGCCAAACACAGCAGTCCGCCATTTCCCCCCATTTTTCCCCCATTTCCCCTTGGCCATCGTGCGCGCGCCGTGAATGCGCGATTTGGGCCGTCGCACGCGCACAGCGCATGCACGGTTCGGCCCGTCACGCCGTGCATGCGCAGCGCAGGTCAGGGTTGCGCCACGCATGCGCGGCGCAGGTGGGGTCTCGGCCTGAAAAAGGTTGAGAACCGCTGATCTAGCTCACCTTTGTGATAATCATTTTATGATGTGGCAAATATCCCATATTCGGCAGGCGTTTAAAGATTCAGGCTGTTGCTTAGGGGATTAATACTGTAAACACTTGCAACATTCAGCTGCCATGTCAGCATGTATTTATTGCCAAGTGTGTGTGTGTGGGGGGGAAATGCAGTACTCACAAAATTTGCATCTTTAGCCAAAAGATCTAGCTCGCTTTGCTGTCTTGAACTCAAGTAAAAAGATACAGTTTTAAATGTTGAAATAAACATACATGGGCACGTACATCAGTGTTGATAGTATTGTTTGGTAATATGGTAATAACGGGAATTTTGTAAGACACACCTCAAACATTTGTATGGTACAGTAGGGGAATTCCTGCACAAGTAGTACGAGAACTTTAGGGGAGATCGTTTCTTAGTCAAATTCAGCATTAATGCAGCCACAAGCAAAAGAACAAAGTCAAATTATTGTCTTACACTTTAAGAGAGCTGATTTCAACACGCACTCAGACCTTGGGAAGGATTCCATGGATAGACATTTTGAGGCGAAAACAACTCAAGAAGCTTGGGAAACTCTGAAACATGAGATTATAAAAGCCCAGTCTGGCACAATATCACAGAAAAATAAAAATAAAGAGACCCCGAAAGAAACAAGCATAAATAACTCCCTGATAAACTAAAGGACAAAAAGGACAAGTAAAACAAGGTGGAAAAGAAGGCTTCGAACAAGCAGTCAATGAACATAAGAACATAAGAAGAGCCATGCTGAATCAGGCCAAAGCCCATCGAGTCCAGCATTCTGTGTCACACAGTGGCCCACCAAATGTACATGGGGATCTTGAGCAGAAAGAGAAGGCAAAACCCTCCCTTTCCCTTGACCCCCAAACAAATGGTACTCAAGGGAATCCTGCCTGCCTCAACCAACATAGAGGCGGCACATGGACATCTGTTTTAATAACCACCAATACACTTTGCATCCATGAATCTATCTAGCCCTGCCTTGAAGCTGTCAAGGCTGACAGCTGTCACGACCCCTTCAGGAAGTGAATTCCATAAACCAAGGACCCTCTGGGTGAAGAAATATTTCCCTTTATTTGTCCTCACTTTCTTAGCTATAAGCTTTAGGGAGTGCCCCCGTGTCCTGGTATTGTGTGATAGAGAAAAGAATTTTTCTCTATCCACATTTTCTATCCCATGCATGATTTTATACACTTCGATCAAGTCACCCCTTAAACGCCGTCTTTCAAGGCTGAAGAGACCAAGGCGTTGCAATCTGGTTTCATAAGGGAGGCGCTCCATTTCCTTGATCATTCTTGTTGCCCTTTTTTGCACCTTTTCCAGTTCCATTATATCCTTCTTGAGGTGCGGTGACCAGAACTGTACACAGTACTCCAAGTGTGGTCTCACCATCGATTTGTACAGAGGCAATACAACACTTGCTGACTTATTTTCGATTCCCTGGGGAAGCTAAATTCATTTAATGACCACACGAGTCATTTAACTGCAGTGATTCATTTCACTGTAGCAAAAAAAGTCATAAAATTGGGCTCAACTCATTTAATAACCAACTTGCTTAGCAACAGATCTCAATTTTGGTCATAAATCAAGGGTTACCTGTATTTTATTTTACTGAGGCTATTTCAGCCACTCCACCCCATACCTCACTGCATCTGAACAGTTCTATCCCCAGTTTTATCAAAAAGAACCTGGTCAGTTTCTCAAAGAAGCAAATCCAGCCTATTCTTGCCTGAACTGAAGTCTTTCTGAAATAAATAGGACAATTGTTAGCAACTATGGCTACATGTCAGCTGCACACTTTTCCTTCTTTGGTTGAGATGTGCTAAGTCACAATGTAATTTGATTGTGATTAGAGTTATGATTTACAGTTAATTTTTATCCAAAATATCACGAGACTTCTCCAAATTTGCATGTTGTTGCACAGAGCAAAGTTAGAGCAAGTTTCGCCAATTGTCAAGCTTTATTTGTGCAAGCTGGCCAACTTCATAAAATGTTGGAAATCCCTGCCACCAGTTGCTGGGGGGGGGGGTCACAGCCCACAATTTGAGACCATGGCTGTAAATCATGGTTAAAACAAACCGTTGCTTTTGTAAGAAACTGCCCTGCCTGTCTGCTTAATTCTCCCCCTGTCTAGTACCAGCTCTGTCTGCTTCAACTTCAGCTGTGTACGGAAAAGGGATTCACGCTTGCCAGCTGCACATCCAAGTGGTTTTCTGCTTGACTGCCAAGTCTAGTCACACTCTGGGAATTCTGAGGAAAAGTCATAACGTTTGTTTCATCCCCCATTCCGCTGAAACACAGAGAGTGGCTTTGATTACTTAAAGCCCCAAACTTTTGTTTCAAAACCCCATCTTGCATTTTTTTTTTCAGCACCTGGGCATCCCAAGTTGTACACATCTGTTCAAAGAAAGGGTTATTTGGTTTGCACCACAAGATATTCTGAGTGTTTATATTTTTTTTCTTTCTGAGACCACCCCTGGTCTTTAAAAGTTCTGTGCTGCACAGAGTATGTATCACAGAAGCCGTTTCAAAGTATACAGTCTGTATTGATGATCCCCAATTTTATCACCGCTTTCAACGGAATGAAAACGCTTTTGCAGGAACGGTTCTATCGGACTGTATTCACACAATGTGCAAAGTGGAAGATCTTTTTCCCGCAACACACCATCCTTCACTTTTTATTTACATAGCTTTGGCTTAATTCTGGGGTAAACAATCCACGACCCCTGGGCCATGCGCATCTCCTGGGCCTTTTGTTTTGAAGCTCCCCAAAACTGCAAAAAAAAGTGCTTTGAAGCAGCTAGATCAGGGGTGGGGTACTATGGACCCTTTATGACCCATGGACTTCAACTCCCATGCTGGCTAAGGAATTCTGAGAGTTGAAGTCCACAGGTCATAAAGGGGCCATAGTTCCCCACCCCTAATCGAAAAGCAAGAGCATCACACTTGCCTGCTACTTCTTAAAAGAATGTCTTTCCCCAATTAAGCACTTCCAAGTGGTTCAGTCACACAAATACTATTTTAAATCCCTCCAACTCTTCCCAGCCAATTATTTTGGCCCCACCCGTTCATGTGATATCACCACATCACAAGGGTGAGCCTTGGAAACGGTTCTCTCCCCTTTCCCTTTCTATTTGAGAGAACGGGGAAGAGCAGCCTTGGCCATTAAAAAGTTGCCTATCCCTAGTCTAGCGGGTTTCTGAAGCCAGTCAATTGCAGCGGTTCAGCCAGGCACAAATACTATCTGTCTTAACACATGTTTCCTTGCTTCTCTACTTTCACTCGGAAAGCCTATCCTTCCCTTTGGGGGAGTTTTGTTGAGGATGAATCACAAGAATGTTGCTGCAACTATCCTGGGTGACACACTTGGAAAGGGAGCTATTTTGCTGTGCATCTTTGCCCATGCAAAACCAACTGTCCTCTGAGGAAAGTAGCCGTGCCATCTGCTCTTGAGAAAGCAATGGCATTATCTAAGCCACGTGTGTGCCAAACTCCGTTGCAACGGTTATAGAAACCACAGAATCATTTTTTTCTTTTTCCCTTCCCGTTCTTCTTTCCTCCTGTGCTGTGTCTTTTTACTCTGACAAGCCTGAAAGCTGCTTTATGCTACTGCAGAATGGCAACTGTTTAAGTGGAAGGGTGGGCTAGCGAAGCTTTAAAACTAGTATTAAGCATCAAAGCTGGCAAGAATAGCCATCACTCCAGAAGATAGGCGTAAGATACAGGAGGATCTTAACAGACTTGAACAATGGGTACTATCTAACAAAATGAAATTCAACGGTGAAAAAAATAAGGTTCTACATTTAGGCAAGAAAAACCAAATGCACAGGTTTAGTATCAATGGTACCTGGCTCTATAGTAGCAACTGTGAGAGGGATCTCGGAGCCCTACTGGACAATCATTTAAATATGAGCCAGCCGTGTGCTGCAGCTGCCAAAAAAGCTAATGAAGTCCTAGGCTGCATTAACAGAGGGAAAGAATCAAGATCATGTGAAGTGTTATTACCACTTTATGATGCCTTGGTAAGGCCACACTTGGAATAATGCACCAGCTTTGGTCACCACAATGTAAAAAAGATGTTGAGACTCTGGAAACAGTGCAAGAAAGAACAATAAAGATGATTAGGGGACTGAAGGCTAGAACAGGGTTGCTGGAATTTGGTATGTCTAGTTTAATGGAAAGAAGGACTAGGGATGACATGGTAGTAGTGTTCCAATATTTAAGGGGTTCCCACAAAGAAGAGGGGGTCAATCTATTCTCCAAAGCACCTGAAGCAGGACAAGAAGCAATGGATGGAAACTGATCAATAAGAGAACCAACCTAGAACTAAGGAGAAATTTCCAGTGCAAACAATTAACCAGTAGAACAACTTGCCTCCAGAAGTTGTGGATGCTCCAACACTGGAAGTTTTTAAGAAGCGATTGGTCAACCATTTGTCTGAAATGGTATAGGGTTTCCTGCCTGAGCAGGGGGTTGGACTAGAAGACCTTCAAGGTCCCTTCCAACTCTTGTTATTCTGTTAAATATGGGGAAACAGCCAACCTATCTGTCCCAAATTGGACAGTTAAGTGGGCAAACTCACTGCTAGAATTGTGAGTCATATTGATACAGCCTAGGCATTACTTCCCTGCTCATCGGGACCTTTAATTGTTTCAGTTCTGTCTCATGGCACCAAATTTGGGAACTCTCTTTGTTTGACTCAGCAATGTTCTTGCTAACTCCCAAGTGCCAGATGGTTAATGCTGTTCTTACCATCTTCTTCCCCTATTTTCTCTTTGGCCTGTTACAGTTCTTTCTCTGGTGAGTGACAGTAAATCAATATAGAAGACATTGGAAAAAATTAGCAAATGAGTGTTGTCGAACTTACTTACCTCATCCTGGCCCAATTCACAATAAAACCCAATGAAAACCCAGTAAATCTGTTGGTTTTGGACTATATTTTCATACACTTAAAACACAGATCAACCTTGCAGATTTATTTGTTTGAGCCTTCTCAGCTATAAATACAAGTAGTCTCTGACTTGCAATGATTTGCTTAGTGACTGCTGGAAGTTGTAACAGCAATGAAAAAAGCATCCCCCGAGTTACAAGTTCAAAATTTGGGCGTTTGGCAGTTGGCATATATGTTATGATGGTTGCAACATCCCAGGATGATGTGATTGCCATCTGCAACCTGCCTAGTCAGCTTCTGCCAAGGAAAGTCAATGGGGGCATCTGAATTAGCTTAAGCACCACATGATCCGTTTCACAACTGCAGCAATCAGCTTAACAATTGTGGCAAAAAAAAAAAGATCGTAAAATTGGGCACAACTTAAAACTACCTTGTTTGGCAGTGGAAATTCTTGTCCCAGTTGTGGTTGTGAGTTGAGCACTACCTGTATTAGCAAAAACCCATCTTTTTTTCTAAGTTCAAGGCAACTAAATCACTAAATATTTGCAGTTTGGGAGATAAATCATACCTGGATAGAAATAATAACAGTGATAAAAATGGCATAGAATTCCACGTTCTTCTGTATTCTAATGATGAATTCATTCCGCAAGAACAGGTCAGTGTCACAGCAACGGAAAGGAGGATGCAGAAGCACAAAAGGTATTAAAATACCTTTTTCCCCCTTATAAAAATCCATCCTTTTACAGTAGTGGCCAAAATTGTGGAAACTTTTGGGAAAAGTGTACAGTAGAAATGTCACCTTTGGTTAAGTTTCCATCAATTTTTCTTCTTATTTCTTTATAACTGTAGCCTTGTTCACTTAATAATACTATTTTACATCGCTTTCTGGGCAACCAGTCAACTCTTTGCACCATTACTTTAATTTTATTATGTTTTACAAGCTCACTAAATGAAAGACCACAAAAAAACCCCAACCAACTTGATAGTGATCACATAACAACACACTGACAAATGTCCTCCTCTCAGCTTCAATACACGACATCAATAACTGAACCCTACGGTGATCTGATTGGCTCATTGCCAAAACAAGATGACACCTAATTGGCTCTCTAAACATTCATGCTCATTGGCTACAATCAGATGAAGGAAAGCTACCTGATATCAACCTAAGCAAGTTATGCTTCCTTTTTCTGGTTATTTGGCTATAACTTCTCATAGAATACAGTACAGATAATTGAACAAACTTTGTTACATTACATTCTCGATTAAATTATCTTTCCATTGATATATAATTTTATGGTACTACTCCCCCCCAAAAAAGTGGTGTTATTAGCCATCAAACCTCAAAAATACACTTTTCCCAAAAGGTTTCCACAATTTCGGCCCCTACTATACAATCCTTACATTTAAAAAACCCTTTTAAAGGCTACTCCAGGCCGTCCTAGCATTAGCAGAGCCGCTCAGATGTCATGTTATGTTCAATTAAAATTTAAACATTTTAATTTAATTGGATTTTAGAATTTTAAAAAATGCTGAGAAACAATGCAGTTGCTTTATAGGAAACACATGGTCAGCTTTATTGGAACAAAAAAAGTCACACACGGACTTAGGGGAATAGGTGATGGGTGGCCTTCGGAATGTTAGCCTGCAGCTGCAAATCTCCCCTTATTGGGCAAGACTACATAAATTGGATTTTAACATCTGGAGAGTCACACCGCCATGAGAGAGAGAGAGAGAGAGAGAGAGAGAGAGAGAGAGAGAGAGAGAGAGAGAGAGAGAGAGAGAGAGAGAGAGAGAGAGAGAGAGAGAGAGAGAGAGAGAGAGAGGGAGAGAGAGAGAGAGATTGAGAGAGAGAGAGAGATTGAGATTTCATGGACTGAACTGATTTGGGCTTTTTACAATGTTTATAGAGCACCACCATCCATTTTTGCATGTTACTGTTTTACTTGTGGCTTTCTTCCAGGTTGTGTATAGAGGCTTTTTCAACCTAAAATGCTGGCTGGTGAATTCTGGAAGTTGAAGTCCATATATCGTAAAGTTGAGAAATACTGACTTAGAGCTTCTTTTTCCATTTGCCAGCCTTGGTAGCCAACAGTCAGATGATCCACTGGAGTCCAACATAATCTGGAGATCAACTAGGCCAGGGAAGGCAACCAAGTTAATGTCAAGTATTGCAGCTTTAAAACATGACAAATATAATGCAGTATTGTAAGGTATAGCAGGAGGAAATATAAGCATGAAGCATGTATACCATTGCTTGCATCGTGATGTTTTCTGTATCTTTTTTGAATATAATGTCCACAATTCATCACCATCACGGAAGCTGGTGGGGCTGAAAGCCGTTGAACTCCCAAATCTATTGAAAATCACAACCTACCATCTGCTGAAACATCTGAAATGTCAAATCCACGGTCCACATAGCAGAAGAATGTGATATCTGAAGGTAGCCTTCCAGATTCTGTTGATTCTCAAACTCTATCAACTCTAGCCATCATTTATGCTGGTTTGGGTAAGTGGGAACTGACCCAAAAAACAGTCAGGCTAGGGCAGTGATGGCAAACCTTTTGGAGACCGAGTGCCCAAACTGCAACCCAAAACCTATGTATCGTTGGGTGCCGGGTAGGCGTGTGCCTTTGGGTGGACGTGGGCCTTTGAGTGGGCATGGCCTCAGTGGTAGCGGCAAACTGGGCGGGACTAAAAAATTCAATCAATCAATTCAAATTTTATCTTATTTTTTTCCTGCAAGAAGTTGAAATTGATTGATTGATTGAACCTTTTTTTTTTTTTTTGGTACACGGTGGTGGAGACCTAAAGAGAAAAGATTTTATAAAACCCAGCTAAAGGCCCAGGACTGGGGTGACAGTGCGCGTGCCCAGAGAGGGCTCTGCATACCACCTGTGGCACGCGTGCCATAGATTCGCCATCACGAGGCTAGGGGAAGGAAGATACATCTGGAACTCATGGACACAGCTATTTATTGATTTTTTTTTTTAAAAAAAATTCCAATAGAAAAAAAAATACAAATTAAGTCTTTAAAAAAAAATCCCAAATATCTTACAGACCATATAAAGGTATGGTGTATTTTTTTTCATCCACTCTTTCTTCAACATCCTCAGATGTTCAGGCTTTACCAGCTTCCTGGAATTTCTTCAGCAGAGGTTCATCTGCTCGGACAGCAAAGGTCAAGGGGCACTTCTGATAATACTGGGAGTCCAGCTCCAGATGATACATCACATCAGACAGCAGGAGGGCCCGCTCCACAGAGCACCCTGGTGCATCGTAGCTCAGGGCAGTGAAATGCACATGAAGGTGGAAATACGATGGCTGGTAATGCAAGTAAACCCTCACTTGGGTCTTTGCAAGGCCAAAGCGCTTTGCTATGGCCTCCTACAAGAAATGGACAATACGTTAATGTTCATATGAAAAACAGAGAAATACTTAGGAACTGTTTCACTTAATAACCATGTTGGTGGTCCTAACTGTGGCTGCTAAATGAGGACTGCCTGTAAGGCAAAAATATAGGGTAAATGACAAAATGTACTGAATGAGGCATGGGCACAGAGAAAACGGACTTAGTTATTATTTTTTTTTATTCTCTAAAACTCTGGAATCTCAGGTCATCCCAGGAAGGCAAACATAGGATGGAATTTATTTCTGCTATCCCCACTGACAGCTAACTGGATGGCTTTAAATACCTACAGTAACCGCTATAGGTAGGGTGACTCTCTGTTATTTGAGAAGGGACATGAGTGAGAGAATAATTAGGTGCTTGTGTCTCCTTTTGGTTGCCCACCCTGGAAACTGCATTTCATACTGGATAATCTTTGGCCTGATGCAACAGCTATTGTCAGAGTAAGCAGAGGATTATTTTTTTTAAAATGACTTTGCCACCTGAGCACATCACTCTATCTAACACTCATCCTAGACAGGGAAACTCCTGAGATAAGGATCGGAATTGGTCTCATTAAGAACAGATAATCCCTTGCAGCAGTTTTTCCCAGGCTGGTGCATTCTGGGTGTGCTGGCCCTGAATTCCTCACCAACATTGGTTGTCAGAGAGAATCTACTCATTGTGAACTGATAGCTCTCTTTTGTTTCTCAGGACTTGGATCTACTCCTAACTACGTCCAAGCACTGTGTGCAGAAATGTCATCGACTCTCCTTCCATTTCTCAGCACTTGAACCCAAATTGTCACAGTTTGCTTCCCCCACCTGCTCTGTTGTTTGCTTATTTGCCAACTGCCAATCAAATGAAACACAGTGCTTTGAAAACCCTTAGGCCTGGTTTCTGAAGCAGTCTAAGTGGCGTACTCTCACATCTTCTCTCCAAACCACAACACAATGCTTTTGCAACCTACTGTGGTGACTATGGCAGTTGTTTTGAACTGAAGGGTCTACCGCAGGTAACTGTGCAACAGGACCGGTTTTTTTTTTGCAAAGCAGATCTGTGCACCTCAACCTGCATTCCTCCACTCGCTGCAGCCGAGCTGACTCTTAAACAAGCAGGAGCAAAACTGCAGCTGCCCATGGGCTTGGAAGCCGCTTCCCCCCCAGATTTTCCATTTGGGCCCTTGCTTGCTGGGCACGGTGCCATCCCATTCTGGAAAGACCTCTCTGCAACATCTGGTCCCGAGGAGACGCATTTCGTTTTGCCGGCTTGGCCTGGCATCGGAAAATTCATCACAAGGGAAAATAACTGTGCCCAGAAGACAAGGAAGAGGCGGGGGAGCAGCCACGGGAAAAGGCTCAGACAGTCTACCAACAAAGGGGTTGCTATAAAGTCACGAGGTGCCCCCATAAGCAACGAGCCGAATGAATTCAACCCGAAAACGCCACAGTAAATTACAAAGAGGGCATGTATCCTTCTCGCCTGCAAGCTGCAGCTTCACCCTGCTAATCTATTTCAGAGGCACGTCAGTTGCTGACATGAACCCTTTCCTCAGAACTTCATCGGAAATGAATAAGCAGTTAAAGTAAAGAGAAGTAGGATCTCCCACCCCACTCTGGAATTTCCCTTCCATTAATCCGGACTGGGTGGCAACAGAAAGCTAACTCACCTTTCTACCGAAAAGGAGAGAATTGACCTGCTATTGTACTGCTTGTGTGTATGTAGTTGTATGAGTCGTAAAACGATTCAGAGTTTTTATTTTTTATTTAAAAAAAAAAAACCAAGCAAAAAGGAACCTATTTTGAAAGCAAGATTTAGAACAGGGCAAAGCACCTGAGAGTGAAAAAAAATACATTGCTAATATTCATCATGTCTTTGTGATTAAAAAAAAACATTTCCCAAGTTAGATTGACATTTAAAAATAGATCTGAAGCAATCTGTGTTTTTGCTTAGTTTTTACAGATCTATATGAATACTCTTGACGATCAAGAAATAGAGCTAGGAAGTTCTAAATATGTTATTTTTTTCTAGAAATGCAAAAAAACAAAAACAAAAAAACAATAGTGGGCAAATATAAAAGAAGAGGGCCTTTTTGCCCATACATTTTCTCTCAGAAATACAAGATCCTGCAATGGAATTATGAATTGTGAATTATGCTCTGGTTGATTCACAACCTTGGATCTCTGCAGGGAAAATGTTATCTTGAAAACCACGGTCAAGAGTTTCTCTAATTACATGCTAATATTGTATATAAGGGAAAGCTATTTAGTTTTTCACCAAGACAACGAGAATCTGGGGTGATCAGAAAACCTAGAATTAGAAGGGGCAAGAACTGGATGAAGTGACAGAGATACTCACCCCTCCTTCTTGCAAGATGTTTCTCAGCAAAGGGAGATGCTCAGCCGTCAGATCCCTCACTGATTTGATTCCCCTGCGGTGACAGATGGCGATCAAGTATAAATCCTCAAGCTGTAAATACAGAAGAGGCAGGTGAGGTCAGAGGTGCAATTACATACTTTTCACGTTTCGCATTGGTCAGTCATAAAGCAACAACATGATTTTTCCCCTGTAAGGTTGTATTAGGCCCCGAACCAAACATTCTTCCAGGCTTCTTTATTTTTTCATACCTACAGACAAAATCTTGCCTGACTGGGGACTCTATTATCTACTATCAGGGAGAGGCTGTCTTCACCCTCTTTCTCTGACACTAATGTCTGTGCGGAGTTGCCTCTTACTCCTCTGGGATGCACCCCCTTCCTCCTGGGGATCCACCTCCTCACTACAATCCATCACAGATAGCCACTTCTCCATCATCCCCGTCCATCCCCCAAGATATCTCTCATGACAAAACAGAGCTTGGCATAACGTTCACAGGGTTAAGTTCCACATACTGAATCATTACAAAAACTTAACACAAAAACACAACGTATCTCATCACTTCAGAGATGATTGTCCGAGGCTGTGAACAAGCAATTTCAATCAGCCAACTTAGTATTAGATAGATAGATAGATAGATAGATAGATAGATAGATAGATAGATAGATAGATAGATAGATAGATAGATAGATAGATAGATGGATGGATGGATGGATGGATGGATGGATGGATGGATGGATGGATGGATGGATGGAGGGAGGGAGGGAGGGAGGGAGGGAGGGAGGGAGGGAGGGAGAGAGAGAAATAGGTAGACAGACAGATATGGATGGATGGATGGATGGATGGATGGAGAGAGAGAGAGACAGGTAGACAGACAGACAGACAGATATGGATGGATGGATGGATGGATGGATGGATGGATGGATAGATAGATAGATAGATAGATAGATAGATAGATGGAGTGTGTGTGTGTGAGAGAGAGAGAGAGAGAGAGGTAGATAGACAGACAGATATGGATGGATGGATGGATGGATGGATGGATGGATGGATGGATGGATGGATGGACAGATAGATATAGATGGGTAAACTGACAAATAGATAGAGATGGAGAGATGGATAGATGGATAAGACAGATAGACGGACAGATATGGATGGATGGATGGATGGATGGATAGATAGACAGACAGATATGGATAGACAGACAAATAGATAGATATGGATAGACAGACAAATAGATAGAAATGGATAGAGACAAATATATGATAGATAGATTCATTCCACCATACTACCAGTCAAGTGGGCTCAGAGGGACTTATAATGGTTTAAAACCACAATATAAATCACACATTTCAAATAATTGACAAAAGAGTAAAAACAAAAATCCACACTAACACTTTGCATAAAACTCCCAGTCACCACAGCTATATTCACCAAAGACCAAGAGCTACATGGGCACAGAAGGGGATCACCTGCTCTTCAAGGGGAAATGACATCTACCATACCAGGACCCGTTGTTGAGAAGGCCCTGAATAATCAAAAGTGGCTCTAACCACAAGCAGCACACAGTTTGGGCTTTTGATATTGTGGCATTCAGGATCTAAATTATTCTGGACTTTGAAAGAATTCAAAGCATTTTAGACCATATCCAGAAGTAATTTACCCAGCAGATGGTCAGCTTTTGGATTACGGAGCTTTAAAACCACGAGGCTAAGGTGTATATAAACCTTCTGTAAAAATTACTAGATAGAAGTAAATCCTAGCTTGCCAGAAGTAGTATGTGTAAGAATAAAGAAGCAATAAAAATACAATTAAAGTGAGGAATAAATAAAGCTAAAATGCTGGAAGTAAATTCAGTCGCGAATGTAAACAGATGTGCATGTACCCAAACTATACATGAATATATCAATTTCTGATATACCAAAAGGAGTCACTGAATTATATCTCAAATGTTTTTATCTATTGTGGAGTCTGCAAGGAAGCTAACCAAGCTAATTAAAACTTAGTAATATACACATAAAAATAGTAACTTCATCAGCCCCAGTGACAGTAAAATGTATAATGGTTAATTTAAGTCTTCCTTTACATGATTAGATTTTTAAAGCAGGATGTTGTTTATCAAGATCATGACACTCCCTCGTCTTCCTGGTAACCTGGATGCACCAAATTTAAACTTATTTTTTTTCCCCACAGATGGTTACTTTTTAACCGCAATACAGGAAATCGCGAGAACAAAGGGACTGCCTTACTGGTTCCAGAACAGAAACATTATTCTGTGTGGCACATTGTGTGGATTTTAGTGTGCAATTGACAACATATCCCCACTGTATTCAGTTTGCTAGAGTAAGAATTTGGTCCCCTCCTAACTTTAAATTTTGAGTTTATTCTCCTTGTAGTATCCATTATCTTCTGCCAACAGAAGCTAAGGAGATGCTATGCTGGTATGATCCAGCAAGAAAACATTGAAACAAAGAATTAATTGTAGGGTCACAAGCATTATGGTGGAAAAGCACAATTATTTCACGCAATTTTTGCATGCCTAATGCAATGTGGTAAAGCAGTTTCACTGCACTACACTGATTTCAAACTCTGATCTTGAAAATGGAAACTCTGAAAAGGAACATTTATCTACAAATGGCTGAGCTACGGTTTTTTTTTTTAATTTCTGTTCAGAACAGGAAGCTCTATAAAAAGGCATAAAGTTGATGCATATTCGAAATGTAGATGAGCTGAAACTTTGTGACTTTATAAACCAGAAAATGCCTTCCAAAGAAAAGACGTATAAACTACAATGTGGCAACCAAAAATATCTATGGTTAAAGTATACCATCACTCTTTCAGTTCAGCAGGTGACACATAAATCAGTTCGTTTGACAGAGGTTTGACTAAGTCACAAATGAGTCAAGTTAACACAACCCATTAAGCTATTAGCCAGAGTTCACAAATGAGTGAACACAACACAAGGAGGTTTAAAAACAACAACCCTATATTATAACAATAAACCCATGTATGGGATAATCAGAGTTCTTAGAAAATTGACAGTATATAAATTTAATAAATAAATAAGTGTAGGGAAATAGCCCTGATACCCCAAAGGATCTGTATTTGGGAAGCAACATAAAAAGATTGATTTCCCCCCCCAACAACAAAAAGTCACATTCTAAAAGTTTCTGATGTCCCAGTATATAGTCTGCTAATGGCCTTCATTTAACTTCACTGTCAAAGAAATGTAAAGCAAAAAGCTTGGTTACAATGAATTATTTTTATAAATTACTTTTTAAACTAGCTGGTGTTTCCAAACATAGCGAAGATTTTTAAGGCATCTGTTCTTCTGTATAAAATCTTAAAGCAAGGGACCAGTTGCTAGGGGAACAAGATATATATTTAGTGAATTAAAAAGTATAGCTTGAAGGTCAAATAAAAAAGTTTTTTTTTTACAAACCCAATCACCAAGGGAGATTGGTACAAGATAAGCAAAAATGAAACTTCGCATTCATTACAGAGTGCTAAGAATGTCAAGCTTCTAATTTTAGTCATTGTCTTGGTTTTCACCATAGGGTGCTTAAAAGCAGGGCTGATAACTACTTTTTTTTGTAAAAAATTCTTTTATTGAAACAATCAACATCAAACATAAGATCGTATTAGAAAGCAATCATCATATAACCTGCAATACAACACTAAGGATTAGTCTTTGTAAACGTCTGGTTTAGTAAACATTCCTCTTATATATGTTCTAACTACTGTTTCTAGTCTATCACATATTGTTCATTCGAGCTTCAGAAGTAAATTCGTCTCAGTAGTACCTAGTGCTGATAACTACTTTTAAGGCATGCTGACGACTCTCCAGTTTTATTTCATGTTAGTTACATGTATTAATCTAGAAGTGTCAAAATCCTGTGTGCTAGGTCAGGGCTGGCATTATATTGTTATGTTAGAAGCATTTCAGAGACTCTTCAGGTGCATGAACACATCTTGGTTCCACAGAGGTTTTTGTAGAGAAAGTACTCGGTTTTGCACATCATTCTAAACCAGTTGTGGCTCCTTCAACAAATCATGTTTAAAGAAATTGTGGTACAACCGAGACTCATTTTATCAAGCAGCAAAAGAGGATGTGAGAGGACTGAAACGTTTCTGAGGCCTGGCTGTAACAGGAAGAGCAACCCAACCCAATTCTCTAAGGGTCTGCCTTACTTGCAAAATAGCAACTCCTCCGTATTTTTTTTTAATCTGACCTGTTTTTGATTCCATTTAAAATCTGGAAGGAGAACAAAGCCGTTGATGGGATCTGGATTTTCATAGACAATTCGATCAGCTTCAGCCTTCTTCTCCAAGATGTTGTACACCCACTAGAAAAGATAAAACGTATTTATTTATTTATATATTAAATTTGCATGCTGCCCCCTCTCACTAGCCAGCGACAGATTAATTGCTTAAAATCAGATTGACTTCATCCAGTGCATAGCGCCAACCCAGGCTGTTATTTTAATTTGTTCTTTGCTCACAAAAATTTCAATTTGGGTTCTGAAATACAAAATGTCACTTGAGTTCCCTAAAGAACAACATGCAAGCTACAGTTCATTGACCTGAAAATAATCAAATATCGTGTGTCAGGGCTGAGGTCAATCTTGGAGGGGAAATAGAATTATTTTCATCTTCATCCCCAACACATTCCCAGCCAGATGATTGAAGAAATGGCTTTTCTTTTCTCCAATGTGAAACATACTCTGTCACTTCTGAAAGCAAATCACTCGATTTAATCAACGTTTAGACGTATAAAATGGCAGCACTTCCAAAGAACGCTGGCGCAGCCTCACACATAAAAAGTATAATGGATCTGCCACGAAACTGACTGCGGTGAAGCAAAACTACTTTAATATAGTTTGGGAAAAAGGAGAAGGGAAAGAAATAATGTACAAAATGATATAGCTTTCAAAGTTCTTTAGGCATAGATATTTTCTCTCTCTTTTTTTTTACTAATAGCTATACAGAATTCAGTATAACAAGGCCATAGAACCCACTGGGGGAACCTTAGGCCAGGAAGCCCCAAATTAATTCCAGGGTGAATCTAGGGGCACCTTTTAAAAAGTAAAGGGCTCTCTTGAGCCTTGTAAAGTCCGCTTCAAATGGAGTGGGTTATGAGCATCCTCAAAGAAATAAATCAGAATAAAAGGAAGTTGTCTGTTGAGGCTTAGCACGGGCCCCCTCAGGGGCAGCTTCTGACATCAAGAGCACTTGGAAGGAAGAGTTTAGAAATTTAGTATCCCAGAAACTGTTGTACTGAACATCTGAAACCGTCATAAAGTCTTGCTCTTTAACTCCAGGGTGCGCAAGATGGTTCTGTGTCTGGCTGACCAAGTGGAACACACCGAGAAGTTAAATCTCATTACTTACTTACAGTTATAATAAGGAAGATACAAGAGCTGGTGCTTGGCAGACTGAGGTGCTTTGCACCACAATGTGCCCTTTCTTAGCTTGGCTGGAGGCAGTATTTTGTTTTATTTCATTTTATTTTATTTTTTTTATTTTCGAAAGAGGAAATCAAGGCATGTCGGGAGCATGCAAAGCAAACCAGGCTGCCAGATACGAGAAAGAAAAAGTCCAGACGTTTGCAGCTGTAAATAATTACAAACATATCACAGTGACACATTTGACAGTGCAAAAATACCAAATAGGGTTGCAGTTCTCTTCCAATTCTCACACTTCAAATGAAAATGGAATTCTACGTCTTTTTTCTTTCAAGGAATGGATTGCCTAAAAAAGAATTCTGTGCAGTTTGGGGGGGGAAAAAACCCCTCAGATGGTGATTCAACAGAAAAGGGAATTTTCTATTCTCTAATCTATTCCTCTCATCTGCTTTATTTCCAGTTACATACAAACCATTAATCATGATTTCAAACAAAGTCAAAACAATCCCACCGGAAACACCACATACTTAAGCTTTTTAATGTAATAAGTCTAGAGCAGGGGTGTCAAACTCAATTTCACTGAGGGCTGCATCAGCATTGCGGTTGCCCTAGGGGAGGGCGGGGGGGGGGGGAGAGTGGGTGCAGCCTACTGGGTGGGCGTGGATGGAGTGGGTGTGGCCTACTGGGTGGGGGTGGCCAGCTCTACATTGTTCGCGCCAAGGGTGCCTGTGGGGGTCTGAGCAGGAGTGGGACAGATCTGAGGGTCTCTGGCAGAAGGGGGTGGGACCGGGGCAAGCGCCAAGACATGGTCCATTTCTTCATTCCTCACAAAGGGTGACACCTCCCCAGCATGCACCCAGGGGGAGGGGCAGACGCGGCAGGGGCCGGTTCCTCGCTGTTTCTAGATGGCCTTGTAGAGCTAAGACTGAATGCGTTTCAGCATAGAGGGCCACCACAAAATTGTACATTGGCTCCTGGCCGTCCAGTCTGGGCCAGGGCCAAGGTAGTGGGGGCCATTCACTCACTGTTTCCAGGATGGCTTCGCGGGCCACATGAAACCACTTCGCGGGCCGCATCCATCCCCCAGGACTTGTGTTTGACATGTCTGGCCTACAGCTTACCATTATTTAGGCTCCAAAAATCCAAACGTCTGCCAATTTTTTTATCACTTGACTGTCATCTGCTGGTAATCTGGATTTTTGCATCCCAGATAAGGGACACAATTTATCATTAGAAATTGATTAAAGGAAACAGAATTATTTACTCTAACCCTATAGCCTTAAAGGAGCAGATAAATCAAATCTCAGGGTATATACAGGTTTTTGAAAGCAGACTGTTTTACCCAGTAATAAAGGACCGCATCCTTTTTTTGAAGGAAAAGTTCATTTCCATAGGAGAAGCTCTAAGTGAAGATGACAGGGCTTAGACTTCTTGTATCCAGGACCCGATAATTGAATATTGTCTGTATGACTGAAGAAGCAGATGGTGGCGGGGTGCTTCTGAAATAGGCTAAGAAAGAAACCTGCAGGGCTGAAGTTAAAGGATGTCAGCAGGGGATGAGGGAAATATAGCAGCAATTGCCAGGCACAATGTGACGCTAGTTAGAAATTGTTATTTTTGTCTGGTGCTTGCTAAACAGATCGAGTCCCCATCAATTACCATGCCAGCTAAAATGCGGGGTTCTTCAATGAAACTTCCTGTCCTAGTATTATCTAATTAATTAAACATAATGTCAAAGTCCGGTGGCATTTCCAAAACATTGATCTCTCTTGCTCTGGGCCATCAGCCAGAAGAATCATCTCATTTATCCCTGGACAACTCAAATGTTTATGCATTTTTAAAATCAAAAGAGAAGATACCAAAGCACTTGCAAGGAGAAGAAAAGGCCAAATGGTCATTATAATGCTCCCATGTGAAGCCTGAGTAATAATGACCTGCCCATACACCGTAAATATAATTACTCCATAGCTGAACATGTATATTGAAGATCGGTGCAACAAAACAGATTCCCTTCATACGTCTCTAACGAAGAAGCCACATTAAACTTGGGGGAAGAACCTAGGACAGTGATGGTGAACCTTTTAGAGACCGAGTGCCCAAACTGCAACCCAAAACCCACTTATCTATCGCAAAGTGCCAGGGGCCCATCAGCATTGTGGTGCCCTCGGGGGGGGGCAGGGAGGCCCCTCTGAGTGCCGCCTCTGCCATGCAAAAACCAGGAGCACAAAAATAGGCCACAGTGGTGCAAGGTGCAAAAACGCCCACTGCTGCACCGTGGGATGCAGATACAAGGCGCTGCCCACACAAGAATGGGGCAGGGCTAGTGAGTATCACGCAGGCACTAGCCCCGCCTCATTTGCAGCGCGTGCATGCTTGCGACCCTGTGCGTACACGCGCGCATGTAAAATGCTTCCCCCTCCCTTTTCTTCCAGTCCACCAATCGACAATGGTTGGTGACCTTTGCTCTATCACCTCTACTTGAGCTTGCTAGTTGGCCGCTTCGCCTCCTTTGTGCTGGGCGGGGCTCCTGCTCCGGGTGGTGGTGGCAGCCTGATGGACCTGCTGCTGGCGGCAGCAGAGCGCGTGCCAACAGAGAGGGGTCTGAGTGCCGCCTCTGGCACGCGTGCCATAGGTTCGCCACCATTGACCTAGGAGAAGAAGGGCGAGTCTAATCTCCGTAGATCATTCTAGAGGACAAATCCCAGCTCTCTCCATAAAGCAGAGGTCCCCAACCTTTTGGGCATCAGGGACCGGTTCCGTGGAGAGAGATTTTTCCGCGGACTTCAGGGTGCATGGTTTTGTGTGCTTGCCTACATCTTGTGGATGGGGCTTTGTTTTGTTTGTGCAGACCGGTTGCTGGCATGCCGCCGCCCGCTCCCGGTCCACAGACCGGGGGGGGGGGATTTGAGGACCCCTGCCATAAAGCACAAAAGGCTTTTGTTGTTGTTGTTAAGGTCCTTAGTCCTCCTCCAAATAAACTCCAGAATTACAGTCCTGGGTTGTTTTTTTTCATATCTGGAATTCAATTAAACCAAACAGTACTACTTCGTTAATATTGCACTGTAAACATACCTTACTACTCAGACTCAGCTTTATTATTCCTCCTTTCCCTTGCGGTTTCTACTTCCTCTTTGGTCCCGGTTACTTCCTCAACTTTCTGTTGCTGAGTAGCGTGCCAGGGACCACACTTTACAAAATACATAAGGAGCCAGAACAATAGGCCGAATCAGGGCAAAAATTAACTGGCAGGAAATTTAAAAGAATAATCATGTTACTCCCAATATAATTCTAATATTGTTCTCTTGAAATGGTATTTTGTATTTACAAATCAATACATTATAGTCAAGGCCATCGTTTTCCCAGTTGCAATGTATGGCTGTGAAAGTTGGACCATAAGAAAGGCTGAGCGCCAAAGAATTGAGGCCTTTGAACTATGGTGCTGGAGAAGACTCCTGTGAGTCCCCTGGACTGCAAGGTGATCAAACCGGTCAGTCCTGGAGGAGATCAACCCCAACTGCTCTTTAGAAGGCCAGATCCTGAAGTTGAAACTCAAATACTTTGGCCACCTAATGAGAAGGAAGGACTCACTGAAGAAGAGCCTAAATGCTAGGAAAGATTGAGGGCAACAGCAGAAGGGGACAACAGAGAATGAGGTGGCTGGATGGAGTCACTGAAGTAGTAGGAGTGAGCTTAAATGGACTCCAGAAGATGGTAGAGGACAAGAAGACCTGAAGGAACATTGTCCATGGGGTCGCAATGGGTCGGACATGACTTCGCAACAACAACAAATCAATACATCTTCTAGCTTGAGGGCCTCAACTGATACATGACTGTTCCAGGGAGGAAAACTAGTTCTGGGGCTGGAAAACGAGCCTGATGTTGTCAAAATAAATATGAAAAACCCGTCGCTGAACTATTTCTCATTCAATATCTGCCAGTGATGTCATAGCTAGAAGAGAGGCCACTGAGGTGATGTCCTGGGAAAAAAGCCAAGCTCTCCTGCATATTGAATGCTGCAAGAAGCAGAATGAAATTACATCCAAGAGCAACAATAAAACAAAAAAGTCAAACCATTTGCTAAACCTTGTTTGGTACAGAACAATTATTCCTCTGAATCACAAAGCCATTCTGAAAAGACAAAAATTGGGAAAGAAAAAGGCTATATCTGTTGCAATCAGCTGAAGTTCCCTTTATGTTTCAAAAAACAGTTTGCTGCCTCCCTCCCGGGTTGAAATTCCAGTTTCCAGTTCAGATTCCTGAACAACAGTGATCCAATTATCTTACTAATGAATTGCTTTTGAAATTGTTCTGAGATACAGGCAGAGCTAACAGGACTGGGCGGCCAAAATCTGCATGGGCTAACTGATAGCAAAGAAATACAGAAAAGCATTGTCTACTATTGAGCAGTTTCCTGGATTTTTGCAGTTCAGATTCGATAGCCTTAGGTTCTGGGAGCAACGTTTAGTAGAGAAGAACCTTCAGCATCCTCCAAGACCTTGGGGTACACTTGAATGACCTCTTTGGACCTAAGCCACCTTCTTTTTGGACGGTGCATTCATAAACAAGGAATGACGTGCGTACCTGAATGCTGATACTCTGTGATTCGATAAAAGGCAGAGTGATGTTCTTATAATCCTCCCCCATCTCCTGGATGAGATGCACTGACCGAGACAAGTATTTCTGAAGATGTTTTTCAGTTGCTGGGTACACCACGGTAGTTTTTATCTCTGGAATTGTAAGCAGAACATTCTTATTAGAGAAAATGGGAGTCTAAACCGATCTGTTCTTGGTCTTTTGAGGATTTCCAGGAAAGGCTCAAGAGGTTGTTATTCACGGAAGGACCATTTGCACATTTTAAATGAATGCCACCTAAACCTTCTTCTCATCACAAAGCACTCAACAAGTTATTACGCAGATCACACAATGAGCGATAAAAAGCCAAAAAACAAAAAAGCAACCACAATATTTCTGCTCACTATACAAACAAACAAAACATCTTTTGGATGGAGTAACAGGAAAGGTTGTCCTTGACCAGGGGTAGGCAACCTTGGCTCTTTTATGACGCGTGGACTTCAACTCCCAGAATTCCTGAGCCAGCCATGCTGAGGGGAAAGGAAGAGGTTTCCAAGCTGAGCCATGCTGGCTCAGGAATTCTGGGAGTTGAAATCCACGAGTCATAAAAGAGCCAAGGTTGCTTACCCCTGTTTTTGACCTACAGCCACAATTGAGCCCAAAATGTCCGTGGCTAAGCCAGAGAGTTATTAAGTGAGTTATGTTCCATTTTACAACCTTTTCTGCCACAGTTGTTAAGTGGATCACTGCAATTCTGTGAATCATACGGTTGTTAAGCGAAACCAGCCCCCCCCCTTGGCTTTGCTTGTTGGAAGCCAGCTGGGAAGACCACATGACCCCAAGATACTGCAACCGTCATGATAAACACATGCCAGTGGCCAATTCTGATCACATGATCAGGGGGATGCTGCTACAGTCGTAAGTGTGAAAAACGGTAAGTTGGATTTTTTTCAATGCAGTTGTAACTTTGAACGGGCACTAAATGAATGATAGGTAAGGTTCTACATTTAGGCAAAAAACCCCAAATGCACAGGTATAGTATAGGGGGTACCTTGCTCAATAGTAGTAACTGTGAGAGGGATCTTGGAGTCCTAGTGGACAATCACTTAAATCTTAAAACCTATCTTTGCCGGCAGGCCTGGGGTTGACTGTGGATCGTTGAATGAATGATGAATGTGTCCGGGGTTTTATTAATGCTTTTTAGATTTGGACTTAGTTTTTGAAATATTGTTTTATTTATGTTGTGAACCGCTCCGAGTCTTCGGAGAGGAGCGGCATATAAGTCCGAAAAATAAAATAAATAAATAAATAAATAAATGACCCAGCCGTGTGCTGCAGCTGCCAAAAAAGCCAACACAGTGCTGGGCTGCATTAACAGAGGGATAGAATCAAAGACCACGTGAAGTATTAATACCACTTTATAATGCCTTGGTAAGGCCACACTTGGAATACTGCATCCAGTTTTGGTCACCATGATGTAAAAAAGATATTGAGACTCTAGAAAGAGTGCAGAGAAGAGCAGCGAAGATGATTAGGGGACTGGAGGCTAGAACAGGGGTAGGCAATCTTGGCTCTTTTATGACTTGTGGACTTCAGCTCCCAGCTTGGAAACCTCTCCCTTTCTCCTCAGCATGGCTGGCTCAGGCATTCTGGGAGTTGAAGTCCACGAGTCATAAAAGAGCCAAGGTTGCCTACCCCTGAGCTAGAACATATAAGGAACAGTTGCTGGAATTGGGTATGGCTAGTTGAATGAAAAGAAGGACTAGGGGGTGACATGATAGCAATGTTCCAGTATCTCAGGGGTTGCCACAAAGAAGAGGGAGTCAAGCTATTTTCCAAGGCGCCTGAAGGCAGGACAAGAAGGAACGGATGGAAACTAACCAAAGAGAGAAGTAACCTAGAACTAAGGAGAAACTTCCTGACAGTGAGAACAATTAACCAGTGGAACAACCTGCCTCCAGAAGTTGTGAATGCTCTACCACTGGAAGTTTTTAAGAAGAGACTGGACAGCCATTTTTTCTGAAATGGTATAGGGTTTCCTGCCTGAGCAGGGGGTTGAACTAGATGACCTCCAAGGTCCCTTCCAACTTTTATTATTATTGTTGTTGTTGTAAGTCAAAGACTACCTATATTCTTTAGTCTTTGGTCAACAGCACAGCAGAGAAGTGATAGAAAGTCCAAGGCATTTGGCGGCGGCGAATGGGGGGGGGGTTGTCCTTCTTTGTGTGTATACACAAATATATATACATGTTAAACTGTAATTAGGAAAGCACAAATACCAGCACTGAAGTCAGGAGTGGGAGCGATGGGGGCTATAATGGGTCTGGTGAGAAAGCAGGTGGGGAAGTCACCAACTGACTGTAAAAACACTTGATCCAAAAGAAAGTTTTCTCCCTCCCCGAAGCCAAAGAATACTAGCCATTCAAAACAAATGTTTGCAAAGGATCCTAAGAAAAATATGAGTGGGAAGGGAACAACCCCATTACCACATTTAACCGTTTATTTTTTTCAGGGGCAATTAACAAAGCACAACAAGATCTAGAATTACCAAAATGCCTTCCAAGAACACAGCTCTCCAGAAGTACCAGCCAGGACTTTAAAAAAAAAAAATCTTTCCAGAGGATGCCAAATAGAATCCCTGATGGCCCCCAAGATCAGTAGAGGCAGCAGGTGTCCAGGCTGGATTTACAAAACCTTCGTCTTTTGGGTTTTTTTTTTCTCCTGGACTCTGTTCCGGCCATGAACTTTGCTTGGGGGAGGCCAAAAACCAGCACTGCCGAAGCAAACTGCTTGTCGTAATGGAGAGGAGATTCCCTATAGCAGCAGACTGGCTCTGTACTCTGCTAACTCCAGGAAAGAGGAAATTGTTGCCATACTGCAAAGCAAAGTTAAAATAAGATCATTCCTGGTGACCCTTTGATGCATTTCACAGATGGATGGGACACACACTAACTCCGTTCTGCTGTCAAGAAAAGAAACACAGATTTGCCTGCCTTATCCAGGAACTCCCTAATGGATCCGCTCTGGCTGTAATTTTATTACTTTATAAATGTCTAAGAAGCTTCCACTCTGGTTTTTCTAAATGACCTGGATGTCTCTCTCCCTCCCCCCAACTTTTTTTTTAATTCCCTAAGTTAAGGTCAAGCACGGAATGAGATTAAGCACCGCTGGTTAATTAAAGTTATCTGTCCTTAAAGGCATTTCCTCCAACAAACCAAATATGCGCTCTTGTATGTAAACATGTTGATCCGAAAGAGACAATGCACTGCAGTGCTTTCACATTTTAAGAGTCTGCCCTTCATCAAAGAAGAAATGGGGTTTCAAGGATAGGACAACAAAGTATGGATGCTACTTATTTTCATGTATGGTGGACCTGTAGAAAAATTAAAGCTTTTTGGAGAAAAATATGGTGGGCTCTTCAGAACATTTTGAAAAAGCGTATTGAATTTCTACCTCAGTTGTTTTTGTTAGGTATTACAAAAGACTGTACCACCCTGGAGACGAACTTAATTTTGAATTTGATCACAGCAGCAAGACTGTTGGTGGGACAATACTGGAAGAAACCAGAATTACCATCTATTGAAGAATGGACCTTGAAAGTCATAAATATGGCAGAAATGGCCAAAATATCTGCATATTTGAAGGATCATTCAAATGAAAAATATATGTTGGACTGGAAAAAATGGATAGATTACATACAAGGGAAATATCAATCTAAGAAACTGTATCTAGCCTATAGTTAAATGTTTTATATGCTGATTGAAAAATGTTTACAAGTAGAAAATGATTGTATTAAGTTGAGTTGCACTCAACCTGATTTTTTCTTTGTTTCCTCTGTTTACATTTACAAATATATAATTAATAAAAATTAAAAAAATTAAAAAAATTAAAAAAAAAACTACAATACCCAGAACCCTGCACAGACTTCGTTCTGGTGCAATTCAGATTTACCACCTACGTCAATTCACTCTCCAGATTCTCCCTCCCAAAATAGCTTGTTCTTTCATTCCATGGACTTCAGAAGGTTTTTGCCTTGTGCTTAATGGAACACAGCTAATATTCCCAGCTCACAAACTACCAGGCTTACTCGAGTCAATCCCTACATAAATCATTGGATGCCTTAACTTCCACAGCTGTATGCTATTAGAATCAGATGGAGACTGAAACCACAACTGCACATCTAAGAGAAAAGTCCTGCGGAGTGTGGGGGAAAAAAAAGGGATGTAAGGAAGCCAAGCTGTTCCTTGACACACTACAATTGTGCTCGCGCAGCGTGCAAAAGCATGGTTCACCATGGTTTATACTTCCAACCAAAGCTGGCTTGCTTCATAAAATACACTAAATATAAGCCATGGTTTTTTTTAAAAAAAAAAAACCCACATTGGCTGGGTTTGGACAATTCCCTAAGCAAAAAACCACAAAAATCACCATATAGTTTGGCATACCATGTGAATTCAGCTCAATCTGAGTTTCCAATACACTACAAGGAAGGCTACGGCTAATCACTATGATAGATGTAGTAATTACATGATACATATAGTCAGTGCTTTTTTCTAAAAAAAAAAAAAAAAAAAGGTGTCGGAACTCACACACGTCATACAACCCGCCTTGCCTACCCTACAAGGTTCCATCCAAAAAAGGTGCCGGAACTCCGTTCTGGGCGTTCTATGAGAAAAAAAGCCGTGTATATAGTAAATATATTGCTGGACTTCTCTGGAAGGATCTGTTTGCCATCATGGAAACAGAGCATAGGACCTAAAGGGGTGCTTGGAAATATTCAGCAGATTTACACAGATCTAATGTGTAAATGGAAGATCATTTTTCCTTCAAGTTGGGTTTGTACATTTGCTAACCCATAATTTAAGATGAATAAGCAACAGCTGCCTGGCTCAATACTTTGGGTAAGAACCCAGCCACTATGCTTGATGATTCACATAAGTGGGTATAAATCCAGATATTATGGCTTGTTTGGCAAACCATAGCTCTAGCACAACCTAGCTTAGCATTATGTATACTGTGTTGAACCAGAGGATTTACTACCCAAGAGATCTTTCCTAGCTTTTCTCTATATCTCTGTACTAAAGGTTGATATTGTTATGGTCAGATTACTGAAGATAAGCAATCTAGCTAAATCTAATTCAAGATTCAAATTTGTATCAAGTCACTTTTGGGGCTTTCAATTGTTGTGTGTCTCATGAAGAAAAGCAGAAAAAGAGGAGTCCCAGAATGCTTTTCCCTTTGATTGTGGTGCAGTCCCATTAAACAGCACACAATTTTATCTAACAATGAAATTGGACAGACTTGAACACTGGGCGCTATCTAACAAAATGAAATTCAATGGTGAAAAAAGTAAAGTTTTACATTTATGCAAGAAAAAGAGAGAGAGAGAGAGAGAGAGAGAGAGAGAGAGAGAGAGAGAGAGAGAGAGAGAGAGCTCTGTCTTTCTCTGCAAATGGCAGAGGAGGCTGGGAGCCGTAGGGGAAGGCTCAAAGAGCCGCATGCGGCTCCGGAGCCGTGGGTTGCTGACCTGTGGTATAGGGGGGTACCTTGCTCAATAGTAGTAACTGTGAGAGGGACCTCGGAGTCCTAGTGGACAATCACTTAAATATGAGCCAGCAGTATGCTTCAGCTGCCAAAAAAGCCAACACAGTGCTGGGCTGCATTAACAGAGGGATAGAATCAAGATCACGTGAAGTATTAATACCACTTTACAATGCCTTGGTAAGGCCATACTTGGAATACTGCATCCAGTTTTGGTCACCACGATGTAAAAAAGATGTTGAGACTCTAGAAAGAGTACAGAGAAGAGCAACAAAGTTGATTAGAGGTCTGGAGGCTAAAACATATAAGGAACGGTTGCTGGAATTGGGTATGTCTAGTTTAATGAAGAGAAGGACGAGGGGTGACACGATAGCAGTATTTCAATATCTCAGGGGCTGCCCCAAAGAAGAAGGAGCCAAGCTATTCTCCAAAGCGCGTGAAGGCAGGACAAGAAGCAATGGATGGAAACGAACCAAAGAGAGAAGCAACCTGGAAATAAGGAGAAACTTCCTGACAGTTAGAACAATTAACCAGTGGAACAACCTGCCTCCAGAAGCGGTGAATGCTCCAACACTGGAAGTTTTTAAGAAGAGACTGGACAGCCATTTGTCCGAAATGGTATAAGGTTTCCTGCCTAAGCAGGGGGGTTGGACTAGATGACCTCCAAGGTCCCTTCCAATTTTATTATCATCATTATTATTATTAAATATAAATATACAGGTAGTCCTCAACATACGACCACAGTTGAACCCAAACTTTCTGTTGCTAAGCAAGACATTCGTTAAGTGAATTTTGCCCCATTTTACAACCTTTCGTACCACAGGCATTAAATGAATCGCTGCAGTTGTTAAGTTAGTGATACGGTGGTTAAGTGAATCCGGCTTCCCCCGTTGACTTCGCTTGTCAGAAGGTCACAGAAGGGGACCACGTGGCCCTGGGACACCGCAACCATCATAAATCTGAGTCGGTTGCCAAGGTCTGAATTTTGATCACCTGACCATAAGGATGCTGCAACGGTCATTAACCATGAAAAATGGTCCTAAGTCGCTTTTTTCCGTGCCGTTGTATCTTTGAACAGTCACTAAACGAACTGTTGTAGTTGTACATGGTATACTGAAACAAGTTGGCAAACTGACCCATTTCAGTAAACGGCATTGTCAGATTGTGGGCCTTATTTTATTTTGAAACAGAATTAATTCTTGAAGACGAATTGTCGGACAAAAGTGTTTACATTAGGACTTAATGACTCCCCTTGCAAAAGGCTGACGACAACAGCTCCAAATCCGAGCACCGAAAGCCAAATGAACAGAATAACGTACCTCTTCGCCATCAAACCTCCCCCTTTCATTATATCTATATTAACGGTGTGTGATATATACA
This sequence comes from Bothrops alternatus, assembly GCA_034064705.1. Lineage (NCBI taxonomy): Eukaryota > Metazoa > Chordata > Lepidosauria > Squamata > Viperidae > Bothrops > Bothrops alternatus. Next base: position 512,012 of record JARGCV010000294.1, read on the forward strand.
AGACATATAAGCCAACCGATTGCTCCCGAGTCTACGTTCCTCTGCTATCGGTACTTGTATCACATTATTTTCCTGCAGTTCAGGCACAATTCATCATCCCCTCCGACGATAATCATCAGCTGAGGTTTAGGATCCCATTCACCTCTGCCGGCACATAAGCCGTTAATCCTTGGGAATCAAGTCCAAGGGTAAGGCAATACATTTGATTCTTTAACGACCTTGGCTCAGGAAGGGAAGGGAAGAAGGGAAGAGAGGAGGGGGGACCCCACAAATATTCTTGGCAGCAAAGCTTTTTTTTTTTACAGCTCCCCCCCCTTTTCTCCTTGATCTGGCAATGCAGTTAAAGAAGTGTGCATCCAACCCACTAAAAATAGAAAGGAATTTATTTTGAAATGCGATAGAAGAAAACAATGCAATAAGTGTATGTGGATGGAGGTGTGTGTGTGTGTGTGTGTATACACACACACATATATATATGCATATACACACATATACACACATATATATACAATATACACATATACATATATATACACACACATATATATATACATACATACACGCACACGCACACACACACACATATTTGTTGTCTGAGGTTTTCGCGGGTGTTTGTATGTAGGTCTTTGGTTATTCGGGTTTTCTCCCACGTAAAATTGGAAGTGTCTTGGTGACGTTTCGATGAAGTCCCATTCTCATCTTCAGGCTGCTGTTTTCGGCTTCGTGCTTCTAGGAGCAATGTGTGATCATAGTTGTTTCTTCCTTTTAACTGCCAGTAGGGGTATGAACTGATTGGGTGGGAGCTTGGCTGTGTTCTGATTGGGTGGAGGTGTGTTCTGATTGGTTAGGGGCTTGGCTGTGCTCTGATTGGATGGGGGGTTGGCTGTGCTCTGACTGGATGGGGGAGTGTTCTGTTTAGGTGGGGGCTTTGTTGTGCTCAGGTTAGTCTGAGTTGCAGGGGAATTTGAGATGGTGAGCTGCATTGCTGTTGTTTGGCTTCGCGTTCGTGGTCATGCCTCATCTTCATGGTGGGTGTCAGTTTGCTTCATGTATGGATTGGAGGGGTTTAAGTGGCTAATGATGCAGCTGTGGTCTGGCTTCTGGTTTGTGGTCGTGCCTCATCATCGGTGTGGGTTTGGGTTTGCTTTTTGCGTGGATGTGTGGATGTGTAGTGGTGACATCCTGTGTGGTTTTCGTGAGTGTGGGTCTGGTGTCATTCTTTGTGTTAGGGACTCGTTTGTCAATAAGGGCGGGTTTCCAAATGGCTGGTAGGCGGGAGGTATCATCTTGTTTATTCATGCTGTGTGGGCATTTTTCTATCTCGATAATCAGAGAAACTGATTCAGACTAATATAATTATATTATTATTATTATTATTACTATTATATTTATTATTTGAGTCCTCCAGACTCAAAATCCTGGACTGATGACACATGTTTATTCTCTACATACAACTAGCTCTCTATCAACATAATGGAAAGACTGAGCAACATTATTCTATAGAACCATGATGCTAGACTGTGTTTAAATGTTGAGCTTTTAAACAATAGGAATTATGTTTTTTGCTTTGCTGTCTGGTAGGGTTTTTTTTAAAAAAAACTTTTTTTGTTCCTCCCCCCCTTTCTGAATATTAAAGCAATACTGTAAAAATAAAATTCACAGTGATTCTTTCCAAGAATTCAGGTTGCATGTTAATTCATATTCACCACTATTTAGCAACATGGACAGAATTGCAGCAGTATCCCTCTGGGACGGTGATCAGATGTACAGGAAGGGAGCAAAGAACTAGGAGCAGCGCATTTAAAAAAAAATAATCTTTTTTTCTCTTCCAAGTTCACATGTGTCTTTCTTCCAGATGGAACTGCTTGTTACTCATTTATGTCTTGCTAAAAATTCAACTGACTTTAGTAATAAATGTTTCCATTCTGGAAATAATGGAATATTAGTATATATCCTTTAGTTAGAGTCTACGTAATTCTAATCCTATTTCCCTTGTCTCCCCCAAATCTCAGTTCCCCATATCAAATATTTTTGTCTCTAAGGCTCTTCTAACCTCTTCTGGAGGTGTTGAGGATAATGTTTATTGTAGTCCAACACACTGAGAGGATATTAGATTGAAAAGGCTGTTCTAAGCTCTAGGTAATGGCTGTCATCCATCCTTGTCTCCGTGTACAGCATAACCAAGACTAGGAAAAAATTGGAACTACAACATGGGGAAAAAAATCTGGAAGGGTCCGATGTCATAACAACATGTAGAAGTATATCCATAATGGCTTGTCAACATAGATAGTAATTTGTCTCAAAACCAGAATTTCATGGTTACCACCCACCCCAGCTCTAACTTAGCCTGTAGAGGCAATGCTGTTTAATACTGTGCCAAAAACTAATTCATAGGAAAACTCTGGTAGAATAATAATAATAATATAAAAAAAAACCCACAAAGACAATCTGGTCCACTTCCCACCATCCATATGTGGAAAGAAGAGAGTCTCCAGCCTTTACTTAAAGATCTTTTTAGATGAAGTCAGAGTGAAAGACAAGAGTGAATTCTTGCTAAGCGCCAAATGGTACTTGCTGAGTCTGCAAAGACCAAAATGAAAGAAAGGGGAATCGTGACAACCATTACAAGTCTCCCACATACTGGAAAAGATATTGCTGTTGCTTTAAGGAGGGAGGGTGGTTGAATGATGGCAGATGACTTCCCCGGTGTGACTTCCCAATCCACCCAACCACTCTTCTCTTACATATCCAGCAAGTTTCACTAGCCATGTTCAGTCGACACGCTCAGCAAGAAGATGCAGTTAGCAAATTCAAGAAAGTATTTTCTCTTCCTGTGTGTCTTTGTAAAAAACTTGAGTTTTCAGACTTTTGGCCAGATTCACACGACACGCTGAACCCAATCACTGAATTAACCTACATTCTGGGTTTGAACAAGAATGATTAGTTAAATGGTGGAATAGGTTCACCGACTACACTAAGATGTGAACATTAAATGTGGTTTAAAAATAGCCAGAGTCAGTACATTGTGTATATGCAGCCACCCCATCCTGAGGAATTCTATTCTATTCCTATTCTATTCTATTCTATTCTATTCTTAAAGTTGCCAAGTTTGAAGACCGCTGGTCTACCTGTGCCCAGAAAAAGTAGATAGGTCCTCATGAAGGAACACAGCTAGCCCAACTGCCGCTATGAGGCATTTGCTTCTGTAACTCCCTTGCTCAATGATTTATTTCCCCCAAAGGAATATTGGCATTATAGAGACCACAGTTCTGGGCAGGGAAGGTTACGGCTCCAGGTTGCTTGATGTATATTTTTATCTCAGCTAATACCAGGAACAAGAATAGTGCACAATGGCATATGGGAGTTTCCCATGCAGCAAAAGGCAGGCAGGTTTGTTCGAGTGTGGTTTTTGTAAGACTTCTCATCAGCAACCCCCAAATGCCCCAAGATCACTCATTTGCAAGCATGACTCAATGAGTAGAAGGGCAAGGGAGAAAGGGAAGATATTTTAACAGAGCTGTGCTCAGACAAGAATGCCGTTAGTCAGCCACACAGTCAGCCAAATCAAACCACAGACAGACCAATTACAGCCAAGAGAGACTTTGCAAATCACGGCCAAAGCGTTTGGCATGCTGGCATTTCCTGGCTGAGATTAAACTGAAGCCTAATGTATCGCATAGGTACCAGGAAGACTGTCCTCATATGGCTATATTTAAACCAGCGTTTTCTGGATATTTAATATTTAAGAAAAGTAGCTAGGCCACCTGGTCCTCCATGATTGGCTGGAGATACAGGTTGTCCTCAACTTACAACAGTTTCTTTAGTGATGGTTTAAAGTTACAAAAGCACTGGAAAAAAAATGACTTACGATCGTTTTTCATACTTACGACCGCTGCGGCCTCCCACGTGATCAAAATGCAGGCGGTTGGCAACCGACTCATATTTACAACGGTTGCAGCATCCCGGGATCACATGATCACCCTTTTGTGACCTTCTGACAAGCATAGTCAAGGGGGAAGCCAGGTTTACTGAACAGCTGTGTTTCTAGGTTCACAACTGCAGTGGTTTTCTTTTTTCTTTTTATTATTATTATAAATATTTTATTGGTTTTATAATTATAAACAAAAGAAAATCAAATTGAATGCAACTCAACTTAATACAATCTTTTACAACTTTCTCCCACACAAAACAAAACTTACATTCTTTTAAAAACTTACATAGAATACTTAAAATAACTATGGGTGTTGCTCGGCAGCACCCCCTCCACCACATCCCCCTCTTCCTTCCTCCCTATCTCATACTTCCCTCCCCCTCCCCTCTCTCCCTCCCTCACTCTCCACCCTCCTCTCCTACAACCTCCTTACTTCCCTCCACTCCTTCACTCCTCACTCTCCACCCCCTCCAGATGTGGTCCAGAGGTACTGCCCGAGCAACCCCTCTTATATCAGTAAATATATCATTCTTATATATTGCAAGTATTAAAGTTGAGTACATAACTGCAGTGATTTTCTTTCTTTTTTTTTAACAGAATTGAGTTTATTTTCCATATCACAGAATGAAGTCCTTCTATATTCAAACTATTCCTTCTCCACAAAAAATCAACTGGCTAGCACGTAATATTCTGGCTAGCTTCCATGTGATGCAAGTTTTTGATTAAAAACTTAAATCTTTCATACATACATACAATAAGAAATTAAATACAGCAACTATTTAAAATCTTAATAACGGTGGCGAGAAAGGCTGTAAAATGGGGCAAGAGCTTGCTTAAGAAAGGTCTCACTTAGCCACAAAAATTTTGGGCTCCACTGGGGTCATCGAAGGACTACCTGTATATCTTCAGCTGATTTATATTCCAACACCTCCTTCAAGGATTTTGCCAGGATAATGACTGTAGGAAGCAGATGGGGGTTCCGTGAGCCTCGCAAAAACAAAAGAAAAAAAAAGCAGACTTGAGTCATTTTGACTCTTTGACAACTTAAATGCATTAATTATGCCTCAAGTTAAGAACAGATCATCCTTCCTGACAATGGAACATAAGGCGTTGGCCTGACCGTGCCCATCACAAAGAATATGGAACCTATTTTGATTTTGGGATCGTTCAGGGCTCCTTTCCTGACATGGAAAGCAAAGGCATCCACACATCAGCAGTCCTCAAAATCAACCTGGGAAGAAAATTAGAGATGGAAATAGAGGTAGACGCAGGATCATCCAGGGAATTTCATAGCCAGGTAAGGCTTTGGATAAAACCTCTTCCAGCCTTTTCCAGAGAGTCCTCGACTTACAGCTATTTGCTTAATGGCCATTAGAAGTTACAAAAAAGTGTAAAACAGTGGCTTATGACCATCTTTCACACTTAGCGACCGTTACGGCATCCCCGTGGTCACATGAGATTGGCACCCGGTTCATTTTTCTGACGGTTGCAGGGGCCAGGGGTCATCTGATTCCCTTTGGTGACCGTCTGACAAGCAAAGTCCATGGGGAAGCCAGATTCATTTTACAACCGTGTTACTAAGCTTAACAACTGCAGTGATTCACTTAACATCTGTGGCAAGAAAGGTCGTAAAATGCGGCAAAACTCACTTAGCAACAGAAATTTGAGGCTCGATTGTGGTCGCAAGTCGAGGACTACCTGTATTTAGCTCAGAATTTCTGATATTACACAAGATGGCACCCTTGGTGAAATGTTTTCTTTTCTCTTTTCTTTTCTTTCTTTTCTTTTTCTATTCTATTCTATTCTATTCTCTATTCTATTCTATTCTTTTTTCTATTCTATTCTATTCCATTCTCTATTCTATTCTATTCTATTCTGTTCTGTTCTGTTCTGTTCTGCTCTGTTCTCTATTCTGTTCCATATTCTATTCTATTCTATTCTATTCTATTCTATTCTATTCTGTTCTGCTCTGTTCTCTATTCTGTTCTCTATTCTGTTCCATATTCTATTCTATTCTATTCTATTCTATTCTATTCTATTCTATTCTATTCTATTCTTCTGTTTCTGGTTCCTGTTCCTGTTCCTGACCTTGGCCACTTTGTAATGTGTAGACTTCAACTTCCAGAATCTGGGAATTGAAATCCACAGAACCTAAAATGGGCAAGGTTGAGGAACAATGAGCCAGTTCTTCTACTATAATAAACTTCCAAGATTTACAACTGCCATCCTGCCAGCCAGTGACCATATTAGCTGGGCCTGATGGAGTCAGAGTCTTACATAACTGGGAAGACTAGTTTGTCTATCTTGGCTTACATGTATTTCCAGCCCGAAGGTGGGGCTGGTGATGACACAAAATGATAGATGCAGGGTTCTCTACTCTTAAATTGAGAAAATAGGTTTAATGACAAGCAGCCTAGGGTGAGCAACATGTTGTGGTTGCTGCTAATTATGTGATATCTTGCCCTGCTACCCAGAAGGCACACAAAATAGCTAAATTCATTTTCCTTCAGAATCTTTTGCAACCTTTAGTACAGAGAAAAAAAAATTCAGAAAATGATTTTAGTTTTGCTAAGTACTGGGTTTTCAGACTTACAGACAATAAATACTCCTGTCTGCATTTTTGGGAAATTACAGAGAAAGCCCAGAGGGTTGGCAGGAAAGGCAAAGGAAGACAAAATCACTGCATGGGCTAACCTGACCTTAAACTGAAAGTGCTAATAAAAATAGTCAGTAATGCGAATTTATGTTTCTCAAAGGTGCTTTTTCAAAAGGCAGCTGGACTGTTTTTTCTTCAGGAAGAGGAAGAAGGTTTTGCTTCTCCTCCAAGATGCTTCATCGGTTCTGAAAAGCAGAATGGGACAACTCGCCGCAATCAACTCGCTGAGGTCAACTCGCCATGGCCAACTCACTGTGGGACAAGTCGCCACTGGACAATGTAACAATTACATTTAATTATTTAAAATAAATAGTTATTTTAACTTTTGTCATTCATATTTCATTCTATCCCTCCTTTTGCATCCTTTAATGATTCTATTCCACCATTTCTTTGACATTAGTGTAACTCTTGTCCTGCAGCAAGTTATTCCAGTGAGTTGGCCATGGCGAGTTGACCTCAGTGAGTTGGCCATGGCAAGCTGGCCACAGAGAATTGTCATAGACCAGGGGTAGGCAACCTTGGCTCTTTTATGACTCGTGGACTTCAACTCCCAGAATTCCTGAGCCAGCTATCCTGGCTCAGGAATTCTGGGAATTGAAGCCCACGAGTCATAAAAGAGCCAAGGTTGACTACCCCTGTCATAGATCCTCTGGAAGGATGGTAGGGGCGATGAGAGGATGAGTTCTGACAGGATGGGTGTGTGAGTGTAAGGAACATATTTCTTTGCAGTCACCAGATGACTCCAAAGAAATATGATCCTTCCAACCCCCACCATCCTGCCAGAACCAATGAAGCTTCCTGGATGAGAAGCAAAACGTTTTCTTCCTCAAAAAAACAACAACAGTCTAGTTGCTTTTTGTAAAAGGACCTTTGAGATAACTACGACCTGGATGACTGAGAATCTCCACAGACAGGTTGTTGTTCTCTGGGCTTATAGAAATAAGTCTCATATAAAGTGTTACTTCTGTGATAATGTATTGTAAATGGAGAAGAGTATTTTAGGCTGCAACAATAAAGCAGCTGAAGGCAAATAGAAGATAAAGACATTTGCATGCAGGTGTCTAGGGCTAAATTGCAAATATTAGCTTTCAAGCAGTATAGATAAGATCTTACAGGTTTGTATGAGTGATTATCCCGTCACTGGAATGTCTTAGAACATTTCCCTGCCACTTAGTTAATTTCAAAACATACATTCAAAATCCTGGTATAGAACCTATGCTTTGGACATCAAACTAAATTGGGGGAATGAATATGACCTACATGGTTCACTATATGTAGCTCTTGAGGTCCACATGTGATTATCAGAAGCAGCATTAATTATGCAAAATTAGTAATTAATTATATGCAAAATAGAAGGGGGGAAAAAACAGGCCATCTCCCTTAATTTGCAAACCACGCATAGATCAAGAAAATCAGCAGATGAAATTGCAGAATCTGATTTAGCCTAGAGAACTTCAACCAAACTTCCAAACTATACTTAGCTCATAGATTCCTGACTATAACAATTTGGTTCATTTTAGACAAAGACCATGACATCCTGAATGCTGAGTGATCCAAACATCTTCTTCCAAAGTTAAAAATGCTGTCTTGAGTGTTTTCTGCTCTTTGATTTTGGAGATATGCGAGAGTAAATGCAAGCTTTGGAGAATAGGTTGACCCCCCGCTCTTCTTTGTGGCAGCCCCTCAAATATTGGAACATCGCTATGATGTCACCCCTAGCCCTTATTTTCATTAAACTAGATGGACCCAATTCCTGCAACTATTCTTCATACGTTTTAGCCTCCAGTCCCCTAATTATCTTTGCTGTTCTTCTCTGCACTCTGCATAGATTTGGAGTTATTACCCCAGAACCTAAATCAGACCGATTAAATCTGTTGGCCATACTATTTTTCATTGTTTGCTGGGGAACCAGGCATGAGGGAACCAGATCAGGCAGATTGATATGTTTTTGTTAGCTGCTTCCTCAAAAAGATTTTTGGCTTTCCTCTATGCCAGGATCTTTTAAATGCATACATGCACGTTAAAATTGTATGCAGCTTTGAGCAGCTGTTCACATAATCCTATCGTAATGGGATTCTAACACACATCTGTGCCGGATCTTTGCAGAGCATTGATCCCCCCCCCCGCCCCCTCCCCCCAGAATTTTTGCTGAATAATGCAGTCCTGTTCTGCAACTCATCTGAATTAGCATTACCTTGTCCTGGAAATTATATTTACTATTTAAATCAATAAATAAGGCAGCCAGGCTGTCATAACATAGAGAGCCAGTTTGATCTAGTGCAGGGAGGGGTAGGCATCCTTGGCTCTTTTATGACTCGTGGACTTCAATTCCCAGAATTCCTGAGCCAGCATGGCTAGCTCAGGAATTCTGGGATGTTGAAGTCCACGAGTCATAAAAGAGCCAAGGTTGCCTACTCCTGGCATAGTGGAACGGACATTTGCAAATGGATTAGAAAGTGCCAAGGTGTTTGGATGCACATTAGCCTGCAACCGGCAGCAGATTGTGCTCACCAATTAATCAGGGAAGCTACAGACCTCCAGCTTGGGTGCTGGTGTATTTGAAATTTCCCTTTAGGGAAGCCCCAGCTCCTGGCTCTCAGTTTCTGGGAACTTAATTTATACCAATTTTCCAAATGGACTGAGTGAATAAGGATGTTTGCTTCCACAGATCCATACGTATTGATTGCCACGCACTCACCCTGCGCAAAATCAATATTGGATTTTAAAGTAAATATTAACACCGCACAAGCTTTTAAACAAACAGCAGTGCTGTTTGTTCCTCTAGGCAAACAATAATATACCTGCGACTTGGTTGCAGGATGGAAGGATGCCAGGAGAAAGCAAACAGTTATTTTATTTTTTTATGAACGCCTTTCTCGCTAAGGTTAGTAAGCAAAACCCTGGAAAATTTTGCAGGAGTCAAAAAAGCAACGCTTGGCCTAATCTAGTTTACTGAATTTGTGAGGTGGCTGCAATTTTTCTTTTTTTTTTTTTTTATTTTTTCTTTTTTTTTTATTTTTTTTTTAATAATTTTTTTATTAAATTTTTTAAAAACTTTTAACAATTATAACATAGTAACCTATTAACTCAACTGAAAACAAACAAACAAATTACATAATAGAAATAAACAATACAAAAAACTGCTCGGAACCCCCCTCCACAACACCCTCCACCAGCCCACTCCTCTTGTATTTTCGCTCCTCCTCCTCGCCATCCAAAACGCTAACTAAAATTCTACCGAGCATCCTACAAAAGTTATCTAATCCCTAAGCCCCCAACTACAGTTGAGAAACATAAACTAATGTATATTATCTCCCTCCCCCCTCCCCCCCAGGCTTCCCAGAATGAATACAGGGTAAAAACACAAGAAACCCCACTAAACTACTATATTAAACTATTTAACTATATATCAAATCTAATTCTTTCAACTGATATTTCTTTTGCATATAATCAATCCATTTCTTCCAGTCCATCAAAAACGTTTCATTTGAGTGGTTCTTCAGGTATGCCGAAATCTTAGCCATCTCCACAAGATGGGTAACTTTTAATGTCCATTCTTCAATAGATGGTATTTCAGGTGACTTCCAATATTGTCCCACCAACAGTCTTGCAGCAGTAATCAAGTTCAAAATCAACTTAGTCTCTGTGGTGGAACAGTCCTTTGTAATACCCAACAAAAACAACTGTGGTACAAACTCAATACGCTTTTTCAGGATATTTTGAAGAATCCACCATATTTTTATCCAAAAAGCCTTAATTTTTTTGCAAGACCACCAAATGTGAAAGTAAGTAGCGTCCATAGAATCACATCGCCAACATTTGGGTTGCAAATTTGGATACATAGACGATAATTTTTTGGGATCTAAGTGCCATCTGTAAAACATTTTATAAAAATTTTCTCTTAGATGCTGAGCTTGTGTAAATTTAACATTTTTCACCCATATTCTTTTCCAAATTTCCATCATAATTGGGTGACCGAAGTTACCTTCCCACTTAATCATACAGTCTTTAATTAATTCAGTTCCAGAATCAATTTCAATTAAAGCATCATATATTCTTTTAATATGCATCTTTCTTTGATCTCTAATTTGTATAATTAATTTTTCATCATCCTTTAGAGAAAAACCCATCTTGACATCTTTTTGCCATCTGGCTTGAAGTTGTGCGTGATAAAACCAATTATGAGCTATACCTTCCTCCCTTAATTTATCTAATGATTTCAGTTCTAGGCTATTCCCTTCTTTATTTAAAAGTTTATCATAGGGCACCACGTCTTGGATTTGTTGTATACCTATGCTCTGTATTGCGTGTCTGGGAACTGTCCATAAAGGAATTTTACCATTTAACTTATAATAATACTTTTTCCAGACTCGCAAGACAGAGTTTCTTATTATATGCTCTTTAAAACCCCTATCCAGTTTTTTATCATAAACTAAATACGCGTGGAGCCCATATACTAACCCATATCCTTCTATATTTAATATTCTTTCATTTGTTAAATTAATCCAATCACTTATAACCACTAGAACTGCTGCATAGTAATATAATTTAAAATTAGGCACTTTCAAACCACCTCTCTCTCTTGTGTCTTGAATAATTTTAAATTTGACCCTTGGTTTCTTGCCATCCCAAATAAATTTGTTTATACCTTTCTGCCATTCATCAAGATTTCCATCCTTTTTAAGTATTGGTAACATTTGAAATAAAAATAAAAATTTCGGCAATACATTCATTTTAATAGCGGCTATTCTGCCCAACATAGATAATTGTAGTTTTTTCCAATTCTCCACCCTCCTGGAAAACGGCTAATGTATGCTTGATTCCTAAAGAGGGCAAAGATAATGTTCAAGTAGAAAATTTTAGACCTATTTCCTTGTTGAATACGGATTATAAGATTTTTGCAAAAATTTTGGCTAATAGATTAATGACAGTTTTGACACAGAGGATTCACCCGGATCAAACTGGTTTTTTACAAGGGAGACAGATGAAAACCAATGTTAGACAACTTGTTAACATATTGGAATATTTGGATAAACATATCCAAGTACCGGCTGTTTTAATGTTTTTAGATGCAGAAAAAGCTTTTGATAGACTGAATTGGACATTTCTGCAAAGGCTTGTGGTAAGGATGGGAATGGGGGACCAGTTTATTAATTCTATATCAGCTATATATCAGAAACAAACAGGACAGATTATAGTGAATGGACAATTAACAGATTCATTTAATATAGAAAAGGGTACCAGGCAGGGTTGTCCCTTATCCCCCTTATTGTTTGTTTTAACTTTAGAGGTACTATTGAATAGGATTAGAGCATCAGAGGAATTAAGGGGGGTACAAATTAGACAACATGATTATAGATTATGTGCCTTTGCAGACGATTTACTTGTGACGCTAACTCAGCCAATACAATCGGCTCAGAGTTTGATGGAAATTATTCGAAATTATGGAAAAGTTTCAGGTTTTAAACTAAATTTATCCAAGACAAAGATGTTGGTTAAAAATCTTGATAATAAATTAAAACAAGATTTGGAAAGAATAACGGGATGCGAGATAGTTAAAAAAGTTAAATATTTAGGAATTTATATAGAAGCTTCAAATGGTAAATTATATAAGAATAATTATGAACTCTTATGGTGTAAAGTGCTGCAATTTTTCTTAATGGGAGCCTCTTGCCATAGGCGGGACTAAGACCCAGAAGCAGGGCTGAAAAATACGCAAATAAGAAGACTGTTGAGTTTTTGTAAGAGAGCACCAATGGCTAGTTGGGAGGGCAAGGGAAGGCAGATCCAGAGACTATTTCATTCCCCGTAAGTTGTTCAAAACCCACCGTCCTGTTATGTACTATCTGGGGCAGTTGCACACGTAATGGAAAAATCCCAGTCTGGGCTCTTGTGTCATCACACTCTTTGAAAAAGGTCCCCATCAGGCAAATCGTCTGGAAGTGCTGGGAGGCTGGCTCTATAGGCATTTGAAGGTAAACGATTCCCTTGTCCAGTTGCGTCCGACTCGAGGGGACAGTGCTTATCTCCATTTGCTAGCCAAGGAAGTCAGCATTGTCTGAAGATGCTTCCATGATCATGTGGCCAGCATGACTGTACACCACAGTGCACAGAATGCTCTTATCTTCCTAGTGAAGTGGTATCTATTTATCTACTTGCTCTTGCATGCTTTCGATCTGCTAGGCAGGCAAGAGCTGGAGCAAGTAATGGAAGCTCACCCCGTCACGTGATGCTTGGGTGTCAAACTTCCAACCTTCTGATTGACACGCCCAGCATCTTAACCACTAGGCCACTGTGCCCCTTTATAGACATTTACCGGGCTTTAAAACAACTTTCCTTCTCCAATTCTGTACAGCAAAATTAAAGGACATGGATATCCAACACCCAGAAAAACCTATAAATCCTCTGGGGAGAAGCAAAAAGAGGAATCTGCCAGCATTACATATAGAAGAAAATTTGGAGGCTTTACCAGGAATTGGACAACCAGCATCTCAAAAACACTTCCTTTTCTAGCAAATGAACTCTCTCTTTCATTTTTTTTCTGCCTGAAAGAATGTGACCTTTAGAATGAGACCCCGCCCCTTTTTTTTCAAACTGGCTAGAAGTTCAGCAGAGACCTAATCTGAGGATAGTTCATTATTTACAATGCCTGCAAACTTCCTTTCCTGAAATTTCAGCAAGAGATTTATAGTAAGTCACCCATCTTCTGTTAGAAAGAAAGAAAGAAAGAAAGAAAGAAAGAAAGAAAGAAAGAAAGAAAGAAAGAAAGAAAGAAAGAAAGAAAGGAGGGAGGGAGGGAGGGAGGGAGGGAGGGAGGGAGGGAGGGAGGAGAAAGAAAGAAGAAATAAAAAAGAAAGAAAGAAAGGAAGGAAGGAAGGAAGGAAGGTAGGAGGGAGGGAGGGAGGGGGAGGGAGGAAGGAAGGAAGGAGAAAGAAAGAAAGAAAGAAAGGAAGGAAGAAAGACAGAAAGAAAGAAAGAAAGAAAGAAAGAAAGAAAGAAAGAAAGAAAGAAAGAAAGAAAGAAAGAAAGAAAGAAAGAAAGAAAGAAAGAAAGACTTTTTAGATCACACAGTTGTGCAGAGCAAAGTGTTAGGATCAGTACCAAGGTCACACGCCCACAACTAATTCACAAGGTACAGCTTGCAGATCAGACCTGAGCATTTCTGTGGGTGGCTGTCTGTCTGGTCCTTATCTCATTGCTGAGGCCAATAATACAACAATAACATATATGCACAGGAGTGTTTGGAGAGCAACTTCAAAAGGCCTTCGTACAATCAAATATTTGGACAAACTGAAATGTCACAAGGACAGCCAGGTAGGAGCACTAAGTAAAGATTATCCATGTCTGCGGATGCGGAACAGATCACTGGTTCCTATTTCTTTGAGTATCACAGCGTAGCAGCCTTACATAAACTTATTGCTGTTGCTAAGGGAGTTGCCCTCCTTTTGATAACGTTTTTTTCTTTTCTTTTCTTTTCTTTTTTGCCAAAGTTGTTCAGTGAATCATTGCAGCTGTTAAGTGAATCATGTGGGAGTTAAGCAAATTTAGTTTCCCCCATTGAAATCAGCTAGGAAGGTTATAAATGGTGATCACATGATGCCGGGACACTACAACAGACCTAAGTACATGCCAGTTGCCAAGCATCTGAATTTTGATCACATGACCACAGGGTTGCTGCAACAGTTCTAAGTGTGAAAACCGGTCGTAAGTCACTTTTTTCAGTGCCGTTGTTAACTTCAAACCGTCGCTAAACGAACTGCTGTTAAGTCAACGACAACCTCTAAAAAGTTGTGTTATCAAGCCCACACTGGGCAAAACACGACCATTTAAAACATATGGAAAGGTGACCAAAGTTGCAGCTCCTCCAGGGATATTCCTAGCAGCTCTCAAGAAGCAAATGCTGTAAATAAATAGGCCTTAATGAGGCAGTTTCCCTGCCCCTGGCATACTGGGATCACATTAACTGGGTGCCCAGACCAATAAAACTCACCGGCTGGAGCCCTGCTACCCTGCCAAACTGCTTACTACAAGTTTTCCAACAGAGTTCAATCCATTTGGCTCTTAAGGTTTAAGATCCTGACCAGGATTGTGAATTGCACACTCTGGAAGTCACACTGCACCATCTTTGATGTGCGCAAAAGAGGTGTGTCAAAGGGAGACACACTGGGCCTCTTCGTACTTGTCTCCTTGGACCACAGGTTGAACGGAAACAAGTGGACCAATTAGAAATAAGCAGGATGTTCCTCTTTAAATACAGATCGTCCTCGGCTTTGAACAGATCATTAAGTGATCATTTGAAGTTATAACACCACTGGGGGGGGGAAATGACTTATGACTGTTTTTCACACTTGGGGCTCTTGCAGCATCCCCGGGAGTCAGGTGGTCAAAGTTCAGACGCTGGGAAACTGACTTGTATTTATGACGGTTGCAGTGTCCTAGGATCACGAGATCACTTTTGCAACCTTGCGACAAGCCAAGTGAATGGGGAAGCCCTATTCGCTTAACAGCCATTGTGCTAACTCAGGGGTAGGCAACCCAAAACACTCAAAAGAGCCACTTGGACCCGTTTCCCACCAAAAACAAAACACTGGGAGCCACAAAACCCTTCTGATATCTAAAATGAAGCTAACACTGCATATATCCTTTTTTACCTTTATTATAAGTGTGTGTGTGTATAATAAAGGTAAAAAAGGATATATGCAGTATTATCTTCATTTTAGATGTCAGAAGGGTCTCTGTTTCTATCTCTGTGTCTCTCTCTTTCTCTCCCTCTCTCCCCCCCTCTCTCCCTCTCTCCTATCTGCCCTTGGTCTGCAGTCCTCTTCCCCCACTCTTTCTTTCTTTCTCTCTCTCTCCCTCCCTCCCTCTCTCTCTCTCTTTCCCTCCCCCCTCTCTCCCTCTCTCCTATCTGCTGCTCACCTGGCAAGCTGGCTTCAAGCTGTTCTCCAACAAGCTCAGGGGTAGGCAACTTCGGCTCTTTTATGACTCATGGACTTCAACTCCCAGAATTCCTGAGTCAGCATAGCTGGGCTAGCTAGCTCTCTCCTGCCCTTCCTGCTTCCTGCAGCAAAGGGAGGAGCTCAGCCCAATAAGCTTTTCAGCTCCTCGGAGAACACTGTGAGTCCACACTCTTTTTTACACACACACAAACACAGAGAGAGAGAGAGAGAAAGGGAGAGAGAGAGAGAGAAGCAGGGAAGCGCAATTGCCTCTCTCTGTCTCTGTCTCTCTCTGCAAATGGCAGAGGAGGCTGGGAGCCACAGGGGAAGGCTCAAAGAGCCACATGCAGCTCTGGAGCCGCAGGTTGCCGTCCTGTGTGCTAACTTAACAAATGCCGTGATTCGCTTAACAGCAGTGACAAAAAGGTCATCAAATGGGGCAAAACCCACTTAACAAACGGGCTCAACTGTGGTCGTAAATCAAGGATTACCTGTACTGCGCCACATTAAAAAAAAGAGGTTGAGACTCTGGAGAATATGTGAAGAAGAGCAACCAAGATAATTTAAGGGCCTGGAGACAAAAAAGTATGAAGAACGGTTGCAGGAATTGGGTGTGTCTAGTCTAGAGAAAAGAAGGAGTGGGGTGGGGGAGAGACATGATAGCAGTATTCCAGTATTTGAGAGGCTGCCACAAAGAAGAGGGAGTCAAACTATTCTCCAAAGCACCAGAGGGCAGGACAAGAAACAGTGAATGGAAACTGACCAAAGAGAGAAGCAAGCTGCAAGGAAGGAGAAACTTCCTAATGGTCAGGACCATTAACCGGTGGAACGGCCTGCCTTCAGAAGCTGTGGGTGCTTCATCACTGGAGGTTTTTAAGAAGAGACTGGACAGTCACTTGTCTGAGATGGTATAGGATCTCCTGCTTGAGGACTAGAAGACCTCCAAGGCCCCTTACAGCTCTATTCTGATTAATTGCACAAAATGCTAAGTAGGTGTATCTTAGGCAAATGCAAGCATTTGTGCATCTTCCCTCTGGTTAGCTATTATTTATGAAGCAAGGGAACGAGGGCTGCGAGAAGGGCCTTCGCAATGATTAGTATGTCGTATACTAATACCTGTATGTTATGGATGTGTTCTAAGGAAGAATTCTAAGCCGCTTTCAAGGCCCTGAAAAATAATGGAAAGACACAAATCCAAGTCCTCCCCCAAGCAAACCCACCCTCTAAAGCAGTGGTTCTCAACCTGTGGGTCGTGACCCCATTTGGGGTCGAACGACCATTTCACGGGGGTCACCAAACAACGCAATCCGCCATTTTCCCCCTTTTCCTTAGCTGTGCTACTCCCTCTTATTCTATTGGCTTTTGAAAGCCAATAGAATAGACTCGCTTGAATAAAGTCTAATTCTATTGGCTTTCAAAAGCCAATAGGAATTGTCCAGGCTGTCTCCGCCCTGCTGAGCCCGCCAAATGTCCCAGTCTGCAAACGGTGCTGCAAGTTGTCTGCAGCGAAGGCAAGCTCTCCGGAAGTTTCCACCCCTCCCTGCTGAGCAACTACTAAAAGTGTAAGTAAAAGAGGGCCAGGGGTGGGAAGTGGGAGGCCAGCGGGCGCAGGGAGGAATTTTGGCACGCGTGGGGCCCGGCGGGTGGCTTACCTCGCTTGGGCTGGGCCAGCTGGTGGCCCAGTCCGTGGTCGCCCTGCACCGTCGCGGCCGCCCAGGAGCACCTGAGCACCTGGGCCTGCCTGCCGCCGCCCTGAATGGGCGCCGGCCTACACCTCGGCCGGCGCAGGGGGCAGCACCACGCATGCGTGGCACAGCACCGCGCATGCACGGCGCAGGTCGGGGTCGCCGCCTGAAAAAGGTTGAGAACCGCTGCTCTAAAGACTAATTTTGCTTTAATTTGGGAGGAAAAGGTTGAAAAAAAACGCGTTCAGTTTTGATACAGAAAGCCATCGATTTGCTTTAGAGCAGAAGCAATACCCACGAGCCTGCATCACAGGTAAATGAAATAAAAAGTATCTGAGACACACACACACACACACACACACACACAGGCACACACACACACACATACTGTATACACAGACACACAGAGAGACACGCAAGCTATTAAAAATTAAAGTAATGCTTAATAGCCTTATAACGACTTAGTTATACACATTGGCTTACATAAACTCAGAGGAGACAAACCTTGAAAGGAACATTAAGTAGACAATAAAGTAAGACATGCCTCTGAGGGGTGCTGGCAAAGCAGAGGTAAAATGGAAAAGCATGTGGGGAGGGGCATACCAGAACTTGCAGCTCTTAAATGCTGTCAAAAGGAAATTAGTGTGAACCTTCCAATATCTCAGGGGTTCGGGCAGCCTGAATAGAGATTTTTATTTTCCTTTTCAACATACTTAAAGCAAGAAGATTAACTGTTTTGTTTTTTTTAAAGCAGTTGTTCACTGCTGATTCAGGGGCTTTGTGTGATGTGTGAATGCAGTCACCAAAAACCTCCTTGTAGAATGAGGATGTGAGCCTTTCCTCTGCTTGAAAACTATTTTACCTGATTAGTTCCAGTTCTTAAGATGACAATCCGGGGAGTAGTCCTCAACTTACGACTGCAATTGGGAACCAGAATTTTCATTGCTAACTAAGTAAGGCAGATGTTAAGTGAGTGACACTCGATTTTATGATAGATTTGATGCAATTGCTAAGCGAACCACCACAGTTTTTAAAGGAATCAGGCAGTTGTTTAAGCAAGTTGGTTTCCCCTATTGCAGGGATAGGCAACCTTGGCTCTTTTATGACTGGTGGACTTCAACTCCCAGAATTCCTGAGCCTGAGCCATGCTGGCTCAGGAATTCTGGGAGTTGAACTCCACCAGTCATAAAAGAGCCAAGGTTGCCTACTTTCCTTGTCAGAAGCCAGCTGGGAAGATTTGCAGATGGCAAACGTGACACAGGGACACTGTGATGGTTGTAAATAATGTCAGTTGCTAAGTGCCCAGATTTTGGTCACATGACCATGGGCATGCCTTGACGGTCGTAAGTATGAGGACCGATTTTTCAGCACCAGTGAATGGTTGTTTGTTAATCAAGGACGATCGATAGAGTTACACGACCAATGTAAATTTGGAAGATCCTGTCCAAATGTCCTTTTTATACATTCGCTGTTGAATCCCCATTTGCTTTTTACCTCCATTTGAACCGACGAGTTCATCACGTCTTTAGTTTGATGTGTCTAAAGTTTTACTGTTAACCAATATTGTGCGCTCATTTTTAAACTGTTCTGCTGAAGATTATTTCTCCTTGTGATTCTGATGAAGCTGGTGTGTTTATGAACTTTAGTGGGATAAAAGGCTGTGTGGCCAAGAGGTATGGAAATGTCCTCGGCCTGCTGACTCTGGCCCCTCTATTTCAGAGCATTTCAGAATATAATATTTCAAAGAAAATGCAACATTAACTCAAGACGTCATCTTGACCCTTTTCCAGCTGGCAGGAGGGCTTCTCTGAAATAATCCCAGCCCACCTCACACCTAATAAAGCTTGGCGGTGCAAAAGCCTTTTAACTGAGTGCAGAAATCAAACTTGCAGCTGTAGGTATGCAAAGCGCCATCAGCAGCATATGGTTCCTGTGTTAAGACATGCCATAACTCAAGTCTACTTGAAACAGGAGAACAGGCTGCAAGCAGCTATTTATTTCTTTACACCATCACTCAATAAGCTGTTTTTCAGTTCGTAAAGAGTAACAAGAAAGCATCATCAAAGCCCTCTGCTACTCAGAGGAGCTTCACTGAATATAAACAGAAGGTCCTTTTATTCTAAGGCCGGTATTAGTCCTACAAAGCATGTTGTTCCCTCTTAATCCAATGGGAAATTCACAGAAGAAAATGTTCAGAGGCTATTGTGTCTCATCTTCAAATTACCAAGGAGAGAAGCAACTTAGAACTAAGAAATTTCCTAACAGTGAGAACAATAAACCAGTGGAACCGATCTGTTTAAGAACCCTTTTGTTCGCTTAACAACCGGGTGGCTGCTTTACAACTGCTGCATTATCTTAACGATCACTGCAAAAAAAAAAGGTTGTAAAACCGGGTCTGTCACACGATCAACCCATTTTACAATCATCACAACTTACGACCATGATGGGCAGTTCCACTATGGTCATAACGTTGAGGACTACCGATATTTAGTTCACCCTAGCACATCTGAACCAAGTGACTAAGTAAATTGGTACTTTAGATTTTTATCTCCATCTACTGATTCTGTAGATTATAATAACAATAATAAAGTTGGAAGGTACCTTGGAGGTCATCTAGTCCAACCCCCTGCTCAGGCAGGAAACCCTATACCATTTCGGACAAATGGCTGTCCAGTCTCTTCTTAAAAACTTCCAGTGTTGGAGCATTCACCGCTTCTGGAGGCAGGTTGTTCCACTGGTTAATTGTTCTGACTGTCAGGAAGTTTCTCCTTAGTTCTAGGTTGCTTCTCTCCTTGATTAATTTCCATCTGTTGCTTCTTGTCCTGCCTTCAGATATTATTTTACATCTTACATTAATGATTTAGGGTCTGAACAAGTAAGATTGCCCTTAGAATCTGAATCAGACTGATACTCAGAATTTAGAGTAAAATGCATGGCACGGGGAATAACATAGCACCAGCTTGCCATTCAGATGTAACGTAACACTGTCTGTTTCAAGGTTCATTATCCAAGAGAGCCACCTTGTGGAAATAATTTCTTCCTCCTAGTCCAAGCAAAAGCAAGATCACAATAGCTAGTGCAAATGTTCTCCTACACTGTGAGCTCCCGGGGAGAGTAGCCTTGGCAGGTAAGTGCTGCCCCTTTCTTCTGATGATTTAAAAACAGCATGGAAAATCTGGGTCTGTCTTATGTTCTTGCCAGTGTTTAGGGTTCATCGGCCGCAAGGACAGGCACCTTCTCTCAACCACCACGAAATACAAAGCTTCCCCCACTCTTTTAAAAATTGAACCATCTAGAGACAGAGTGTGCAGAAATGAATAGATTAACTTTAAAGACAAAAGAGAAAGAAGACTCAGTGTATTTTAGAACATGGGATTTTTTTTCCAATGGCAAGGAAAAAACGTGTTAGAGAGAAAGGAATGTGATAGGTAATTTTGAATATATATTAGCAAGAAGAAGACCATCGAGCGATTAACATATTGTTTATATTAATCAACTATTACTCATTGGTTTGTTTTAAACACATGAACCCAGACCTTATGCTGTTTGCTAAATATTGAGAATGTTATTTGAAAAAACCCTAACCTCAACACCAAACCCCAACCCTAACCCAAATCCCAACTCCACAAAATTTCATCCTGCATTTTCTGCATTGGAATAATAATTAAAAAAAAACATTTGATAGGGTGAAAAGTGCTATTCGGTATCTCGGAGATGAACTCTTTGGCAGGCATGGCAGAGTAATTTGAGATATGCTGGAGGACACTAGAGCAGAATGTGCTGAGAGAGAAGGGAGATGTGATTTGATAGGGATGTTAATTCCCACCACAGTTGAGTGGGAAGCATCTCCTTGACTCTGGATTTGAACTTGAATCATGCAAGCCTGAAAATACATTCCTCCTGTGTTGCCTCTCCAGTACAACAAACCAGGGAGGGGCCTGTTGAGACACTGGCCATGCTCACATACCTACTGTCGGCTCAGCTGCTGCTTATCTATTTCCCTGACTCTGGCTCTTTCCCCTGTCTCCTAAGGCCATTTCCAAACGGTTACAGCAGTGTTTCTCAACCTTGACAATTTTAAGGCATGTGGACTTCAACTCCCAGAATTCCACAGCCAGCATTGCTGGCTGTGGAATTCTGGGAGTTGAAGTCCACATGCCTTAAAATTGTCAAGGTTGAGAAACACTGGGTTACAGAAAGGTTCTGAAAGGCATAATGATGATGGCTTATGGCAGGGGTCCCCAATCCCTGGTCCGTGGACCGGCACCGGGTCGCAGCATGCCAGCAACCAGGCTGCACAAACAAGCAAAGCCCCATCTGCAGGATGCAGGCAGCACACATATAAGGAACAGTTGCTGGAATTGGGTATGTCTAATTTAACGAAGAGAAGCACGTGGGGGGACATGATAGCCGTGTTCCAGTATCTCAGGGGCTGCTACAAAGAAGAGGGAGTCAAGCTATTCTCCAAAGCACCTGAAGGCAGGACAAGAAGCAACGGATGGAAACTAATCAAGGAGAGAAGCAACCTAGAACTAAGGAGAAACTTCCTGACAGTTAGAACAATTAACCAGTGGAACAACCTGCCTCCAGAAGCAATGAATGCTCCAACACTGGAGGTTTTTAAGAAGAGAATGGACAGCCATTTGTCCGAAATGGTATAGGGTTTCCTGCCTGAGCAGGGGGTTGGACTTGATGACCTCCAAGGTCCCTTCCAACTTCATTATCATTATTATCATTATTATTATTAAAACCATGCGCCCTCCGGCCTGTGGAAAAAACTCTCCCCTCATAACCGGTCCTTGCTGTTCAAAAGGTTGGGGACCTCTGGCTTTTGGGGCAGCTTCCCACAGATGTCCACCAAGCTTCCTTTGATGGCCACTCACCATTTAATTCTGGAGGAAGGAAAAGGCGGTAAGTGCTATAGATGTCGTTGGTCATCTGGAGCTGAAGCGAAGTGTGCTTCTTTAGGAGTTTGGTGATGTTCTCTTCCTGGAAGGGAATCTTCTCCAGGATCACAACCGCATCTGTCTCATCCCCAGAAGCGCTATTCACCTAAAGAAACAAGAACACAAACGGTTCTCTGCCACACCAAAGCAAAGTCATTCCCTGACACCAGCAACCAATAGCAGATGAGCTCGGAAGAACACAAGCAAGGTGCAAAAAAGTCAAAACCACTCTTTAACCTACTGCAGCAGGCAGTTCTGATCAGCACACTGAATAGCTGGCTGCCAATATGTATGCATGTGTGTTCTTGTACAGTACACGTTTGAAGAAAGTATCACCAGTATAACAAGAGGTCTGGTTACAATTTTTTTTCCAGTCTCTCTAACCTTTTGAATCATTACCATCAAGATCATGAATATTTGATCCTTAAGCCACAAGTGAAAAAATGGGGTATAAAACCAGGAAGGATAAAAAGCATTTTTATTTTGATCTATTGGTACAGATGGGATAATCACGTACGGTATGCAAACCTCAAGCATATATTGAGTGAAATAGCCTTTTTGCTTGATGGTTACCAGTCAAGTTCTTAAACCCTAAAATCCTGAATTTGAACACATTGCTCTGTGTAGATATAAATGGGCAAAGCATTTCAATGTACTTTGGGAGCTTCACCAGATATGTACAAGTAATGAAATATGTAAATTAAACATTTATCAAACCTACTAGCTTAGAAGTATCAGGGAGCTACCATGATTGACAGTATATTTAGATATTAAGGGGACAGGAGAAGAAACTCAGAATAAGAGGATACAGGAGGACGATTTGGATCTGCACAAGGCACTAATAAGAATTTACTGTACACTTTATCATAGCCAGTCTCCTGGTAAGATAATTAGTGTAGAAAAAAAATGTGTGCCACGATTAACCTTGTGATACACTGTACAGGGATGAGGGATGGTGGAATGATTCATCTGCATCTACTATACTAAATCTGACCTTGGCTGTTCCACCAAGAAGTACATTACCTGCTTGAGGTGGTGCTTTGTAACTCTAGTTTATCAATCCTTCCCCCTTTTAATAGCTTTACTCACCCACACTTTGAATTTGACCTTGAATGTAATCCACCTTCCTTTAAAAAAAAATCACTCTTCTAGAATTTAGACTCTTCTATAAAATGATAGAGATGCTTGCAATTTCCTGACACTTCATTGCGTGCCTTGGTTATCTCCAGGTGGATTTACAGAGGACAATAACAGTATTAATCCAGCTGCATCCCCTGCACTCTGGAGAATCGGCCTTTGAAACACAATATAGATGTAAATGGCAAATTAAAAGAGTATTTGCAATTTTCCGGTTCTTATAGGCCCTGAGTGACAAGTCCATCCATCTTATTTACAGCATTCAAGTTAACTGCTAGTTTGCAATTCAATTTCGCTTTAAACACTAAACATGAAAAACTGATCTCCTAGCCAAAAGCAATAGATATGCTAATAAGAAAAATAATCTAAATCTGGAGATATGTAGGTAATGCTTTTGTTAGGTGAAATAATAACAATCTGGGCACTCCACTACACAATTTCATTCAACTACATGACAGCTCTACTCCGTGTTTATTCCTGTCAAACCTGTAGACTAGATCACATCTAGGATATCTCCAGTGCTAAACCCCGCTATAGTTTATTTGTTTTGGGTTTAGCACCCAAACCACTGTAGTTTCTTGAGGTTTTATTCAACAAACAATGGTTAAATGGATTACTGTGTGATATAAACCCATGTATTCTCCCAGGGATTGAACAATAACATTAAAATCAGTAGAGAATTTATGATAGGTCATTAACAGCTGGTTCTTCCCAATATGTAGCCTGGATGTTCTGGAATATATTTTGTCAAAATATTTTTCTGCTTTGCGGTTGGAATCTGAATAGCACAGGGGATTGGGGCTTGAAGAAGGAAAACCTATGTAAATAAATGATGCTGATCCATCAGTTGAGGTTAGAGTACAAAATATTTTCTTTTTTTCCCATATTTTAGCTGTTACAGCAAATGGCAGTCTCTAGGTAACCTTAACTGATCTTGAAAAAGTGCTTGGATTGAAGACCACAAGAAATCCCAGCAGACTGTATGCTAAATTGGAGTGCTTAGGAAAACAACAGAAGAATGCAATGGCAAGCTATTTCTGTATTGTTGCCAAGAAAATGGAAAGACCATGTCCATAATCATTACCAGAAGATTAGCTTGAGGGAGCTTTTACTATAACTAACCCAAATTCTTTACCATCTTTGCCTGGTACCTCTCAGTATCTTCAAACTTTACTCATTGGCGATATTTCCCAACCTTAGCAATTTAAAAATGTGTGGACTTCAATTTCTAGAATTCTTTACCAGCATGGGTAAACAAATTTATATATAATAAATTAAATAACTTTTAATAAATAAATTAAAAATATAAACTATAAAAATCTATGTCATTTGTATATTTTTGATAGATTAAAAAAATATGCAGAAACCCCAAAGATCAGACATTACGGGGCACTATTCACGAGGAGTCTATTCACATGTAACAGCACACCTGGAATACTGCAGCCAATTTTAGTCACCATATCACAAATAAGATGTTGAGAATTTGGAAATAATTCAGAGAAGAGCAACTAAGAGGACCAAAGGCCTGAAGACTAAAACATACGAAGAACGGCTGCGGGACTTGGGTTTGGCTAGTCTAAAGAAAAGAAGAAATAGGGGCGACATGGTAGCAGTTATTCCAGTCTCTGAGGGGCTACCAGACAAGAGGGAGTCAGGTTGTTCACCAAAGCACCAGAGGGAAGAACGAGAAACAATGGTTGGAAACTGATCAAAGAGAGAAGCAACCTGGAATTAAGGAGAAAGTTCCTGACAGTGAGGACAATTAACCAGTGGAACAGCTTGTCTCCAGAGATCGTGGGCGCTCCATCAGTGGAGGTTTTTAAGAAGAGATTAGACATTCACCTGTCTTGAGATGTTATAGTTCTCTTGCTTAAGCGGGAGGTGGACTAGAAGACCTCCAAGGTCCCTTCCAGCTCTATTCTATTCTATTTTATATTCTTTTCTTCTATATTCTATGTTCTAATTCTACTCTAATTCTATATTCTATTCTATATTGTATTCTATTCTATATTCTATTCTATGTTCTAATTCTATTCTAATTATTCTATTCTATTCTATATTCTTTTCTTCTATATTCTATGTTCTAATTCTACTCTAATTCTATTCTATTCTATATTCTATTCTATTCTATATTCTATTCTATATTCTTTTCTTCTATATTCTATGTTCTAATTCTACTCTAATTCTATTCTATTCTATATTCTATTCTATTCTATATTCTATTCTATGTTCTAATTCTATTCTAATTATTCTATTCTATTCTATAGTCTTTTCTTCTATATTCTATGTTCTAATTCTACTCTAATTCTATTCTATTCTATATTGTATTCTATTCTATATTCTATTCTATATTCTATTCTATTCTATGTTCTAATTCTATTCTAATTATTCTATTCTATTCTATATTTTTTTCTTCTATATTCTATGTTCTAATTCTACTCTAATTCTATTCTATTCTATATTCTATTCTATTCTATATTGTATTCTATTCTATATTCTATTCTATTCTATGTTCTAATTCTATTCTAATTATTCTATTCTATTCTATATACTATTCTATATTCTATTCTATTCTAATTTGTGCAGTTATTCAGTCTTCCCACATCACCCCAACATGGGAGAAGAAACATCTCCTGCTGCTTCTTTCGCACACCTCAGCAAACCAAGGGGGGAATTCTCAAAAACCTGGGAAGTGCAAAAGCCCCCCTCCCCAACATCGCCTCAGCACTCAGTGGAAGAGACCGGCCCCCGTCCTTCTCTTTGTCCTCTTCTCAATTGTCTTCCTTCACTATCCTCCTTTCTCCAATCCGTCTTTCTGCAGCCACAGCAAGCCATCCGGTCCTTACGTCACTTTTCCCCTAAGAAAAATAGCTTTGAGATGCCTTGGACGGCAAATCCCATCCCCGCCCTTTTAATAGAGGGGAGGATGATGGGAGCTGTAGTTCTGGAACACCTTGCAGCAGGAAGGGCAGGTGTGCGATGACGTCACACGCTTCCCTGCCCGTCATCGCTATGCAAATCTTGACGTTCTCTTCCCAAAGGGGGGGTGTGAGACGCTGCCAGGTAGCCCCGCCCCTGTTCTCTTATTGGCCGCCACCTAACAATTCCCCAAACCTGAGAACCAATAATCTCCCTACCCGCCCGTGGAGGAAGATCGCCTTCTCCCGCGCAGATTCCCTCAGCACTTTCAGCACAGAGAGCTCGGCCAAAGGGAAGTTGCCGGGGGCCGGCCCTTCATTCGGGGGCGCGGCGGATCCGTTCTCTCCCTCTTTCTCCTCACATTTTTTCTTAAGAGCGGGAGACTCGGCCATCTCTGAAGCATAAAACTAACGCGCAGGCGCATCTGGATTAACTCCAAGCGCACGCCAATAGTTTCGGCGGCTCCCTCTACCGGCCGGAGGACACTATTACCAGGAGCTTTTTTTGGAGAAAATAAATCGAAGGACCCTTGCGCCTGCGCACACCCGCAAATCTTAGCTCTGAATATAGACTCAGGAAATGTAGAGTAGCCGTTCAATAGTTTTGGAGTACGACTTCGTGGTTCGTTCTTAGTTCCTGCGCAGATCTCTGTACTAGAAATGATGGATGGTTCAGATCAGAGAAATAATGAAAATTAGCATGGTAATATAACTAGCTTCTATAGATCGACTTTAGTTACAACTCCAAAACTGTCCCAAATGCTTACTCAAGATACTTAGGATACTTAGATTGATTAACTTAGGATACTTAGATTGATTAATGGACACATAACAAACATTCAAAAAGGAGCTCTATAATAAACCTGGTTTATTTGTCAAAAAGATATCTAAATAAAAAGATGATACAAAAACCCCCCAATCCAGCCTCCCTTAGGCAGAGAGTTCCAAAATTTGTGGAAGCAGCAAAGACCCTTTTCATCTTCTGAGCATATGCTTTCTGTTGGTCATTTGTCCTCTTATATACAAAAGCAGAATTTATTCCAAAATTGCATGGGCCATTACAAGGCACAACTAGAAATCCAAACATGGCAGGTAAACCCAACTACACTCCAAATGCAATTCAGCATTCAGATTTACATCATGGGAACTGCACCCACAATTCAGAATGAAATCTCAGCTATTCCTTTTATTTAAGGTGACCAACTTTTTTACAATGAAAAAAAGGACACAAATAAATTGAAGAAAAAATATCGTAAATAAAAGAAACATTTTATTCATTGCAACAATAATACAGACAACTTGCATGTGCAAAGTTTACCAGCCGGGTGTTTTGGCACACTCAACAGCAATTCCTATTGGCTTTCGAACGCCAATAGTGGGGGTAGCACAGCTCATGCAAAAGTTGGAAAAAAAAAAGCCATCAAAAAAGGTGCCGGAATGCCGTTCTGAGCGTTCTATGAGGGGAAAAAAAGCCCTGCAGATTAGTCTTCAAATATCGAAAAGGAGGACATGAAGGAGGACACTTTTCGAGGGAGGACAGAACTTACAAAAGGAGGACTGTCCTCCCTAAAGGAGGACGGTTGGTCACCTTACTTTTATTTCAAATTACACAAACTGTTCCTAGAAGGATCTGTGGGAAGTCAGCCCCCCCAGAAAAGGAAATATTAAAAGGGCAGAAAAATATAATTCCTCAAAGGACCTTAAAGAGGCAAAAAAGCATGCCCAGTTTTTCTTAATAGCCCCAAGTTTCCCTCCCCCAAGGAGAAACCAGCTATGTACAAATACAGATGTAAACCATTCAGGAAGGTTGAAGCTAGAAGATTAAGAAGACAAAGATACTTAAAATCTACATACCCCACCCAAAATCTATGACAGGACACAATAGGATTAACCCATAGATACCAAAGGGCACATTCAGACTCAGGTCAAATTTTATGCCAAAGGAACAACTCCAAACAAAAGGCTCCATAGGGTATAAAAACCCACTCCCTACATGTGCTCTCTCTCTTTTCTTCCAGAGCCATCTTTCTGTCTGGCTCTCCTCTTCAATAAACTGCAACCTTCTTTCTAAAGCACTTGCCATGTTGTTTATTCCAGGCTTGGACTGAACCATGATAAAGACTTTTCCTTCAACAGATCATTGGTTAACATTGTATTTTCAGTAACAGTTCAAGGTACTACTAACACTGGATGACACAGGATTAAATTAAACCCCCACCATATAAACACAGACTGAATTTTTCAAACCAGAGGTTAGTTCATCTTCGTTGAATAAGCTACACAGTTAGCAGGCTTTGCAGAGAACCAAAAGAGGCTGGGTTCACACCTCTAAATCAAAACTAACAAGTATTTCAGTTTAGCGCCATATGCAAATTTAGCCAGATACATTTTTTGTAAATCATACAGATGTGGAAACAAAATCTCAAACAGAACAGCAACCTTGTCACTCGACAGGCAGCTCACTGGGATGTAAATGGTGGGATCTGAATTCTCTCAAATTGATCATTATGTACTGCCATTATGAAAAGGTAAAGCCAATCCTGGCTACAAACTCAAAGCAATATTATACTGGTTTCTTTTTGTTTTTCAACATGATAAAACTGCCATTTTATTAAAGCTATGATACAATTACAACCACCATTGAGCCCAAAATTTATGTTGCTAAGCGAGACATTTGTTAAATGAATTTCACCCCATTTTACAACCTATCTGGTGACAGCTGTTAAGTGAATCACTTAACAGTTGTTAAATCAGTAACACAGTTGTTGAGTGAATCTGGTCTCCCCTTTGACTTTGCTTGTCAGAAAGTCGCATAAGAGGACCATAGGACCCCGGGACACTGTAACAGTTATAAAATACTGCATTTTGATCCCATGATCATGGGGATGCTGTTAATGGTTGTAAGTGTGCAAAACAGTCATGTCACTTTTTCCAGTGACGTTGTAAATTTGAATGGTCACTAAATGAACTATTTTAAGTCGAGGACTACCTGTATTTTGACGTAATTCAGACACATATGTATAAAATATTGCAGGAACCTTCTGTGTAGCCTTCAGCCATCCAATACAAGGATGCTCAAAGGTCTAGAACAGATAGGCAACCTCGGCTCTTTTATGACTCGTGGACTTCAACTCCCAGAATTACTGAGCCAGCATGGCTCAGCATGGAAACCTCTTCATTTCTCCTCAGCATGGCTGGCTCAGGAATTCTGGGAGTTGAAGTTCACGAGTCATAAAAGAGACGAGGTTGCCTACCCCTGGTCTAGAATTCACTGCGCCTGATGTTCAGGAAGAACTTCATACAGATTGTCCTCCACTTAAGGACCACAATTGGGACTATAATTTCCATTGCTAAGCAGGGTGGTTATTAAGTCAGTCACGCCCAATTTTATGACCTTTTTTTTTTACTGCAGTTCTTAACTGGATTATGCGATCCTTAAACAAATCCATCTCCCTCCCCCACCCCCACGGATTTTGGAAGCCTGCTGGGAAGATCACAAATGGCGATCACATGACCTTGGAATGCCACAATCCTTGTAAATACATGCCGGTTACTGAGCATCTGAATTTTGCTTATGTGATCGTAAGCATGACTATGAGGATGCTACAATGGTCATAACTGCGAGGACTGGTCATTTAAGTCAGGGCTTTTCAACCAGTGGTACGGGTACCACCTGTGGTACATTGGCACCTGGCAGGTGGTACGGGACTATCCTAGAAAAGTGGTAGCAGGGGAGGGGAATGAGCTGAACCAGTGGCAGCACCGCACAAGCCTGAGTGAGAGATGGCTGGAGCTGCAGGGCTGTCAGGGCTCAGCGGAAGCGCCAGGATCAGCGCTTCTTTGGGACTGTCAGGGCTCAGTGGAAGCGCCAGGATCAGCGCCAGGCTCCAGCTGGAGCTCAGCGCTGATCCTGGCGCTTCCGCTGAGCCCAGAAGAAGCGCCGATCAGCTGGAATGTTGCAGCCTCTCCAAGGTCTTGTGATTTACATTCAGATGCTTGGCAACTGATTCATATTTATGATGGTCACACTGTCCCAGGGTCATGTGAAGTGACCAAAACCTGCTGCAACCACCCAGCAGACGGGGGGAATAAAAACCAAACATCCCCCCACCTCACCCCCGCTGCCAATCCTCAACAGAAATGCTCACAACAATGGAAACCTCGGACAGGAGGAAGAGCGACGCCGGGTGGGCAGGCAGGTTTTTGCTTGGCTGTGCCTTGGGGGGCACTTTTTTCAGTGCCATTGTAACTTCAAACAGTCACTAAGCGAACTGTTGTAAGTCGAGACTACCAGTACTTTATCACTTTTTTCCTTTTTTGGGGGGGGGGTCATCAAGTTTTTGACCCCTTGCTAGGCAACTGGTGGTACTCGGATATTGCCATATCCTAAAAGTGGTACAATGGGTGAAAAGGTTGAAAAGCCCTGATTTAAGTCACTTTTTCAAAGCAGCTGTAACTTTGAACAGTCGCTAAACAAATGGTTATAAGTTGACGTCTATCTATATACTAAAGAAGCTAGCAGCAAAAAAAGGGGTAGGGAGACTCTGGGTGGAGAAAACTGGAAACCAGCTGAATGTAACTAAAAGAAGAAAGCCACAGCCTAGGAATGCAGAGAAATGCTAAACCAGATGGGAAGGAAAGGAAAGGAGACATTACAGAGAAGAACATCACTAGCTGACCTATGAACACAAAGCCACTTGCATTTCCTTGTTACAATTTAGTGTTCTGCTGTCCACCAAATATAATCAGAAATTATAATGGAATTTGGCTCTGGCCTTGAGAAGGAGAGAGGGGCAAAATGGTTCCTCAGTTCCAGGAAAAAAAAATGAAACTCAAAACAGTCCAGCCTTGATCTTAATCTTGTTGTGTCCTTAAAAAAGGGACAGTGAAAATTTTAAAAGGATTTTAACTGTCTTCCATAATAGCTGCATTCCTGGAATCCCCGCAGTGCTTGTTTCTTGACCGGGTCTATCTCCATGCGCAAACAGGATGATTGGAGCATCATGCATCTCCAAAATAAAGCTAATCAGTCAGAGATTTAAATCTCAGCCTCAAATGGTATCTGCCAACCTCGACACCTTCACCATAAAAGCTTCTTTTCCAAGTCCCATGTTCCGAAAGACATTTCCTGTAACGAAGAATCTTTTTTTTTTTTATCCAAACGTGCAATTAGTCTTTGCTTCTTGGGTTTTGACAAAGGTCCAGGAGATCTAAAGGAAACAAGAAAGCTGTTAGGAGATTTGAATATAATGAAGGGGCTCACTAATTTAAAATAAGCCATGGTTCTTTCAGCTGCTATTTATTTAATAAATTACAACTGGGCTGGCACAATTTGCTCAACCAAAACCAAGCACACCAATAATCTGTTCGTTTGTTTTTTTTTATCTAAGATGCGAACCCATCTTCCCAATTCCTTTGTGACTGGCAGCATTTCTCCAAATTTCAGTTTTCCCAAACAGGTCAAAACTATCCTATTAGTCTCTTGTAAATCTTATTATTTATTTATTTGTTTGTTTGTTTAAACTTATATGCCGCCCTTCTCCTAAGACCCAGGGCGGCTCACAATAACAATACAAGTAAAAACATAAACATAGAATCAATTAAAATTCCTAATTACAATACTATATAAAAACTAGATAATTTATTACACTCATACCACACACAATCACAGTCAAAGGCCCAGGGGCAGAGTGCAGCTCACACGCCCCAAACCTGTCTGCATAAATGTGTCTTCAACAGTTTCCGGAAAGCTAGGAGGGAGGAAGCAGTATGAACCTCTGAGGGAAGCTGGTTCCAGAGGGCTGGGGCAGCAACGGAGAAGGCCCTAGCCCTAGGCCCCGCCAGATGGCATTGTCTAACAGACAGGACAGCTGTGTTTTGTTTTTATAGGCATTTTTGTTTTTATTATTATTTGTAAGTTGCCCAGAGTTAGGCAGTCTTAAAATTGATAAAAAATAAAGATATTAACAAAATGATGTTTTGTACCGAGAAAAGCAATTCGGTATTTATGAACGGGGGCCTTACACAACCCTGTTTTGAAACTGAGGAGAGAAAATTCACCGTTCAATTCACGGACTTTACTCAGAGACAAGTATGTACAGCAGCTTCCTTATACCCAACTCAGGGCTCTTTAGATGTACTACCGGTAGATTAGAATATACTCTATGCTGGAGGTGGCTGGTGGACTTATTGGGAAAATGTCCCCTCTGTACCATTCTTGTCTTTGGTTTCTTATTTTTGTACCTGATGTTATTATTTTAACATTTATGATTTTGAGTGTAAGCTGCCCAGAGTTGCTTTGCAGAGTGAGGCCACGGCATATCAATTTCATTAATACGTAAATATCGCCTGAAGCTTCACCAATGCCATGAACCTAGCTAGAACACCGCAAGGGGCAGGAGCCCCCAAACAGTAAACAGCTGCCCATTGATATGGCTTGCCATGCTATTCAAAACTTGAATCGTCTGTACCACCCTCTAAAACAGTGTTTCTCAACCGTGACAATTTTAAGGCCTGTGGACTTCAATTCCCAGAATTCCACAGCCAGCATCGCTGGCTGTGGAATTCTGGGAGTTGAAGTCCACAGGCCTTAAAATTGTCACGGTTGAGAAACACTGCTCTAAAACATCCCCCCCATATCACATCTAGCCCGCTGGCTGTCCCGATCCGGCCCACGTGGATTGCTTTTACAGGCAGTCCTCAACATACAGCCGCAACTGGGCCCCAATTTTTTGTTGCTAAGTGAGACATTTGTTAAATGAGTTTTGCCCCAATGCCACAGTGGTTAAGCGAATCACTGCAGTTATTAAATTAGTGACATGGTTGTAAAATGGATATGGCTTCCCCATTGACTTTACTTGTCGCAAGATCGCAAAAGGGGATCACACTGCAACCGTATAAAAGTGAGCCATTGGACAAGCATCTGGATTTTGATCATGCAAACATGGGATGCTGCAACGGTTGTAAGTGTGAAAAATGGCCATGAGTCCCTTTTTCAAGTGCCATTGTAACTTTGAATGGTCAGCAAATGAACTGTTGTTGAGTTGAGAATTACCTATATTTTGAACTGTTGTGAGTTGAGAACTACCTATATTTTGCTTTCTTCGATTTCCATGCATACCTGTGCACTTTCACAGCCCTATCGGTTTGGCCCTCCCCGGCAGTCCCAGGTTCTCATGTGGCCCCTTGGGAAAATGAACTGCCCACCCTTGCTCTAAAGACACCCCTCAATCCGATTTCTCACTTACAACGCAGTATCGTCTCTTTGATTTGTCGGAAGCTGTTCTCCTGGAGCACCACGCTGATGTAGTAAATACACCGGAGTTCCCGGGGGTAGTCCGTGCGGTCTATATCCTTCAGCACAGGGATGGTGCGGCCATTCGCCATGGGCGCCTCGGTCAAGGCGTGGTGCATCTGGTAGCAACACCAAGGATCCTTCAGGAAGTTGGGGGTGATCAGCAGCACCCAACAGTGGCTGTTCTGGACGGCATTGCACAGCTCTGTCATAACAGCCCCACCTGGAGCAGAGTCCCGCAGCTGAAGAAAGCAACGGAAACTTTCGGGCTGGTTCTCCAAGTAGGCCACCAGCTCTTCCACAAACTCAAGGTCACCCTCGCTGTGACAAATGCAGACGTCGTACAACTTGCTCCATCGGGCACTGTCGGAACTGCTTACAATCCGGGAGATGGAGGGCCCCAGTTTGGGGCTGCCAGTCAAGCTACGAGGGAGCGAAGCAGGACTTTTCTGAGAGGGAGGGGAAGTTAAGGAAGGAGAACACCCGGGGATCCCATTTGAGGTGTCTGGCCTCTTCCTGGGTTTCTGCAGCAATGCCTTGAACCAGCCTGCACAAATCAGAAATATGTGGGTTTTGAGGAAGCCAGCTCCTGAAGCTTTAAACAAAGCTACCATCTTTTTATTTTTACAAGGGGTTTTTTTGGTAACAAAACAACCTTTAATCATAAAAACAAAACTTAGTCAAATGTTTCAATGGACAAGCTAAAAATACAAACTAAGAAGGAAAAGAATATATTCTTATCAATAGTCACCGGTTTACCAATGAATTCACTGCTGTAACACAAACAGTATAAGACAGACGCCTTCAAACCTGGCTCTTTTATGACTTGTGGACTTCAACTCCCAGAATTCCTCAGCCAGGCATGCGTGCCTGGCTGAGGAATTCTGGGAATTGAAGTCCACAAGTCATAAAAGGGCCACGTTTGAAGACGCCTGGTATAAGATATCATTGAAAAGATATGAAAGAATTTCCACCCTACAAGTAGACCTCAACATACAACCATTCAACAATCATGATTCTTCGGAACAGGATCCAATCAGAAACGTATGTGTCTGGTTAATTATCAGGTGTCTATCTGCACTGAGTTCCACTGGTTGTAATTTAGCGTATTTCCACTTCTCCATGCAAAAGCTAGGATCTCAAAAGTACAACACAGCCATCTATTTAGTCTAGATCAGGGGTAAGCAACCTTAGCTCTTTTATGACTCGTGGAGTGGTTTCTCAACCTCTGGTCTGCAGATCCCTGGGGGGGGGGCTCACAGGGGATCCAGGAAAGCTGGAAGAAATGTTACGATTTAAGTCTTGGGGGATCCATGGCCATGTTCTGTGGCCACCGAGGGTATTTAAAGGCATCCGTGGTGAAGAAAAGGTTGAGAACCACTGAACTAAAGTAATGTTTCTCAAGTGTGATGCTTGAAGATGTGTGGACTTCAACACCCACAACTCTGGGAGGTGAAGTCCACAAGTCTTCAAGTTTCCATGCTTAAGAAACACTGAGCTAGAGAGAATTAAAGGTAAGAGCTAGAGAGAGTTAAAGCTTCTCACAAAAGGTATTTAAAAGGGGGTCCTTGGGGAAGAAAAGGTTGAGAGCCACGGTGCTAGATAATGGTCTCTCAATATTGTTTTCCTGAACCTTCCTTCTGCTCCTTTCATAATCACAGTCACCATTTTTAAGTTTAGATATTGCTCAAGAATTGCTCAGCTAGTTCACTCTGGTATTATCTAGATAAATTAGATTCCAATTCCCACAATGTCCACAACTGAGTCATTGCGACCACTGTAAGTTGCAGCCCAACATATCTTGAAAGTTGATCAACAGCACAACCCTGATAAATAGTTTCTCTTAGTGGAACATAAAACTTGGCTGCTTTCACAAATTCCTTCATGGGAGTATGTGAAAGGAGGAGTTAGGGCAGTGTAATTATCAACCTTGACAATTTTAAGGCATGTGGACTTCAACTCCCAGAATTCCACAGCCAGCATTGCTGGCTGTGGAATTCTGGGAGTTGAAGTCCACATGCCTTAAAATTGTCAAGGTTGAGAAACACTGAGTTAGGGTGAAGGGAAGAACACTCAACAACGCACATGCACACTGGCAAGATCTTACCTGCCATATCCATCAGCAAGTCTTCCCCTGTGAATTATTCACGCCTGCCTTCCGCAGGAGAAGCTCGCGGGTCCCACATCCCACCCGAACTCAGCTCAGCTCTGCTCCACTCGTGCTGGGTCTTTTCATCTACTTTTAACTTCAACAGGAAAGAGCCAAACAGGATTATCCCATTTACCAGATTCCAGGAGCGAATCTCCTGGAGAGAGAGAGAGAGAGAAGCAGAGGCACCTAAAACGTATTTCCAAAGTTGCTGGGAGGATAAAAATGGAAGAATGTGCAAAAATGGCCAAATGGACTTGGTTCGACTGGGGACAAAACAGATTGGAAACCTGGTTTGGACCTCTTCCCCAAAATGGACCAAAAAATATGAACTGGCGATTTGTGGATCCGCTGATTCCAAAGGGTCAGTTTATTATTATTATTATTATTATTATTATTATTATTATTATTATTATTATTATTATTATTATTATTATTAATTAAACTTACATGCCGCCCTTCTCCCAAGACTCAGGGCGGCTCACAACAAGAATACAAGTATAAAAAACATAACATAAAATCAATTAAAATGACTAATTTACAGTATAAAAACTAGGTAACTTATTTCACTCATACAACACACAGTCACAATCAAAGGCCCAGGGGCAGAGTGCAGCTCACACGCCCCAGTTTTGAGAAGAGAACGATATAATATCGTTCATCTAAAGAGGAAAGACGTGGTTTCAAAAGTTTGCGACCTAAAAAATCTCTTTAATTTAATTTAATTTAATATTCACATTTATATGCCGCCCTTCTCCGAAGAGGCAGGGCGGCTCACAACAAGATAACGGGTTGTTGTTTTTTCTCTCCCCTTCTACCTTGCTCTACTTTCCTTTTCCCTTCTTCTTCTTCTTCAGGTGTCTTTGAATGAAACTTTCAACCCCCCCAAAAGAGAAGAAGCTTCCCGGAACCAGGCAAGCCGGAGCCCAGCGCGGCGCGGCGCGGCGCGCGAAGCAAACCTGGCACCGAGGCTCCTGGAGCCGCCGCCGCCGCCGCCGCGGCCGGCCGGCCTCACCCACCTGCTCCCGGGCGCCAGGGCTCCCGCTGGAGAGCCGCTCTCCTGTCTTCCGCCGCGAAGGCCCGAGCGGCAGGACGGCCGAGGCATCCTTCCCCCTCCGAGGAAACGGGGCCGCTCGCCTACTTCCCCCCTGGCCTTCTCCTACACCAGGGCGCGACGCCGCCTCTCCACGCCCAGCGCGCCCAGGGTTGCGCGAGGGATTCCGGGGGGCAGGACCTCGCCCAGCCCGCCCGCCCAGCGGGGACCGACCTTCCTTCCTTCCCTCCGCCCTTAGCGCTGCCCTGCCTGCCCCGCCTTGGCCGGCCGAGCCTCTCGGCGAAGGAGGCGGCAGCGCTCGCCCGGCCGCCTTTCGCGCAACGGCCGCCTGCCTTCGAGCGCGCGTCGGGCTTCAGCTGGGATCGGTTACCCCGGGGCTGGATCGGGTGTAGATTCGGGCAGCCCCCCCCTTTTTGGGGGGTACCCGGGTTGTAACCGCTTTGGTGCGCTGCAACCCAAGGCAACCCCGGGGTTTAATGTGAGGGTCGCGCGAAGGGGCGCCGCTTGCGCCCAGGTGGAGCACGGTCGCTCCCTTCGCCAGTTTCGGCTTGACCAAAGAGCACCAAGGTACCTCGAGGGATCCTGGGTCGCTATTAAAACCCATTTGTGGGGTGGGGAGGACCGGGGGGGGGTGGATGCACGTAGTGTCTGAATGGTTTTCCCAAGGATGTTTTTTCCCCCCCCACGAGGCAACTTTTTCATTTCTAGTGAAAAAGCATCTTTGGGACAACTAGGACCTTGGATGACTGAGAATCTCCATAGACGTCGGAATTGTTTGCATCCAGGGGGTTTGACCCAGAAGGGTAAGACCCAAGCGCTGCTGTTTGAAAATAACCCGAGCAGGCAGGCGTTATTTGGGAGATGGTTGCCTCCTACCACAGGTCGGCAACCTGTGGCTCTGGAGCCACATGCGGCTCTTTGAGCCTTCCCCTGTGGCTCCCAGCCTCCTCTGCCATTTGCAGAGAGAGGCAATTGCGCTTCCATGCTTCTCTCTCTGTCTCTGTCTCTCTCTCTGTGTGTGTGTAAAAGATAGTGCACTCTGTTCGGTGGGTCCAAGTGGCTCTTTGTGTGTTTTGGGTTGCCTACCCCTGGTTTAACCAATCTAAATGGTTGGGTCTCTGTAATGCACTAAGCAACCCCCCCCCTGAATTTGTAGTGCTCAAGACACTATGGAAATATCCAATTATTTATTTTGTTCATTCATGTCCTGGAGAACATCTATATTTGGTGGCTGAGCTGACAGTGACTTGACGCTTAATTGTGTTTGAATTTAGCTTCTATTTCAGAAGCTAAGAGGGGCCAGCCTTGGTTATTGTTTGGAATGGTATTACCTCGGAATGCCAGGGTTGTTGACTGCACTGACCAGCTGGAAAACAGTGGCAACCCATTTCTACAATATAGCAGGAAAACAGTCATCCAGGAGTTAAGCTCGAGTTAAGATGTCTTAGTTTCTTTGCTAATGAAACATGTTTCCAAAATGAACTTTTGGCAAGAAATCTCACAAGAACTGGGAATGTGTGTTTTTTTTAAAAAAAAAAAGGGAGATGGAAGAGTCTCGAAAATTATATGATGCCAAGTACTGCAAAAGAAACTAAGAGGACATAACTCGGTGACAAACTGTAAGATAGAAAGGAATAGTTCAAATTCTCTGTTCCAAGAATTCCACTGTGCCTCTATGTATATGTAAAGATTGCAGAATGAACGGGAAGAAGAGTCTTAAGGCAGAAAGGCAAATTAATTTCTTAAACCTTGATTCTTTGGCACTTCTTTGAAAAGAGAAAATATCTCTGTGAGATCAGTAAGCTTATCTCAGCCAGCAAGCGAGGGAAAGGTTTAATTATTTGGGATGAACCTTCCTCAGACAAAAAACTCGGAGTCTTTCTTCAGGAGGTATTTATCAGTTCAGTACATGATAAAAAAAAATAGTTTGAAAAGGTATCAAAAAATGGA
Source organism: Bothrops alternatus (assembly GCA_034064705.1). Taxonomy (NCBI): domain Eukaryota; kingdom Metazoa; phylum Chordata; class Lepidosauria; order Squamata; family Viperidae; genus Bothrops; species Bothrops alternatus. The sequence goes on from JARGCV010000294.1 coordinate 550,671, forward strand.
AAGATGGAGGGCAATAGAAGAAGGGGATGATAGAGAATGAGGTGGCTGGATGGAGTCATCAAAGCAGTAGGCGTGAGCTTAAATGGACTCCAGAAGATGGTAGAGGACAGGAAGGCCTGGAGGAATGTTGTCCATGGGGTCGCGATGGGTTGGACACGACTTCGCAACTAACAACAACAACCAATTCCCTTTGGTTGTGATATCCCTACCAGTATATCATTTAAATATGTCAAAATATTATTTATACAATAAACATTGCAAAAGAGTCATATTTTGTATACATTTAGAAATAATTTATATGCACTTGGAAATAATTTGTTTTATTGGCTTACACTGTCAACGTTGTTAAAAATTATTTGCACTGTGATGCTCTAAGCTCAGTAGATCAATATTCTATTCTGTAGAGTTAAGGTTCCCGAGTCTATGTCTAAAATCAACATGTTTTACAGTACATGATCCACGTATGTTGGAAGAGAATGCTGATGCACTTTCTCTGCACCTCACTGTATTTATGTCCCAATTGTAGCCCTGCTCCAAAATTTCATTAAAAAAATCAAATGAGGTATTTTATGTAAGGCGATTGAAGTAGATTTCTTAGGAGTAACTTTCATTTGGAAGAACAAATTAAGATTTCCTATAGATTCAGTATATTTCTGGATATCAGGTTCTGGGGATAAACTAGGGAAGGGAGAGCTCCTAGAGTAGTGTTTTTCAAACCTGGTAATTAATAAAATGGGTAGACTGCAGCTCTTAGAATTCTGGGAATTGAAGTCCACCCATCTTAACATTTCCAGGTTTGAGGAACCTAGCTGATTAATGGCTGCAAGTAAAGCTTTATCCTCAGTAAACTTCTGTTTCAGTCCAGAACATCCTGTTCTTGGTTTAAATTTTGACTTGAAGGAGGGAGAAGAGAGAGATATTTAAGAAGTGGTCTAGTTCAGTTGTTCCTTTTGTCTCCTTTCAGCCACAATCATACAACTGATCTAGAATAAACTACTGCACTTCCTCTTTCTCTAAAGCTGACCTAAGCAGACCAAAGAGTGGAGGAAGAGGGACAACAGATCTTTTGTCATCTCCTTCCTCTTTCTCAAAATTCTTCTGCCGAAAGAGAAACTTCAACTTGAATGCAGAGGAGAAATGACAACGGAGAGCAAAAGAAGTACAGCTGATGAGGGGAAAACTCTGTCCTCAACAAGTGTGCTCTTTGGTTTCAGGTTCCGGGTGTTTTCATCATAGCAGCAATGCACAAAACTCTTCAGCTACTGCCAGAATCCATTTCTATCTACCTAACTCTGATATAAAACCAATTCTTACTCTCTTCTGGATTCTGTCATACTATGGAAGGGGAGGAGGGTAAGCATGGGGGCTTTATGACTCTCACTTCCTCCATTAACTACAAAGTAACCGTTTGTTGATTCTCTTCGAGAGTGCTAACCATAACAATGTGGCCATCGCCTTTCATCCTACTCTCTCTGAATTTCTCCCCTTTGCCAGCAGTGAGGGAAAAGGGGGACAGGAAATGCACCACCTGGGATCTAGGAAAAGAGAGAATGCCGGCAGTGAGGGAAAAGGAGGGGGGAAATGCAACGCCTGGGATCTGGGGAAAAGAGAGAATGAGTGGACGGAGCGGACGGATGGATTGAATTGCCCGGAAGAACTGTGGGGCGGGGGCTGCTTGGGAACACTTTAAAACATTGAATGGTAGTGGTGGTGGGGATCCCTCAGATCCTGTCTAGCATGCCTACAATCAGGTTTTCTTAATAAAGGTTCCTGTTGGAAGAGACATTCCAAGAGTTCTGTTTTCTTAAGATGCAAATTGAGGTGGGTCCTAACAGTTACTCTTCGAGGTATTCTGCACAAAATGGACCCGTTCAAATGAACAGCAGCTGTGCAGTACCACAGTCCTAGCAATTTCCTTGCGCTGCCAGCTGAAGCCTACAATGACTTGGCCTGCAGATGAAAAGAAGGGGAGAATACACAACTAAAAGTCACTCTTAAAATGGATCCCAACTTGGACGACTTTAGACTATGTTTCTCTCAAGAAGCTTCTCGTCTCTGATAAGCCTACTGAAGGAGAATCTCTCAAGGTTGATGGACTTATATTTGAAGTCCAGAATGAGCTCAGCTACGGCTTGTCCCACTGCTGGGGCGTGCTGTAGCCCATGTCCACTGAAACCCGAAGCAAAGAAGATGTTTGACACTTGTGGGTGCCCGCCAATCACCGGATTCTGATCAAACGTATTGTAGTCATAGTAACCAGCCCAGGAACCTTTAACCTGCCAGAGATAGAGATCAAATTCCTGTGAGTCCTGGACATGATGTACAATGCATTTAGAGACAAGTCTGAAGGATAAAGAATATAAAAGCCACTTCCTCCCCCCCCCAAAAAACCCCCCAGGGATAGCTGGTTTGTCAAGCAATTGGTTGGCTGGGCTAATCCAAGTCATGTCAACAGAATACTTAGGTTAGGAATTCAATCCTAACTAGCTGCTCCCAACTGCAAACAAGCTTAAATAGGAGACACAAATGGAGGAGAAGAAGAACAAAGAAGGGTCAGTTTCCAAACACTGAAATCCAAGGAATGAGATGTCTGGATGGTCCAGTAAGAACCACTGAATTCAGGTTCTTGAATCTTGACTTTAAATTGATATAGCCAGCAGATAAGCCTTCCGCTGTGCTGGATAATCTAGAACAGGGGTCTTCAACCATGGCCCTTTTATGACTTGTGGACGTCAACTCCCAGAATTCCTCAGCCAGGCACGTGTGCCTGGCTGAGGAATTCTGGGAGTTGACGTCCACAAGTCATAAAAGGGCCAAGGTTGAAGACCCCTGATCTAGAAGATATATTAAGCCCAGCTCAAAATGTCCTAAGATACGAAATGACTCTTTCTCATGTCTCTTACGGTGTACTTGGGTTAACCATTGTAAGGAAGTTTAAGATAAGGTATTAACTTCTCGGTTTTTCTCATTACTTAATATCTTACCTTCAGAGATTCAAAGCATGGCACTCGGTGGGCGAGCTTAGGCCAGACCTTTTCCTGGAAAAACTCATGGTCTACTTCCAAATTTGCAGTATCTGGCTCTTCTTTCTGAAAAGTAAATGCAGACATTATGGCTCCATCAAAAAGCCCAGACAGTCCTCGACTCACAACCACAATTGGGACCAGAACTTCAGTTGCTAAGTGAGGTGGCCATCAAGTAAGACTCATCCAATTTTGCAACCCTTTTTTGCTAACGGATTTTAAGCAAGTCTCGATTCCCTCTGTTGATTTGGCTCACCGGAAGCCAGCCAGAAACGACTCCAGGATGCTGCAACCGTTACATATACATGCCAGTTGCCAAGCCGAGTGAATTTTCTTCACATGACCACAAGGAGAGTCATAGGTGGTTGTTTTTTTTCCGCACCATCGTAACTTTGAACAGTCACTAAACAAGTGGTTGTAAGCCGAGGACTACCTGAATCTTGAATTTCTCCTACAAAAGCAACCCTTTAAGATAGGTCATCCCAGAAGGATAAAAATGAACTTTAGGAAACAATAGTGGAGCCTGAATCAGCAGCAGGAAGTTTCAGTGGACTTTGAGAATACAGAAAATTGAAAACACTTTTCTGAAATGGTACAGGGTTTCCCTTCCTGAGCAGGGGGTTGGACTAGAAGACCTCCAAGGTCCCCCAGTTTCAGTCAGATGGAGGACCCAGGCTGGAGAAGAGGAGGACATGGCCCGGGACACCGGTGGTTGTGGAATCAAAGCCAGATGTTGCATGCAGAAAGCAATAAAAGGGGTGGTGCTTCAGTGACACCTTTTATGGCCATCTTGGACCTTTTTTATCAGGATGGATAGTCAGTTGCCTGTAATGGTATAGGTCAGTGGTGGCGAACCTATGGCATGGGTGCCAGAGGCGGCACTCGGAGCCCTCTCTGTGGACACACGTGCCGTTGCCCCAGCCTCGCCTCCCCCCACGACCCCCTCCTCTCCAGCAGCCCCCCTGAAGGAGAGTCACCCTCAAGCGTGGCCCACGCGGAGCAGTGCAGCCAAGGACATGGCAGCCAGGCAGCGTAGACAAGACTCTGCTCTCACACCCCCATCGTGCACAGTTGATGCTGCAGGGCGCGGGCAGAGGGCGTGACTGCCATAGCGTTGCTGGGCTGCCTGGGCAATCTGCGGCGGGCCCTAGAGGCGGTGAGTGGCCCTGCGGGCAAGTGGGGCAGGCAAGTGGGGCGGGGCAGGGGTGGGCAGGGGCTGGAGCGAAGGCGGGGCCAGTTTTTGGCCACTCGGTCTCTGAAAGGTTCGCCATCACTGGTATAGGGTCTCCTGCTTAAGCAGGGGGTTGGACTAGAAGACCCCCAAGGTCCCTCCCAACATTATTCTGATTGACTGATTGAGCTTGGATTTAAATTCCTGCTCAAACACAATAGTTCCTGCCTGGTTTTCTGGCATTCATCTGATACCAGGGATCAGAATTGCCAGTATAATGAAACTGTTCATTATAAAACTGGGACACTGGGTGGAAATCCGAGCACTTCAGAAGACGAAGGGCTTTAGGAATGTCTTGCTTCTTGCCAGAACTGATAAGCCTGTCACTTTGGCTCCGCAGAATCCTTACCACCTGGCAGAAAACTGTCCCAAAGCCCTGATCAACTCACTTCTGTTGGGCTTAAGCCTCCAAGATAGTTGCCACCCAAACCTTCTCTTCGGAAATACGCTCCGGTGGTGTCAATGAGCAGCGGGCACTCCAAGCCGGGTCCCTCAGGGCAGTGCCAGACATAGACATACCTAGGAGGGAAGGGATAAAGAGATTATTATTATTATTTATTATTATTATTTATTTGACTTCTATGCCGCCCTATTCCGGAGAACTCAGGGCAGCTCACAACATAATAGAAATCAACATATAAAAATACATGTATATAAAACCCCTTAATTTAAAAAAAAACAACAATCATTCAACATACACACAAACATACACTGGCTAGGGGCAAGATGTTAGCTGCCCCAGGCCTGCCGGCAGAGGTGTGTTTTAAGTAATTTACAAAAGGCGGAGAGGGTGGGGGCGACACGGATCTCCGGGGGAAGTTGGTTCCAGAGGGCCGGGGCCGCAACAGAGAAGGCTCTTCCCCTAGGCCCTGCCAGGCGACACTGTCTGGCTGACGGGACCTGGAGAAGGCCGACTCTGTGGGCCCTAATATTTCATACCAATATTTCATACCAACCTATTTGCTTCATGAGCTAGAAGGAGAGCAAGAATAGAAACAAACAGGGGTAAAAGAGGTAATAGCAATAGCACTTAGACTTAGATACCCCGTCACTGAGCTTTACAGCCCTCTCTAAGCCATTTACAGAGTCAGCCTATTGACCCCCAACAATCTGGGTCCCCATTTTATCAACCTCGGAAGGATGGAAGGCTGAGACAACTTTGAGCCGGTGAGAATCGAACTGCTGGCAGTTGGCAGAATTAACCTGCCGTGCTGCATTCTAACCACTGCCCCACCACGGCTCATTAATACCACAAGATACAGGAGTTAGTTTCACATGCTAAGGAAGACACTGGGTATCATTTGGCTTGTCGCTAACATATGAAGCTGCCTTGAACCCACAGTTTTGCGTTTGTCTATTCTGATACGGTTTAGTCCAGCTGCTCGCAACTTTCTGCTAGCTCTTCTCTCTACTTTCCACTTTCCTGGCATTGCATCCTTAGATCTTTTCAATTTCAAAGGCCGGGGATTAAACCTGGACAAGGAGAGGCATGCAAAGGTCAGCAGGGACTGTAAAATGAGTTGTAGGCAAGCCATCCATTTTAGGAACGATCCACAGCATATTTAGGGGAGTGCAAGCCAAAGATGATAAGCTATTTAGCTAAAGAAGGAAATGAAAACGTATCCCGAGTAGCAGCTGAGAAATGCGATAGAAACTGCAATCCTTAAACTCCCAACATACTGCCAAAGGCATGCAACAATACAGGTAATCCACTCGCAACAGTTCATTTAGTGACCAAAATTACAAAATTACACAAAAAAGTGACTTATGGCCCCTTTTCAGAGTTAACGACCTTTGCAGCACCCCCATAATCATGTGATCCAAATTCAGATGCTGGGCAACTAACTCGTATTTACGACAGTGGCGGTGTCCCAAGATCACATGATCACCTCTTGCTTCCTTCTGACAAGCAAATTCAATGGGGAGGCCAGATTTCCTTAACAACCGTGATACTAACCTATCAACTGCAGCGATTCCCTTAACAACGGAGGCCAGAAAGGTCATAAGAGGGGACAAAACTCACTGAACAAATGTCTCGCTTAACAACAGAAATTTTGGTCATCAGTTGAGGACTACCTCAGTTGAGCTGTGGCGAGGAGGACATTTGCCCAGGTTCGCCTGGTGCACCAGTTGCGGCCCTATTTGGACCGGGAGTCTCTTCTCACAGTCACTCATGCCCTTATCACCTCGAGGCTCGACTACTGCAATGCTCTCTACATGGGGCTACCTTTGAAAAACATTCGGAGACTTCAGATAATGCAGAATGCAGCCGCGCGAGCAGTGTTGGGCCTGCCCAGAAATGCCCACATTTCGGCATCACTCCGCGAGCTGCATTGGCTGCCAATTGGTCTCCGAACCCAATTCAAAGTGTTGGTTATGACCTATAAAGCCCTACATGGCATCGGACCAGGTTACTTACGGGACCGTCTGCTGCCCCATGAAACCCAGCGACCGGTTAGGGCCCATAGAGTCGGCCTTCTCCAGGTCCCGTCAGCCAGACAGTGTCGCCTGGCGGGGCCTAGGGGAAGGGCCTTCTCTGTTGCGGCCCCGGCCCTCTGGAATCAACTCCCCCCGGAGATCCGTATTGCCCCCACCCTCTCCGCCTTTCGCAAATTACTGAAGACCCATCTTTGCCGACAAGCCTGGGGCAGTTAACACCTTGCCCCAGCCAGTGTATGTATGTTTGTATGTCTGTTTTTGGATGATTGGTTTTAATTAACAGGTTTTTTACAATGTATTTTAATTCTAGATTTCTACATGTTGTATCCATGTTGTGAGCCGCCCTGAGTTCTTGGAATAGGGCGGCATAGAAATCTAATTAATTAAATGAATGAATAAATAAATAAATTGGATGGCTGGATTCACACATTAGGCCGTGCCAGAAACCCCCAATTTAGAAACCTCCGTCCAAACCATGTAATAAACCAAGTTTTGCTCTTTGGGTGAAAGAAATACACGCTGTACAGGCGTTGAACTGAACCTCACCTTTTCTTAGGTTCTACTGGTAACCTGACCCCCAAGAGGATGTTTTCGGACTGAGCCCCAATGCCAGCCATCTCGGCCACTCGGCCTGACCAGGCGCCTGCTGCATTTACCACCATAGCACACTCTATCTTGGCACGTTCAATGCTTTCGGGCAACTGGACCTAGAAGGTTAAGGATAACCAAAGAGCAGTTTGGTAAGTTTATACTAAGCAGTTAGATGGTCCCCTAACAGACTGATACCCCTCCCGACAGGAATGAGAAAGCAAAGAGGGAAGAACAGATGAAGCATTTGCTGAACAACGAATAAAAAAGCTGACGCTTCGTGTTGGACTTCCCTCGCGGTCTTCCCTCCTCCCTTTCACGTCTCAAGAGAGTTCGAAATAAATCTCAGGAGCCTTTAAGGACCACTCTCCAGAAACTATCCCACCTGGATGAACTTCCTAGCTCTTCCTCCAGGCATTGGGCCCCAGCGTTTGTTATTCTAGTCCAGGGGTAGGCAACTTTGGCTTTTTTTACGACTTGTGGACTTCAACTCCCAGAATTCCTGAACCAGCATGGCTCAGCTTGGAAACCTCTCCCTTTTCCCTCAACATGGCTGGCTCAGGAATTCTGGGAGTTGAAGTCCACGAGTCATAAAAGAGCCAAGGTTGCCTACCCCTGGTCTAGTCTCATCTGTCGATAGCTGTAGCTTTAGCTGTCGATCTACATACACACATACATACACAGAAACATATATGCACTGGTTTAAGATTGTAAGGTAATGTGAGCGGGGTGGCCTTCCAATTTCCATAAGTCAATCGGTCAATCCACGATGATACAAATTTAACCAATGCTGGTGCCACTTCAATTATAATTTTATCAGCAACACTACACAAACAACAGGTAGTCCTTGACTTGCAAACACAATTGAGCCCAACCTTTCTGTTGCTAAGCCAGACGGGTAATAGGGGAGTTTTGCCCCATTTTACAACCTTTCTTGCCAGTCGTTAAGTGAACCACTGCATCTATTAAGTTAGTGACCCCGTTGTTTCAGTAAATCTGACTTCCCCACTGACCATGTTTGTCAGAAGGTCGCAAAAGGGGATCACATGACTCTGGGACACTGCAAACCGTGATAAATATGAAGCAGTTGCCAAGCGTCCAAATTGTGATCGTGGGGATGCTGGGATGGTTATAAGTGAAAAGTCGGCATATGTTGTGATTCCTCGCCAGCCAGTGGACCCGGCAGCTGAGTCTGGGGAATCAGAGGAGGAGGAGGGGCCTGGAGTGACATCAGAGTCAGAGGAAGGCTCTGAGGGGCTCCAAGACTTACAGTCGGACGAGGAGCCTGGCCCCTCTACTCGTGCTCAGGCTGAGACACAGCTGTGCTGGGAGTCTGAGTTGGACAGTGATGAATCACAGCTGGGAGCTATCCAGGATGCCCATAAATGCCAGCAAGACAAGCGAGTCGGACAGAGGAATGCAATGGGGCGGCTCCAAAGGCAAAGGAGAAGGCATTAGGAAGCCCCGCCTGGGCTGCATAATAAAAGGGAAGGTGTGGGAGGTGCTAGTTGCCGAAGGCAATCGTTCGTGTTGAGGAATCGAGTTTCTGTGAACTGTGTTTTGTTTGCCTTGGACATTGACTCAGGTCTGGGAATAATAAAAGGGGATTGGTTTTTTCCTGCGGTTCCAGCCTGCTTGTTGGAAGAGGGGTTTGTCCTTGTGAGCTTAACAAGGACTCATCTAGGCTGGGACAGAACAGCATAGGCCAGTTTTATTCAGTGCCATTATAACTTCAAACTAAACGAATGGCTGGAAATCAAGGACTACCTGTACTGATTCGTTCCAGTGTCCACCAGGCATATCCAGTCTTGCCTTTTAAAATGCTATACGTCTTGTTACCCTGAGCCACTGATGAAGAAAGCATCCAAGACGAGAGCAGAAGACACACGATTTTGGTAGGCAGAAAACATGTGATTTTATGTCATTCGTGAGAGGCGCAACCGAGCCTTAAAATAATGACTCACATTAACAGAACTAATACGTGAGGCTTTAAGAGACTGATCGTTATTCTTCGTTTCATAAAAACTCAAGTCGAAAGCTGTGGGAGAGGCAAAAGAGATGGAGGAGATGGTAAAAGCAGCTGCCATTGATTCATTCCTGAAATATAAAGACTTTAAAAAAGACCTCCTTGCTATTTACAGTGTACTTATTTAAAACATACAGCCCATTCTATCAGTGTTTTTTAGCATGATCTGAATCCTAAAATGCTCCTCTTACAAATATTATTTGTTAAAAAAGAATGCAACTTTCACAAATTAATCATTGCTACTGAATTGACTAGATAAGAGTTTTTAGGATGGGGTGGAGGTTAGGGTAAATTATAATAGTGCCAACACTAAATGTGGGTCTTACGGTATTTTCAGGTTTCTCTCTCCTTCCTAACTAAATGGTTGCAACTTGGCAAAGTGCCTTAGAAAGTTTTAGTTATCTGTTGCATGCTGATTATCCCCAGATATGTTTAGATTAAAACTCCAATAATGGTGCCAGGCTGGGGGGGAAAAAACCTTCTATGGTGGACGCAGAATAATTATGCTTTCATAGAGCTGCTCAAATGTTACCAAATACCTGGAATCATGGGAAGTGTGAAATTCTTCTCCCCCCCTCATTGATAAAATGCTGCCTGATAGTATGGAGCAGAGGATAAAGGACTCCTATAGGTAGTCCTCAATTTACAATCATTCACTTAGTGACCGTTCTAAGTTACAACAGGACTGAAAAAAGAGACTTACAACCATTTTTCACGCTCACAACTGGGCCCCCTCAAAATTCAGACACACTTGTTAACTGGCGTGTATTTATGACGGCTGCAGTGTCCCGGGGTCATGTGATCACCTTCTGACAAGCTAAGTCAATGGGGAAGCCAGAAACACTTCACAATTGTGTTACTACCTTAACAGCTGCAGTGATTTACTTCGCAACTGTGGCGAGAAAGGTTGTAAAACGGGGCAAAACTCCCCAAACTGATTCTGAAGAGTTCTTTTTTCCTCCACAGTAATGACTCCAGTATAGAGAATATTGTTTTGATTCAAACCATTGGACTCTTACCGATTCAGTTCCAGGTATTGTGCCCCAGAATATATTTTAGTTGGCAACAAAGCTATGTGTTGGCTACGGCAGGAAGCACAAAGAAGAATGCTTACATGTCACTTCTCCATTATACTGGACCGTGCCCATAGAGATGGCTTTCCTCTTGAAAGCATTGAGAAGAGTCCAGGGATCAAACCAGCCCTCATTTTCCAAGCCTGAAAGAAGTCAGAATACAAGAAAAATGCTAGGAATACAAGCCTTGGCATTTAAACGTTAACAGCAAATTAGACTTAAGGCCAATTTCACCAGAATTCTAAGCAGCAACATAATTTAACTGATTGGAATTAGACTGACCACAAGGACTGAAAATTGTAATTCACGAATGAATCCAGCCCATTGTGCTTTACTCAATAATCACGTTTGAGATAATTTTATGGGTTATTAAGAGGTACCAAATATTAATTTGGTCGGCAGCATGCATCGTTTGAGGAGTGGGTTTTGATCTTTTTTGCTAGATGCATGACATAAAAAAACAAATTCAAAGTCCTTTGACGACTCATCGACAAATTTAGTAAAAATCCTTGTCCCCAATGTTCTTATCTGCAGGTTTTGAATGCCTGAGCTTGATCTCGGATCAAATGAACTGGAAACTGATAAACTGAAGATTTACTGCTGGTATCAAGCTGCAAAGAGCAAAGAAAATCAGCTTTCCAATTTTGGATTCCAAGTGATTTCAGCCTATAAAACAGGATAATTGTTTTTGGCCTTCAATTGTTTAGTCAAAATAGTGATGCTATCATTTGGCTTTAGGAGAGATACAAAGTTAGCAGCTGGTACCATAAGAAGCCAGAGCTACACCATCAGTGTTCACCCACGGAAATTTCTTTTTCAATTGTGCCGGTGAGAAGAGAGAGACAGCTACTCCTTCCTTTCTAATAAAGGATAAAATAAAAATTAGATAACATTCATTACAACCCTTAGGAACTCAGACTACTAAAAATATTAATGTTTAATCAATGAGATCAGTAAAAAAAAAGTTCTACTGAAAATCTGCAAAACAGAAAAGGTTTGTCTCCAAAATGTACAATTGGGCAAAAGGTCCATCAATGCTACTTGTTAAGCCAGCCATGTAATCTCATTAAACTATGGGGGATCAACAAGTTCACTGTTACAGTCTGGCGGGTCAAGAATCAAGGAACTCATGTGAGCCTCATGTCACATCTGTCTCACAAGATGCTGGTTTCCTGCTTCTATTATTTTATAATGCCTAATATCCCATTGTTGCATTCCTAATAATTTTCTCCCCAGGGAGAAAGATGGGTTTGATTGAAAAAGATGCTACTTGTGGACAATTTAAGTTCAATCTTATCCTTTAGAATTTGGTCAAACAATAAATGGTGAGGACAAATTATGGCTTGCTTAACTATCACTTAGTTCACAAATCAAAATCAAATAAGCCCCTTTAGGGCCTTTCATACATAAATCAGGTCACTATGCTAAGTATCACAGAGAATTTGAAACCAAAGTACCATCATCTTTAATCAACAGTCATTTTTGTGTGTATGTGTGTGTATATACGAGGTTCCAGATATAATTTCTTTTGTTGTATTTCTTTGTTTTCCCTTTTTATTGCTTATCCTTTTTTTCTTTGTTCTGTCTTATTAATTTAAATAACACCCACTTTTCTTGGGTTCACAGCAAATGAATAGAAAATGCATATTAATATGAAAAAGATAACCTGGGTAACTTTAGGAGACAACCACTGTGGCTCTACAGCAAAATGTGGTAAAAAGAAGTTGTTATTCATGATCTGTGTCAGCACCTTTCTCCATTCAACCAGAAACTCAAAAGATCTCTACCTTTGAACGTTTACATTCTCCTCCAAAACAGCAGCTTCATTCTCTGAAGCCAGAAAGAGATAACCTGAGTGATTAAATTGAATATCTATGGGTGGTTCCCCAACAACACCAAGATGATCCTGGAATGAAGAAACAAAGGGATAGAGTGAAAATTAGTAAGAGCGTGCTTTCCCATCATGCACGCTACATATCACACAAGGCAAATAACAGTTTATGTTTAAAAACTGTATATTTTGCTTGGAGCTCAAAATGGGGCGAAATCACAAATTACATACTTATCTATATTATTTTTCATAGGTTTATTTTTTTAAATATTTATAAATAACAATAGGTATTTGGGGCACTAAACTCAAAGATTTGTACTTCTTTTTCGTATCAAAAGGACGTTCTTTGATATGGTTTGTATTTTATGGTTATACTGAGCATTACTTATGTAACTTCAGTAATTCTTTCCATTTGCTGATATTACGTCTTTTGAAACCTTTGTTTTAAATAAAAGGTTTTTGTAAAAAAAAAAATAAAGAGAAATGTAGCTCTTTTCTAGAGAATCCAGATCAGGGGTGTCAAACTTGCCATGTCACATGACGTGTCGTGATGTATCGTGACTTTTTTCCCCTTGACGGAGCTGGGGTGTGACACATCCAGCCCGCAGGCCAGCAGTTTGACAACCCTGATCTAGATTATTTCACAATGATTGATAAAATCCCTACAAATTCATACAAGAGAGCCCAAGGTGAGCTTCCCATGAGATAGAGAGAAATCAGGGATTGACTAAGGCTATTTTACAAGTTCACATCACACATTTGCTAACAATGAATATAGCTAACAAACACCTGATGGTGCAGATATTGATAGAGTTGGATTCATGTAACATCTAACCAAGCCTGATCTCTTAGCAATATATCTAAAAGGATGCAACATTTATTATTTCTTCCTTAAAAAATTGTCATATTATTCTCAATATCCAAGGAACTACCTAATACTTTCCCTCATTTTCCTCTTTCAAGATTACCTGCATACTCCACCAGGGGATGCAATGGGGTGGGAAGGCAGGGACAAGTAGAGCAAAATAGTCACCACAGAACCAAAAGTGAGGTCCCTGAATTATTGAAAAACCCAGAGAGAGCATAACGTACATTGATTAAACGCAAGAAGTTTGCTGAGAAAGAGCTCATCCAGATATTTTCTTCCACTGAAAATTGTTGCCGTATCCCTCCGACAGAAAGAACTGTGGATGCTTTGGAATACTGCAGTAAAACAGAAATAGCAAGGAATTACTTAGCTATACTTAAATCTTCTCTTCCAATGTATTTCAGTCACACAAATAGTAGCAAAAAGACAAAGAATAACATCGGTAGGATAAAATACTGAATTCGCACATATTGCTGTTTTGCAATTTAATGAATTACTTATTCCAATTAATCAAGTGGCACTTTACTCCTTACTTAACTGTATTACATTTTTATCCTATCTTTTCCTGATAAAAGTCTTTTCCAACTGTATACTTACAACACTTAACAAGCTGAGAAATAATGTCAGATCCAAGATGACCCACTAGGTTAAACTGAACACTGATGCCAGGGTCTCACAAATGCATCTGGAACTCACAACTCACAACCACTCACTAGAACCTCCTTTTGATTGAGCTACAACACCTCAAATTTCTCCAACTGGCCAGGCTGGCTGATCCTAAAGGGATTTTTTTTCAACAACCTCTAAAGTTCTGCTCTAATTACTTTCAAACTTTAGCAGTAAACCTGAATACAGTACTGCATTGTTTGATAACACTCAATCTCATGTTTCTTTTGTTTAAGCGGAACTGAGATAAGAACTCACTGTATTGTCTCTCTCAATTACCAATACTTGAATGGCATTTCTGCGCGATTCTTTTGCCTTCAGCCAGTAGGCAATGGACCAGCCTATTATCCCACCGCCAACAATCACCACATCGGACTGTTCAGGAGGGAGATCTCTTGACGGAAAGGAGGAATTAAAGCCACTTTTGAGGTTCTGGAAATTGGTCAGCTTCTTAAATTCTGAAAAAGGGAGAAAATTAAGCCAGGACAGCCATGTTATACAGTGTTTTGTGAATTCTAACCGTCACTAACATCCTTATAGTCTTGTATAACCTCACGTTCACAAAGCTGAGGCTTACTTATTTGACAGCACATAACCAGTCAGTCAGAGCAGCCTAGAAAGGAAGACACTCGCCTCACAATTCAGGAGACTGAGAGTTCAATTTTTTTAAAAGAAAAATTTATATGCCGCCCTTCTCCGAAGACCCAGGGCGGCTTACAACAAATACAATAAAAAAAATTAAAAATTAATTAATTAATCCTAGGCAGTGACAAATGTTTCTCTGATCTGGGCGCAAAAAAGAAAATATTTGCTGTGAACTCCGCATTGGCATCAGGAAGGCACCAGCTCGGGGGCTTCTAAATAGGACGGGGGTCTCCAAACTTGGCAACTTTAAGACTTGTGGACTTCAACTCCCAGAATTCCTCAGCCAGGCCAGAAGAGCATCCCCGTCTCCAAAGAAGCGGTGCCTGGGCAGCCCGGCAGAGCCAAGCCTGGGGGCTCAGCTGCCCCACCAAGGGCCCCCAGGCTGGGATGACCCCACCAGCCAGCGCCATTTAACGAATACCCCAATTTTCTTCTCGGCCGCCCTCAGAATAACACCTCGGAGACGTAGGACAGGCTCCAGGGCGGTCCCTGGCGGAGGAAAGGGTCGTCTTTCCCTCCGCCGCGGGCTCACCTCGGAAGAAATCCCCGCCCCGGACGCTGCTGAGCCGAAGCGGCCGCCGGGGCTCCTCCGGGTTGGCGAAGAGCCGCCGCCGCGCCGCCAGCCAGGGGCGCAGACCGTCCAGCGGGCTCCCTCGGCGGAGCATGGCGCGCTCAGCTCCTCTTGACAGGACAGCACGGCGCGTCTCTGACGTCAGAGGAAACGCTACTTTTAAAACCACCGCCCCTTCATCCGCCCCCATCAAGGGCCAATCGGTGGCCGCCTCGCAACCCCGCCCTCGAGCGGCCCATTCCACGTCGCTCCTCGCTCTGACGTATCCAGGGCCTCTCTAAGCCCCGCCCCATTCGCTACGTCCCGGGAGAATAGCCCAATCCGATCTTCTTTGCCCTCCATTTCACTATTAGCCCCGCCTCTTCCTTCACGGTGGAGGCCACTTTTAAGGCTGTCGTGTCCAAAAGTCCCTCCCGCCCCCGGTTTCCTTTTCCTACCTATCAATCCTTTTTCCTCTCTCTATTATTTCTATCTCTATCTTCAAGAAGGAAGCCCGGCATATCTTGAGCATCTTTCCTTCCTGGAGTAACCATCCTGTGTCTCGATTTACAAAACGCAGAATTGTCACTCGCCCCTCGTGAACCCGGTCCGTTCCAAACCAAAGAGGAATAAGTGAGAAAGGCCACAAGACGTCTGAAGCAACGCTTCACTTTCTATCTCTATGAGCCGCACAAGCCCCACCTCTTTCGAGGACGCGATCCAATCAGAGTTCAGGGGCTTCAAGAGGCTTCCGGCGGATGTGAGTAGGACTTAACAGAATAATCTGACGTGGGTAAGGAAGTCGGGCTGGTTTCCCGGCGGTTTCGGTCCCGTCGCCCCCCGGTTTTCCCCCCTTCCCCCCCGGGTCAGGGCCCGGCGCCCGCGATCCCGCCATGCTCGACTTTTTCACCATCTTCAGCAAGGGGGGGCTCGTCCTCTGGTGCTTCCAAGGCGTGCGCGGCCCCGCGGCGGCCTGCACGGCGCCCGTGAACGCTCTGATCCGCTCTGTCCTCCTCCAGGTAAGAGGGCCCCCCACCCACTACTTCTCGGGCCCGGGACCCGTTTGCACTTGTGGTCTCCGTGGGGGTCGCATATTTCTCTCGTGCGGGACGACGGCGTGGGGGAGGGGGAGACCCAGACGATCTGGGCTTCCCTAGTTAATCCTGCGATGGGAGACCACCAGGAGACCACAGGAAGAACTTAGAAGGGGGCAATAGCCAAACTGCCGAGGGAGGGAGGGAGAGATCGATCAATTAAAGGGAACTTTTACCTTATTTGATTATTGATTAAGCCCCTTTTTGGAGCTTCCGGCTCCCCCATTCTCTTTCATCCTCCATCTCCCAGATAGCCCATCCATCAAATTGTCCGTCTGTTTGATCTAATTTTGAAGTCCTTAAGGGCTTGATGCTAGGGTGTAATTGAAATTAAATAGAGTTAAGTCATGACTCTTGCATAATGATATAGCTGTACAAGTATTGTACAATACATAAATTATTTATTCCCTGCCACCTCCCTTGTAAGACATTATTACTATTTAAGGAATAGGAAATCTCTGCACAAATGAAATGTGCTCTATCAAGGCAGTGTCCTGCTCTTCAGGATTGTGGTTTACAGTTGGAAAAACATAAAAGATCAAGAAGTAATATGAAAAGGAAAAAGAAATTATGACAACTTGTTTCTTCTGCTCTGTCTCTGGCGTCATTCTGCAGTGTCTTTTTTCATGCTGCTGTTGCAACGTAACACCCTACATGCTTAATATAATTGTGTCTAAGTAATAGTTAAGAACGCAGCCTTAATAAACTGGATCTTCCCATTAATTTGCATGCCTGTTGATCAATATTTTGAGCAGGCCAATTCTTGCATCATCTTATAATTGGGGCATTTTGATCTCCTAGATTCCTAGAAGTTTATTTGGGACAGGCAAAGTTACTCGGCATACTGCTCTGTCATTGAGCCTACAACAAATGTTACAAAGGGATTAGATTCTTTTAGTATGGTTCTTTCTTTCTGTAATATGGTTCTATTCTTTCATCTGACAATAAACTAGCAGGGATTTTTTTGGTGGGGAGGGAGTTAAGTGTTCAATTGCATGACTTATCATCTATTTCTTTGTCATTCTTCTTGGCCTTTAATAATTAGTTAACTCCAAGCTTCACTGTTACTGTATCTGAGAGATTAAATGTGCAACTGACATGTTATTTTAAGCGGTATAAGTAACTGGCAATTTTCAATTCTTACCGCATAAATCAAATTGAAACAACACATGATGTAACATGTTTCATGAACTTCGCTATATAAATTTCAGTCAGATTATTTGAACTAGATCTTTTGAACCATAGGTTTTCCCTCCTTCCAATAGATTCCTGCATTGAAAGACTATTTTTTGAGTAAATTACTCAGAAAACCTTTTCATCCCCCCTCCCCCAGTCATTACTTGAGTACCAGATGGTTCTAAAGTCTTTCAGGAGGTTTTTTTTGGCATTATCTATTTACATCTAAAAGTTTTCCTTTAACCAATGGTTTCAAAGTCTATGCTGATGAGTCAGATTGTACCATGTATGATGGGACTGCTATGCTTTCCCAGGTCCCTTGCCAACAGGCTTTAAGTGATATTTAGTAATCTCCAGATGGTCTTTTTCAACTTTGCATTTGCTTGTTCAGAAGACTTGATCTTAATGAATTGGTATATTCAAGCATTTCACGCTGGTCCAAGATAAAGTAATTTATTATAAGAGATTTTCATTGATTTTGGATTTCCAGAATCTGGAACAATCCTTCTTTAAATTTGTTTTTTAAAATTTATTTACCATACTCAGGTTCCACTTCCTATGCTATGTCTTCTTAAAAAGAGTTGACAAGAAAAGTAGCAATAAACATTCCAACAATATAAAATTATGTTCACTAAAAGAGGCATTTTTCCAACAATCATGTTCATGAGTTCTTAATAGGCACCTCATAAGTTAAGCAGATCCTAGATCTCAAGGGGGAGAGCATGGAACACAGGGCCCAGAGCAGAAAAGGATCGTCTGGAAGTAGCTGTTAGATGGCTTTCAGTGGTTCTCAATAATCATACCATAGTGCCACCTGAAGTTGTATAGCAAAAAATGCTCAAGTGAGAACATTCTGTACCTCATCATATGAATATGACTTCTGTCAAAAAAAATATTAATTTTAAGAAATCAGAGCTGTCATGCAAGTTGCAGTCGAACTAATTAGTAAGATTTACTGCGAATAACATAAATTGGTTTTAACTAGATTCCTCAGGTTCCACATAGGATCAGAGATAGGGTCCTGTTGAGCTGAATTCCCTTTTAGTTATTTGCATTGTGTTTGCTCTCCATTTTCTATTTTGTATTTTACAGTTATACATTGTCTAGGTTTAAGATAAATTGAGTCTTTTGTAAAGGTTTATTGTTTGTTTTTCCCATCATACATTGGCTGCAGGGACCTTGAGTTGGGCAGTGAATCAATAATCTCTGGATGCATGCAGGCTGCTGAACGGGAACTACAAAAGCTTTAAAACCTTCCTGTTGGCCTTATATTTTTGAATGAATTACAGTATACTTTTAGTGGGCACAGATTGTGTATCTTGGAAATTAAGGTTTTGGGAAAAAGAAATAGAATTGGCGTGCTTGTTCAACCACCTGTACATTGGAGATTGCCTCTTTCATGCTGGTCTGCACCCTTGTCCCCACTGCCAAGAATAATTGCAAAAGCCACATTTGACCTGTAGATCTTGCGTTTCATTATGTTAATTTTCTTCTTTTCAGGAGCGAGGTGGCAGCAACTCTTTCAACCATGAAGCCCTTACACTTAAATATAAGCTGGACAATCAATTTGAGCTTGTATTTGTGGTGCGTATGCTCTTTTGTGTTGAACGAAAAAGGCTTCAGCAGCAAATGAATACTAAACTGCAACTTAAAAGTTTCACTATTGTCTAGTTCTTGAGACGTAGAACAGATGAAAACTGTGTGGCCTTTCTAGAAATTACTGAATTACAACTCCTTGTCGTGTAGTTAGCGATGAAGAACACGATGGGTCACAGTTCAGCAACGTATTCTTCCTTCCCAATGTTGTAGTCCTATTGTGTTGAGGTTCGCAAATCACACCATTGCTATGGAATGTTTAATCCTGCTTGGTCTGAAAAACTATAGAACCAAATGTATCTCATGTTTTATAAAGTGAGTGAGTGAACCCAGTGTGTCATTATAGCAGTGACTTATACATGTTCTTTTCTATTTGAATCATTCCATCTATTTGGAAAGCAGATTAAGAAATGTAATCTTTTGAAAGCTAGTACTTTTGCTTGTGTGAAAAGAAACAGTGGATGGAAGCAGTTGATTCATACTGTGGACTATTAAGGCAAAAGAATGTGCATATTCTTAGATATAAGCCCTCTTAACTATATTGTTTTTTTTCCTTACAACACAACTTCTCTTTCTTTTTCTTACAACACAACTTCTCCTCTTTTGCAGGTTGGGTTTCAGAAAATCTTGACTTTAACCTACGTGGATAAGTTGATAGATGATGTCCATAAGGAATTTAGAGATAAATATCGAAACGAGTTTCAACAGAAGGGAACTCTTGGGATCCTTAATGGCACCTTTGATTTTAAGGAGGACTTTTTACGTCTCCAACGGTAACAGAATCATCACTTTTGTGGTCACACACGTTCTTCTTGCGTTGACTTATCCCAGTTGCTTTCTCTTTCGCAGCTGAACGTCTGCAATGAGAATCAGTGACAGCTGGGCAAAAGGGAAGGCCGAGGGTGATCCTTAGGGTTCAGTTGTTATGCTCTTTGCTGTAGTTTGCTGTATTTCAGGGATTTTGGAGCCATTTGCTTTGTCCTGGCTACCAAATTAAACCTGTGTTCAAAAACCCACCCCTTCCAGAGCTGCAGAGTTCCCAGCTATAAACTAGAATGTTTAACTCTGCAAACTGTCTAGAGAGGGCTGTAAAGTACTTGAAGTGGTATATAAGTCTAAGTGCTGAAGTGCTAGCATGTACCCAGATATATGGCAGGCAATACTGAGCTAAGCAGCTTGGTGTTCATCAGCTTCTTAGATTCCTGGCCACTGAGAGTGCTGGCAAATAGGACTTGGTCCAGAATAATGGATATACTAAGAGCTGTGGTGGCACAGTGGTTAGAATACAATATTGCAGGCTTACTCTGCCAACAGCCAGGAGTTTGATTATTACTAGTTCAAGGTAGACTCAGCCTTCCGTCCTTCCAAGGTTGGTAAAATGAGGACCCAGATTGTTGGGGGCAAGATGCTGGTTCTGTAAACTGCTTAGAGAAGGCTGTAAAGCACTGTGAAGTGGTATATAAATCTAAGTGCTACTGTTATATATTTCTCCTTTACAGCAGATCATGGCCAGGGTTTCTAAACTTTTTGTCATCATATCTGCCTTTACTGTAATCTCTACACTAGAGGCACTGTACACACCTCTAAAAATCTAAGCACCAAAATGAACACCACTGACAATGAAAACAATACAGTAATGCTTTAGGAAAGGCAGTTTATGGTAATAATGTAGTGCCTTTCTTCTTCATGCCCCTGGACTCTTGTTAGAACTTCCCCAAGGAAAGTAGACCTCACAGTCTGGGAAATCATATCTTGAAGTGCCCAATAGGAGGAATGGAGGGAAGCAGATTCCATGCAGAAAAAAAATGTGGTTTTTTTCCCCCCATGGTATTCCTAGTATGACATGATTTTTCCTCTTTTCTGATCAGGGAAGCAGAGGAGAGCAGTAAAATCCGAGCTCCCACTGCTATGAAGACTTTTGAACAATCAGCAAAGTCCCAAAAAACAGTGAAGTCTATGATAGAAACTCGGGGAGAGAAACCAAAAGAAAAAACTAAGAATAAGAAAAACAAAAGCTCCAAAAAAGAAGGTGAGCTGGTATTGGTGAGTAAGGACTCACTGAAGAACGATGGGATTTGTGTTTGCTGTATCTTGTAAGTTGACGGTAGATTCAGCTTGAAAGCTCCTTTCTGCCGGTCCCTGCTTCAACACCTTATATGGGACAATCACAGTTTTGTTATTTCAGCTCAAGGAAATGAAATGGCTGCAGCTCCCAAAACTGCTCCTGCAGTTAAGCTGGACCCTCCTCTTATAACTGGGGAAAAGGAAGAACTGAGTAAGGATGAAATTCTGAAGAAGAACCGGGAAGAATTCTTCAAGAAACGGCTGAAGGGTGGAGAGAAATCCAAGTAAGCGAGGCCAATAACTGGACAAGTTGGCTGCCTTTTATTTCTCCATCCATCAGAACCTAACTTGGATGGTTGGAGATGCCTTCCAAACATCTAACATTACTCTTTTCTGCAGTCAGTCAGGATAACTACTATATATCTCCACAAAGCTTGCGAGGAATGTTTCATTTCAGAGATGCTTCAAGTGAAGGGTCTCTTTGATGTTTCTTTGCACAGCAGGCATAAATGAAGTGAAACACTGGAAGAGGCTTCTCTGCAGGCACAACACATGTACAAAAACCTCTTTCAGCGAGGAATTACCGGAAGACGTTCTGTAGTAATGCAACTGCCTCAGCAAGACCAACTACTTTAACTAGATGGGAAGGGAAAGTATAACATAGAACACAGCCTATACCTTGTTCAGTGTAGCAGATTGGGGGTGCCAGCTTCTCAAGCAAGATTGCCAAAATCTCACACACTATTGAAATGTCACTAGCAGTTTATTATTTTATTAAATGGAACTGGGGGCAACTTGTATTTCCAGCCCCTTCTCTCTACGGTCCAACCAAGTTGCACGTATTGTAATTCAGAACAGGAATTCTGTTTAGCTCAGTACGAAGATCTAAAAGAGTTTCTTTTGCCTTCCTTAGCAAGTCTCCAAAGCCGGATGCTCAGAAGGACAAGGGGAAGAAGCCCCGTGTGTGGGATACAGGGAACTCTAATGCCAAAGTACTTGATTATAGTAACTCCACTACTAATGGGAACCCAGAGGCTTGTCCCATGGAGAATTATGATGCAGAAATGGTAAGATCTCCACTTTCCTGTCCTTGTGGCTTTGTCTGGAGTCTCAACTGGGGTCCTCCAGAGCTAAAGTGATTTTTCTGATGCTGAAACCTTCAACACAGATTATCAGGGCTTCTATATCATGAGGCATTGGTGCAGACATTGCCACTAAAGCAAATGTCGTGTTCTAATCAATGGCTGAGCCACATTTGCAAAAGTAAAAGATTAACTGAATTCTGGTTTAACCAGTTTATTAATTAAGCCACAATAAGTGCTGTTTGCTCAGGGGGCTAAGACAAACTGTTTCCGATTCAGCTGTTGGTAGATGGAAGTCGTGAGCCTGGCCGTCTTCTTGATCTCGAGTATGATAGTGAAGAGGATCCTGGAGAAGAGGACAAAGTGGTTCCAAACTCTTCAAACACGAGGTAAAATCTCGGGGCCTCTTCATCTGTTCTGCAAAGCATTGTGAACTTTCCTTTGTTTTATGGACTGTAACTTTTAATGACTTTATGGCTTGCAGCAGGGTTTCCTAATCTTGACCATTTTCAGCGATATGGACTTCAACTCCCAAAATTCCACTAGCATAACCATTACTGTGAATTCTGGGAGATGAAGTCCACTCACCTTCGATTTACCAAGGTTGAGAAAGATTGCCGTAGAGAGCAGGGGTGTCAAACTCGCAATGTCACGTTACGTATCGTGACTTTTTCCCCGTTGCCGGCAATGGGGTGGGCACGGTTTCGCTATGATGCATCCGGCCTGTGGGCTGGAAGTTTGACACCCCTGGCTTAGGAGTATTGTGTGAACTTAGTCTTTGGTTGCAATTGTCCTGCTTCAGACAGAATCCCTTTGGAGTTGGAACAAGAACTAACTGCCACAAGGAGAAGCTGCAGGGCACGCTAAGGCCTTGAAATTATGGTCTGTTTGGATAAGGAGAAAAGCGAGCCATTTTATTGATATATCTTAATTCCCAATCTTTGTCTCCTCTATCATTACATATATCTGTGCCTATTCCCATCTTGTAGCATAATTCCCTTTTCAATAAACGAAAGAAAAATCAAATGCTAGCCATAGCTAAGAAATGCTTAGTATGTAAATGATTTTGCTTGTGCCCACATATAAGCACTTTCCCAATTCTGTCACTTTGTTCTTGTATTGTGGTTTGGGAATATATTTCAAGAGAGCAATGTGGGGTTTGAAGATAGCTTACAAAAAGGTGAGCTGACGTTCTCCAGATATTCTGCTTTACAACTGTCCTAAATCATTGGCCACGTTGATTGGGGCGCAGGTAACTGAAGTTCAAAACAATTTGAGTAGATCAACTTGAGAATCCTGACGAATGGACATGCACCTAAGCAATTGCCATTGTATATTTTGTGGCTTGTTTTCTCTTCAGCGTTGGGATGTTTTGTTCACCCCATGTCAGTTGGTTGAAAATTGACTTAGACGTTGTGAAAGAATGTTTCACAACAAGATCACATCACTATTTTACTGAAGAAGGGGAACTTGAGGAAAATCCTTTTATTTGATTTGCTTTTTCCATCCTGCACCATGTTAACCTCACCTTCCTCCTATCTCCAGCAAGAAGAAAAGTGGTCTTGGAGGCATGTTTGGAATGCTGAAAGGTCTTGTGGGTTCTAAAAGCTTGTCAAGAGAGGATATGGAGCCTGTGCTGGAGAAGATGAAAGATCATTTGATTGGTAAGACTGAATTCCTTTGACAAGAGATCAGTTTTGGACTTCGTACAGTGAGGCTACATCAAGACATTCTACTTATTCCCCCAGCAGAGTCAGAAAAACTGGCCGTGTTGTTAGTTGGGGCTTAGAATTAATGGCTTTCTTTCTTGGAGGTTAAACGAAAGAAAGGTAGAGGGAGCAGGGAAATCGAGCTTCAAGACTTACAAGTCCCCAAATTTCTTACAAAATGCATTTTGTATCATATCTTCCTTCTTGATCCTATTTTCAGAACAAACTCTCATTGGTTTATAACCTAATCAACACCCCAAATGCCTTTGACCTTCCATGCTTCCAGAGTTGATCCTTCAGTTAAGATCAATCTTCTAATCTAGGAATATCGGAGATTGGACAAGGGCTGTCCAGATCTTGGTCTAGATCTGTACATTGCAGCAACTTCTGTTGGATATTTAAAAATATTTAGAGGCTGTGGGGATATATAGAAGCTGTATATCTTGAAACTTCATTCGGGTTTGGGAAGATTTGAATTTATAGCAGAGCCAAGTAGCTGCAGCCCTCAATTCCCCTTTCTGCAGTCCTTGTAGTTATGATTGTTAAAATGTCCCTTGTCTTTCTTGAATAAATGGATACTGGAGGAGCCTTAAAATAACCTTTTCTCATAATATCACCAGTGACATCTGCACTTCCTTTCCACCCCTCATATTCATAGCTTAATTCCATCTTTGGAGCATTAGATGGTTTGCATGGTGAAGACTTGCTGTTTCCTAAAGTGACTCCCTGACTACAGAAGAAGCTGAAGGGCTCAGCTGGGGGATGCTGGCTTTAAATCTAGAGTGTCTGTAGGCAGCACTATCTTACCTCGGTTGTTGCAAGACTCAGATGTCTTATAATACGAACTAGAAACGTTACATTCTTAATTCAAGCGTGCCTTCTGTTTTCCCAAAGCGAAGAATGTCGCTGCAGAGATTGCAGTTCAGTTGTGTGAATCTGTTGCAAAGAAACTGGAAGGCAAAGTGATGGGTACCTTCACCAGTAAGTGTTTCTAACTTTCTAGTCGCTTTTCTCTGTATTGCAGACTTACCTCATCTGTTGGGGCCATCCTTGGATACGAACCCAAATGCACTCATTCATGGTGGAATGCATCTGTTGAAATAGCTTGGTTTTTCTAGTTTAGAGAGATTGTTCAGTCATCCATCAGAAAAGACAGTGTACATCACAGTAGAGCTTATAACACTCCCTTTGCCCAGTAGAGCATTTTGCAAGTATACCAGTCTATAGTGATTTGTTGCTGTAGTCCATTCCCAACTAGAAAGAGATGGTGTTAAGTCCAAAGCATCATCGGCCAAAAGAATATCTCATCAAATGTCTTTGGTATGTTTTGATCAGAATTGGAAGGAGATTCCTGCACAGAAACGTTACACATGTGGCATACTTAAAAGAGCAACTAGGCTATAATTCAGTTACACCGTTTGCTGGTATCCTTGATTAATCTTGTCCCAGACTGTCTATCTGTTCTCCCTATTTGCTATGGGGTATGGGAGATTTCCAATAAAGTACATCGTAAGGAGGGAATATATTGCTTGCTTTCAATTTTCCAGCGGTGACCTCAACTGTGAAGCAAGCTCTTCAAGAATCTCTGGTGCAGATCCTCCAGCCTCAGCGCCGGGTGGACGTCTTGCGTGATGTGATGGATGCCAAGGTTCACCGCCGACCTTATGTTATCACTTTTTGTGGCGTCAATGGAGTTGGGAAGTCAACCAACTTGGCCAAGGTATTGTAGAGGCTTTCCTCTTTGTGTTTGTAAGCAACTGGAAGCTTGGATCTACTAAAGTCTTTAATAGTCCAATGTATCAGACTGGCATAATGAGTCACTTTATGTACACATGGGAGGCCCTCTTTTTGCTAAAGGCCATCTGCTATAAACATGGTGTAAATGTTGCTCACTTTCTTGACCCCTACTTAATCCAGAGGAAAATGCAGGAAAGATGGTTCACCTGTCCTTAAGAATGATATATTAATGTATCAATATATTGGATTTTGAGCTTGGAGGAGTTAGCAAGCTCAAGTTCTTTTGCCCACCCTCCAGATTTCTTTCTGGCTGATTGAAAACGGGTATAGTGTCCTCATTGCTGCCTGTGATACCTTCCGTGCCGGAGCTGTGGAACAACTACGTACTCATACTCGCCGCCTGAATACTCTGCATCCACCAGAAAGCCACAATGGTCGCACCATGGTGCAACTTTATGAGAAGGGATACGGGAAGGATGCAGCTGGCATTGCCATGGAGGCCATTTTATATGGTAAGGCTTACCCCACGGTACACAAATTACATTTCTGGCCCCACCACAATCATGTTGATGCCGGAAATGTCTTCTCCCTTCTCCTGTCTTTGCTGTCCACTTCTGAGGAGGCTACAGAATATAACCATTCTGACCCCCAGCCTTATTCCTTTGACCAAGAATGCCCCACCTTTCTTTTTTGCCAGCTCGCAACCAAGGTTTCAATGTGGTTTTGGTGGACACAGCAGGCCGGATGCAAGACAACGCTCCCTTGATGACAGCCCTGGCTAAGCTTATTGCAGTTAACACCCCAGATCTCGTTCTGTTTGTGGGAGAAGCTCTGGTGGGAAACGAGGCTGTGGATCAGCTGGTAAGTGTTTCATCATTTGTGGAGGATGGTTTGAGCCATCCTGGTTTGGCTCATATTACAGTATCAAAGTTAATTATAATATCCAAGCCATAAACCAGAGATGGGCAACTTGCAAATGCTTAACTCCCAGGTGACTTTTCTGTGACCTTGGAAGTCATTGTGCTTCTTCTGTCATTTGGTAACTTTCTGGAGTGTATGTGTGTGTGTTTGTGTGTTTTAAGCAAAAGAACCCTTGAATGAGGCTTCACACACCTCCTTTACCGAAACTCCCCAAAAAGGAGTGAAGGAGATGCTGACAATGGATTTGAACCTAGCTACAAACTCAAGCATCTAATTCATCTCCTTTGAATGATGGTTATCATGCAGTGTGTTACACTGAGGAATTGGGCTATAGATCACTTGTGTGGAATACTGAAGGTTTTACAACACATAATGTGAACAAAGGACAAAAGTGTACTTCTGTACAGATTTTTCCAAACCAATTTCCTTTTTTCTTCCACCGCTCCTCCAGGTCAAATTTAACAAAGCTCTTGCGGATTACTCCATAGCTCAATCCCCACGTCTCATTGATGGAATTGTTCTCACCAAGTTTGATACCATTGATGACAAGGTAAATACTGGGTCATTTGAATTCCTTGCTTGAGGCAGGCAGCACCTTTGATATGTTTAGGCTGGGACGTGTCTTAGACCAGCTTGGCAGCCTCTAGGCAATTTTTGTGGAAGGCACAGAAATGAAAGAATTGCAAGAAGCTCCAAGCCTCAATTGCCTGATATGATGGCCACTGCTTACCTGAACAAAACAAAAGGACTGCATTTCTGGCTGCAAAAAAGAAATAATAAAAAAAAATCCATACTGTTTAGTTTGCTTTATACATTAATTATGGCAACCAAGGAATTGATGCCTTTGCAATTATTCCCTCGGGGATATTGTAAGGTCCTTGGCTTAAAATAACTTCTTGGGTTTATCCCGATTTGCTTGGTCCCCTGAAGGCCTGCAACAAGTGTGCTGTTTGTTTTCTTCCCCAGGTTGGTGCCGCAATCTCCATGACTTACATCACTAGCAAACCGATTGTCTTTGTGGGAACTGGACAGACTTACTGTGACCTACGTAGCCTTAATGCCAAGGCTGTAGTTGCTGCTCTTATGAAGGCCTAAGCATCCATCATTGCACCAAAATCCTGTTTGCTGATGTCTTTGGAATGTGCTTTCCAATGTGACTTTTCCTGGCATCTTGCCCCACCCACCACCCCATCCCTTCATCCTTTGCTTTCTTTTGTCTTTTTTTTTTTTTTGGCGTAGTGCAACAGAGGAGCGCTAGGTAAAAACAAATAAAGCCACTGTCCTCATTTCATTATATATTGCACAGTTTCCTCCCTGCAGTGCATGGGATTTAATTTTAGAGAAAGCTACCTGTCTTCAGTTGTATTCCACTTATTTAAAATGACTTTGTCCTGCTCTAAAGTTCTTTGAGAGAAGTCTTTCTCAAAACACCTCTAGAATACCTCTTTGCTCCATACTCGCTCGTCCAGTAAGCCTTCTTTCCAGCCTCTTTCTTTTCCTTCTTTTTTTCTCCCTCCATCCCTGTCGTTTTCTCTAGCTCATCCTGGGTTAGTGATGTCACAGGAATGGAGGAAAAGAGTTGTGCTCCAGTCCTTGGCTTGGCTGACATACCTCAGATTCAGCCTTGGGCCTAAGCAGCCACTCTGAAGGACATTTCTGGGGATGAGAAAGCAAAGGGATGACGCCGGAACAAATGACTGTTTCCTAGCCGTTAAATCAGCTGTCCCTGATTATTATGTGGAGCAGAGATAAGAGTCTGCTAATGCTGTAGGCTTCATAAGCTGGCTTTGATCACAATTCCCCAACTGCAGAGCAAAAGAACCACAACCAAGTGTAAGGGTAAATCTGTTCTCAGAGGAGGAAGTATGAATGAATGTGGGGGCTGCCGATTCCTTCACAAAGTCTTCTTGTCAACTCCTTATGCATTAAGTGTGTCTGAATTGTCTGATGACCCTGCCTGTTATCTTTGCACACAATCTTCAATCCACACCAGAGAAGCAGATGGTTGTGTGACTGATGGTTCTCTAAGGACACTCGCTTTATCTGGCCCCTTCTCCGGCCAACAGGGTCCTTCCCCTAAAGGGAAAAACAAGTCTTTGTATGGATTTTAATTTTGGCAGATGAGCTTCTGGCTTCAGGAGAGGGTTTAATGATTTCTCTCTCCCTGTCAAGGGGGAGGGATACACAACCAGCCAGCAGGAGCCACTGCATGCTATCCTACCTTTTGTTTTCCAAACCAACTTGTCTGCTTCTTTCTCCCCTCCTTCACCAGGGATAGTCCTGGTGGCTGCCTGCTGCATTCCTCCCTTTTCCTCTCCTTTCAGAGTGCCTCTTGATCCTGATATAAAGTGCTATGTTGAATAACACCAATGTCTCTACAAAGACGCCTTGGTAGCTCAGCATTGCAGATGTGCTCTAGTGCAATAAGTTGAATGCTGCCTGCTGAAAATTTATATAATAAAATTTCTAAAACCTTTTCTTCGTCTTCCTGGATTTGAAAAGCCGTCTTCTCTAAGATCAAGTGTGATCAACAGGTTTTCTGGGGGTGCAGCTTGCTCGCTTTCTGTTCTTCTATTCTCGCTAGGCCCACCTGTGGGATTTCAAAGTGTTGGTTATGACCTATAAAGCCCTTTATGGCAATGGACCAGGTTACTTGCGGGACCGTCTTCTGCCTCATGAATCCCAACGACCGGTTAAGGCACATAGGGTTGGCCTCCTACGGGTCCCGTCTGTTAGGCAATGTCATCTGGCGGGGCCTAGGGCTAGGGCCTTCTCTGTTGCTGCCCCAGCCCTCTGGAACCAGCTTCCCTCAGAGGTTTGTACTGCTTCCTCCCTCCTAGCTTTCCGGAAATTACTGAAGACTTATTTATACCAACAGGCTTGGGGCGTATGAACTGTACTCTGCCCCTGGGCCTAGGAATGTGCCTCCATCAGTGACTGTGTGTTGATTGTGATTGTGTGTTGTATGAATGTGTTTTCAGATTGAATGAATGTGTTTTGGATTGGATGGTTGATTGTTATTGGTAAATTAAATTTTATTGTATTATTGTTGTAAGCCGCCCTGGGTTTCAGGAGAAGGGCGGCTTAGAAATTTAAATAGTTAAAATTAAAGTTTAGGAGGGCCTCCAGCTTTGCAGCAGCGGAGCTCATAGGAAGCTGTTGCTTTACTTTAAGCCCGTAGTTTGATCTGAACGTAAAGAATACATTCCCTGCCCATCCACCTGCCCACTGCACAGGTTGAAACAAAAATCTGAAAAGTCTTGTGTATCCACAGTTATGCCACTTTGTCCATTAAAGACCAAATTAACACGCAAGCATTAACCCTTCATGTGATTTATTTTTTTGGCTTAGTGTCATATACAAACCACCAGATAAGATTGATCAGTAAACAATAGCTTTAAAAATCACAACTTAGTAATATATGAAAGCAGACAAAATATAGTTAAATAAGTCTAAGCTAGCTTCAAACTGGCATTTAACTGTACATTGAACAGATAAGCCACAAATTAGTCTATTATTTTAGTAAACTATTGCGCCAACCCAGAATTGGGTAGCTATGTAAACCATGAGTCAGTCAACCAAAAGTATTGTATGCATATTATGCTAATTAACATCATTATTAGCAATAATTTACATAAAGCTCACGTAAATTGGAGACAGGTGAACTTTTTAAAAATCCCAGCTTCAAATGTGTACAGTATAAAAGGTTTAGAAAATTAGAGTTTCACTTTTTTAAAAAAATGTTCACGTGACTCAGTCTAAATTTTTACAAAATATCAAAGTAGAAGTAATAAATTCAGTTTTGAAGAGACTGATATATTTTTTTTTTATTGACACAAACCCTAAATAGAAAACGAGATCACAATGAATAAACATGTCTTCATCTCTGGGAAAATCTCTCTTGGAAGGAATTTCCAACATAATGTCTTAATCTACAGCAGTGTTTCTCAACCTCAGCAACGTTAAGATGTGTGGACTTCAATTCCCAGAATTCCTCAGTTAGCCACGCAGTCATATAACTACAGGACCTGCATGTCACTTGCTCTGACAATATGCCGAGAGTTGTCGGTTACTCCCTGAGTATCTTCAGTTGTTGTCTGTCCTTACTGAAGGGAGATATCTTAAGAATACGGAGAATCTTATAAAAAAGGCTGGCTGGAAACCACACAAAATGGCTGACATGATTAATTTCCAGCTCCCAGAAGACTGAAAAGGCACAGGTTCAAGTTTACCACCGTATTATCTTAACCATACATACTCTTGTAGAACATCAAGTTTATGGAGTGGTAACTTAAGGGCAGTTTTGAGAAACTCCCTCTTGTAAGAGGGAGGGTGAGAGGACCAGTCTACCAATGAAATACAGATTTTCCATGCATCATATCACTTCTCTAAGCAGAAATGATACCTTTCACCCAAAGATTCTCGATGCTGAAACAGGCTAGGTACTTTTTTCACGAGGGGATCTTGCAATGAAGAGAAGTGGGAAAACGTATTGTGAAATGTGCTTCCTGTTCCTCAGCATCAGGATCTATTAAATGATCAGGAGTGTTTGCTGCATTAATCAGGAACAATATCAATGTGTCCTGTAAGCCTCATCCAGTTGGGTCCAACCTCTGGCAAATGAGTGGACAAACACCTGGATATTGCCCTAGTTACTTTACACATGGGAAGCACAATCTGTTTCACCTATCAAACCAGGTTTTAGAGAGTTCTTACTTAAGCTAAGATGTCCTGTAAAACATGGCAGTTCCCTTTTTAACAAGTATTTCTCCCTAAGAAACAAAAGTTTTTTAATTAGTTCTTCGGTGGCAGTAAGAACCATTGGATTTATTGCTTTTCTTCATGTCTCTGCTAACACCTTAATCTGGCTTATTGGGAGTTTTGAATCAGGGAAGCATCCACTGCCATTCTTCCCAGGGCATCTTCCATCGCCTGTATGATACTTTCTGCTAGGTTTAGTCCTAAGCTTCTACCACACATAAAAAGACAATTTTAGTGTGAGTGGTACCTACTGGTTAGCAAGATTCATCTTCCCAGCTAACAGCAAGGAATTCTGAATGTTAAGTAAGTTCTGTACCTTTGTTTTCAATACGCACAGTATCTGTGCCATTCAGTTGTTCCCCCTGTCGTGGACCTGGGAGGAGGGGGAAAAAACAGTTATCTTTAATAGAGTAGGAGGTCAAAGGATGTTTGAAAGAAATCCAGAAGCATTTTAGCACCTAAACTAAATCTCTGCTTAGAAAACCTCAGAGTCTAAGCTTCTAAAAAGCAGGTAGGTCCAATACAATCTGAACCAGATTAAATTGTGTATGTAATTTATATTGATTGTTGTACATTGTAACCTACATTGTATTTAAATGTTGTTTAGAACAGTTACTAATACACTCCATAAATTATTATCCCCTTCTGTCACATTAAAAAGGCAACTCTTGGTAGGGAGGGGCACATCTAAGGCCCCAGGTTGTACACCACCCAGCATCACTCTGAAAGTGAGGTGGGTAGATTCTAAATTTGGCAAATCACTAAAATAAATCCTGTTTGTTTGGGAATTCTGGATACACCATTAAACTTATACATTGGAAAATGTATTTATTTTTATTTATTTATCTATCAAATTTGTACAGTTGCCCATCTTGTAAAAAATTGACTCTGGGCAGCATACAAAGTTGAAAAACTCTAATATATTTAAAAAAAACATTATTAAAAGACTTGTTTTTCTTACCCATTTGATTCCAGTTGCAGATCTCATTTGCCAGCCTCTCAAAATACTCAGGCAAGTCTGAGTATTCCTCCCCATAGGAGATAACCTTAATCCCTTTGTCAAGCATGTTCTCTCGCAGCTTCTTAAATTCGTCCACATCTCCGCGACGCACAAGCATAAAATGCTCCAGATCTGACTTGTGTTTTACAGCTTCAAGGAAGAGGGCTTGGAAGGTTGTATCATCCACAGTCCAACCACAGCCTAAGAACAGGAAAGATTTGGCTTCGTACAACTTCTGGATCTCCCTCTTTAAAGGACAAAGCACACAAAGAAGCAAACAAAAAACACACAAAGTTTCTATCTTCATAAGAAAGGGAAAAGTTACGATTATAAAAGAGTATACAGTCAGCTCCCTCCGATAATTCCAGTGAAAGCATCTGCTTGAAGGCTGTTGCAAATACCCATATAAACTGTATCATGATTCAATATTAAGGAGCCAGCACCAGGAAAAGGCCCCTCTGCAAGGTACTGACAGAAGATTCTAAGGATTAGTTCCCATTGCCTCCTAAAGGTGGAGCCATTTTTAAATCTCAACCGGTAGTGTACGTGTTTTGGAGATCAGGCCAGAGACAAATATGAACCGAAGGTCTACAGAGAAAGTTAAGCCACAATTATTTTAACCATTCATGTCTTAAGCAAGCCAGGAACAAGTCAGAATCAACCCTGCAGATAAGCACAGGAACTATGACCTGGTTTGGCCAAATCTGTTTCCCCCTCCCCCCCCCCCACACACTTTTTTCAGGCTGTCTGATTAATTCAATGGGCAGAGAGTTTAAAAAAACAACAACAATCCAAGATTCAAAGTGTTGATTCTCTGCAGGCTGATATGGGATAGGAACTCCGTATGTTTGGGAGATATTTCCAGCCTAGTATGGCAGGCTGAAGATGAGCAGGATTGGGGATGAGATGGACTCCTTAGAAATCTCTCTCTATATATATATTGTCTGCCTCTTCCCTTCCAATTTCAAATGTGCAGCTCCAACACTATGGCTATTTCTAAATGTTTATAAACTCAAGAATCAAAAACAAAAAACAATCTTCGCTGCAAAGTCAGTAGCAGTTAAAAGGAACCTGCCAATCTCACCATAACTTCTACGTTGCGTAGGACGTTCTGGTAACCTGCTGGATGAAGCACTATTCCACTGGGATTAGTGTAGACTCCATGGATATGAAGGACACTCAGCTTCCTCTTCTCCTGTGCCCACTCAAGGACCTATTCAATGAAAGCAATCTAGGCTGAAAATTGCAGTGAAACACGTACATTCTAGAACAGGGGTGTCAAACTGCCAGCCCGCAGGCCGGACACGTCACGACGAAACCGTGCCCGCAATGGGGAAAAAGCTCCGATACGTTGCGGGACGTCACGAGTTTGACATGTCTGTTCTAGAATCGTAGCAACTTCCTGCTCTCTTATTTGTTACTTTGACACTTTAATTCCCTGTAATGTCTCTGTTGCTGTCTCGTTCTTGCTCAAAATTTTGTTTCCAAGATTTTAGAAGCAGAAAGTGTAATTTTAGGGACATTATATTTTGATTGCTTATTGTGTAGTACTGAACATCTATTACTGATACAAATATACAACATTTTGGCCTTCAGCTATCAAGAGCAGTTTATAGATTCTCTAGGGCAAAGTTTTCATTTGGAATTTCATTATGGGGGAGAGAACCAAAGCAAGCAATATGTATTTTGACAGTGTTCATGTATCAAGCTAAGCCACAACTTGGTTTATTTTCTTTTGGCTTAGTGCAGTTTCCAAAATCTACCACTTTGGGCTTATTAATTAAACTTTTTCATGGGAGACTGCTCGACAAGATGTGACTCCTCTTAGGACAGGAAGAGGGACACCTTTACCTTTTTCTCATCGGTGAGGTCAAGAGATTCAAGATGTTTCCCTTGGTCAGCTGCATAAATTTCCAGCAGATCATCAAAGTTGGTAGTCAGAACAAGGGCACCGTCCTCCATCAGGTGGAGCACTGACCTCAGGAGTTGCTTCCCTGTGTCTTCCATCTTGGACTCCAGGTCATCAAAGACCTCATACAAGCAGTCTTTGAAGAATGAAGAGCGGACATTGCTCGTGCGCTGCAAAGGAAACAAGACACACCAAGATCAGAATCTCATGCCACCTGCCCCAAGTGGTGTAGCCTCTCAGATGTGCTGAACTCCAACTCTCATCATCCTAACTAATGTGGTGACTGGAATTGAGAGGACACACAAGAAGGGCATCGGGTAAGAAAAAGGTGACATGTATCACCAGACTCCATACCTTAATCTATTTATTTATTTATTGGACTTGTATGCCGCTCTTCTCCGGAGACTCGGAGCGGCTTACAACATATACAAAACATCAAAGAATCTAAGTCCAATCAAAATATTAAAAATAGACACCCAACACACGTACAACTTTCAAACAACAATCACAATCATCCCCAGGCCTGCCGGCAAAGATAGGTTTTAAGATTCCTTCGGAAGGCCGGGAGAGTGGGAGAAACACGGACTTCAAGGGGCAGTTGGTTCCAGAGGGTGGGCACCACAACAGAGAAGGCCCTCCCCCTAGGACCCGCCAAATGACGTTGTTTCGCTGACGGGACCCGGAGGAGGCCGACCCTGTGCGCTCTCACCGGTCAAAGGGAAGTATGTGGCAGAAGACGGTCCCCTAAGTATCCTGGTCCAGAGCCATATAGGGCTTTATAGGTAATGACCAGCACTTTGAATTGCGCTCGGAGACCAATAGGCAACCAATGCAGCATGCGGAGGGTTGGTGAAATGTGGGCACAACGTGGAAGACCCACAATTGCTCGCGCAGCTGCATTTTGCACTAATTGTAGTCTCCGAACACTCTTCAAGGGCAGCCCCATCTGAACATAGGTTACCACTGTCAAATTAGCTTGGGTGCCCAGCTTCTTCTCTCCACCCAACTTTAGCTCTTTTAAAAGTAAGGTGTGGGGATCTTCTATGGATGCACATTTTAACGTTACTTGTCTAAGACCATGACTAGAGGAACGTGTCACAGTGATACTATTAGAGGAGGCACAGCCATAATGCTCAGCCTTCTTTGAGGATGGAATTCAAAACAGGACCACTAGCCTTACTGGAAGTAAGCAGATCAACTGGGCTTCTGGCTTCAATAAAAAGCATCACTGCCAATGACATTCAATTGGGCAGCTGGATTTTTTTTCAGAGCCATCATCAGCCCATCCATCCTTAGCTCACCCATTTTAAGCATGTATTTTATTTCAAGCCTGCAAAAGAACCCCTTCTGGGTGCCTCAACTCACGGGAGACAGTTTCTGGATCAGATCGTGAGCAACGTGGATGAGGTTTTTATTGTCCTCGAGACACTTCTGAAATTTTCTCCTCTCCTCCTCTTCCAGAAGGTCGAAGTCAATTGCAGCGTCCAGCAGGGCCTGGATTAAGCCCTTCCAAGACTTCAAGGCTGGCACTTGAGGAGCCACTGCTGCACTGATGCCTGTTCCAATCACCAGGACTAGATCCTGGGGCTTTTTGCATTTTAGGCTTGGCAGGAGTTTCCTACAGCCAGAGGACAGAAGGGAAGATGTGAGCATAATTAATGATTATATTTCTCTATTGCATTTTCTCCTAGGATCTCAGGTACCTGATTCCCCCCGCCCCTTCTAATGATAGGCAAACAGCCAGAACGTTTTCAGTTCTATTGAGGATAGCAGTGACAGAACTTTAACAATTCTGGTTGTTATATTTGCAAGGTTAGCTACATTGAACCAAAAGCAGAGGAAAAATAAAAGCTGACCTAAAAGAAATATTCCTGAGTGAAATGAAAATGGAAATAGTAGAACAGCTTGCTAGAATGGGGATTTTTAGGTGCAGAATTTCAGTCTGGAAAATTGGGGTTTTTCTTTTTCTTTTGGAAGAATATATCCCCACACATGCCAGAGAAAGGGCCAAAGTTTATTTTTACTCCCAATTCTGGAGCTATAGAGATCCATTTGAAAGTATCCCACCTACCTAGGCTTCTTTGCAGCTGGTATGCCATCCTCCAGCAGAACTCCTCTGTCCAGCTTGAGCTTCGCATTAGAAGCCATCCAGCTTCTAGTATGAAAGAAGTTTTATATCAGGAAATTATGTTCTCCAAGCAAGAGAAGATCCGTAAGCTTTTAATATGGACACTGACCAGAATTGCCAAGATTGTGAACTCAAATATAAATCCGTTATTTCTAATGACTTCACTTGCTGATCAAGGGTCAAAGCAGTGCTACCTTGTTCTTATGTGACTCCAAGAAGTATCTCAAGAAAAGGAAGAATCAAATTTGAAGACTAACGAAAAGTGTACGCCAACTCACAGCTTGCATGAGTGGAGATATGTGCACCAGCCTATCATTCGCATAAGTGGAGCTGCGCGTGCACCGCTCCCCCTGCTGGTGTGGAGCTGTGCGTGCACATGTGTGCTGGCCCACTGTTTACCAGTGGGCCGTGGCCCAGGGGGTGGGGACCCCTGGTATAAAGGAAAAAGACAATGGCAGACCGCTTCTGAAAATCTTGCCGAGAAATCTGCAGGGACATCAGGGACATTTCTAGGCAACTGTCAGGAATCAAGAATGATTTGAAGACACAGAGACATAAAAGGGGAAGGCTACTGTGCAGTGTTTAGATGACAGGCTAAATCAAAAAGCCAAGTAAACAAATGCATAATCTCCGTTTTTTGTTGATATTTAACCACGATTTGTAGAACATAATGCAAAATTTCCAGAAATCACAACTCATACTCAGAAAGTCAAAATACTGATCAATCCCAAGTCCCATAATATGACAAACTGCAAAGATTGATAAAACAGCAATGAGCAATGTAAAGAAAAGTATGGCTCATCCGCCACACCTCTTGGCTTTGCGTGTTGGTCAAACCGCAACCGCAATATAAATCAGTTTTACTGTCCTTAAGTTACAGATCAGAGACTGGCTGTAAGGCTAATAATAGAAAGTCTTAATCACCCATTCTGATCCACATACAGATCATCCCCCAAAGAAGTCACTCTTGAGTCCAGGACAATCTATTCCCGTGTGAAGGATTTAAATCCAAGGCATTTATAACCCAGCTGAACTCTGAACTCTTATTTTCTAGTTCATACTTTTACACTGAATCAACAATATATTCCGTCCACCCCCCACACCTCTGGGAAGTAAGATAGTTGCCAAACATGTTCTGCTGAGACAAAAAGCAGGAAGAGAAATAATTTTTGAGATGCAGAAACTACCTGGTTTCAACCCTGATTAATGCTGACAAATAGTCTGCCATTACAAAATCTCCATACTTCCTGATTAGAAAAAAACCATCTATCAGTTCAGAAAAACCACCTACTTCAAAAAGATACCCCATTCACACACACCACCGCAAACACACCCAAATTGACATAGTGTATGTGTTAACTCTGTAGGGGTTTCTTTTTTGTTGCTGTTTTTTAACTCCATCATAGGATGTCTTCTGCATTTTCAGGACCAATAATCAAAATGTTGTCTTGTTTTTCCCTAATCTACCATTTTCTGCAATGATGCTTTTGAGCCAGAGTTGTCACCTGTCCTCTCTACTTACATCCCAAGAAAATATCCCAACATGTCCTATTATTAAGAAAAATCAGTCAGATTGCACTCCATTCACGGATTGTGCTAAAACACAGACACAGACATTTGAGGAGTCACATCTGGTGGCCCTTTGGCTGTCCTTGTCTGGTCTGTGATTAGAAATCAAATGCAAATAAGACGTCACATGTATTCTTACCAGTAGCAGCTAATCAAAACCATATAACTTACTAGGTTTTTAAAATACACACACACACATATTATATACACATACATATACATACAGGTATTCAAAATCAGAAGACATAGATCACCAAGACTAAAAATTTAAAACTAAAAGTTTTAAATAAATTTTTAGTCTTGGTGATCTATGTCTTCTGATTTTGAATATGAATATATCCGAGACTCATATTTTAAAGATTATTTTAGACATACATACATACATACATATATATATATATATATATATATATAAATAAAACGGGTTAAAACCGAACAGAATTCAGTTCAGCCCTCCACAACAGTCCCAGTTTCTCATGCGGCCCTTTGGGAGAATGAATTGCCCCGTCCCTGTGCTAAACCATAAAGCAGGGGTTCTCAACCTTGGCAACTTTAAGACTTGTGGACTTCAACTCCCAGAATTCCTCAGCCAGCAAAGCTGGCTGAGGAATTCTGGGAGTTGAAGTCCACACGGCTTAAAGTTGCCAAGGTTGAGAACCCCTGCCATAAAGGGATTCCTTTCACTTTGGGTTCGGAATCGTGGGGAAATCTTCATATTGCGGTGTGTGTGTGGTTTTGGGGGGGGTTTGAAAGCCATGGATTACAGCTTAGTAAACCGTTTCCCAGTCCTGGAGTCTTCCCGGGAGCCCCTTTGCAAGCGCTGCAAAGCGGGAAAAACGATGGGGGGGGAGGGGAGAGAATAAATAAACGAAAGAGGCTCTTTTCCCCCTTCCGCCCCCTCTCCCCCCCCACCACACACACAGCCGACTGCACTGAGGGGAAACTCGGGAGCAGCTGCTTTCCCTTCCAAGCAGGCGGAGGGGCGAGGGCGGCCATTCAGCCACAGCCGGGGCGCCCAGCAGGCGGGCAGGAGGGTCGAGACGCAGCCCCCCGACCCTCCTGCCCTCGCCCACCCTCCCCAGCCCGGTCCAGGGTCCCGGACTCCTGCCCAGTCAACGCCTCCGCGCGCGCCCGGCAGCAACCCCGCTTACCTCAAGGCGGGAAAGGAGAATAGCCGGCGCCGGAAGGAACCGCATCTCCTTCCGTCCACTGCAACAATCTGGTTCCTAGAGCGTCTCCCGCTCGATCTCGCCTCTCTCTCTCTCTCTCTTCCCATGTATTCTCTTTCCTCGCTTCCATGGATACCAAACTATAGAGAGATAGAGAGGAGGAAGTGAGGAATTAGAGATTCCGGGTTTCGTAACAAAGTGGCTCTTTCTTTCTTTCTTTCTTTCTTTCTTTCTTTCTTTCTTTCTTTCTTTCTTTCTCTCTTTCTTTCTTTCTTTCTTTCTTTCTTTCTTTCTTTCTTCCTTCCTTCCTTCCTTCCTTCCTCCCTCCCCTTCCCCTTCCCCTTCCCCTTCCCCTTCCCCTTCTCCTTCTCCTTCTCCTTCTCCTTCTTCTTCTTCTTCTTTTCTCCTTCTCCTTCTCCCTTCCCCCCTCCGTCTCCCTCTCCTTACAATTAAATTGGAAAATCGGAAAGGTTGCTCAGAAGTCATTCTTTCTTCTGCTAAGCTGTAACGTTTAGCATTGTAACCATGTTTTCTCGTGCTAGTACATATATCGTGTATATGAGATAAGCTCTTGTTATTGTAGGCCAGGGTTTCAGCAACTTTAAGATGGGTGGACTTCAACGCCCAGAATTCCCCAGCCCAGAATTCCCCAGAATTCCCCAGCAGTGCTGGCTAGAGAATTCTGGGAGTTGAAGTCCCCCTATCTTAAAGTTGCTGAAGTTGAGAAACTGTTGTACATCGTGGTTTGCAGCATAGCGTTATATCTGACTCTCAACATTATGCCTTACTTAGGTTTTAGTATGATAGGTGTTTTAGCGGGCTATAGGTGTCTTTTATTTAGGTTTTAGCACAATGCATACTGATAGGTGGGGTTTATGATCTTGATGGGCAGCACAAAGATTGCCCGTGTTATTTCTCTTCCCTAGAATGCTTCAAATGCACTTGACTACCATGGTCGTGCTAGTCGAAGGTGTTAGAATGTGCGTCCATTGCATCTGGCAAGATGATGTGTGTGCCTCCAGATGCTGGGCTGGAAGTCACATCATTCCTACAACTAGTCATGCCACCTGCCCACCCCCATGCTGAGATTGACCCATTTGCTCAACCAAGTGATAAAGTAGACAAAGCATTCGTGTGGACCTTGGGACTGTCCTTTATTTACCATCTTTAGGAATGAAATCCACCAGATCATTGTTAATGTCAGTAGTCTCAAAGGTGCTTCTTCAAAAGGCAACTGGACTGTTGTTGTTTTTCGTTGAGGAAATTAATATCAGTGGAGAGGAATGACTGAATGACAAAGTTGCACCTGTCCTTCTGGCAGTATTGTGTTTGGAAGTTAGTATGATACCAAGAATTATGGACTTTTACGTAAAGGGAATGGCCAAGGTAGAGACACATGGAAGTATGAGCAAGTTTAAAGTATATTGAAGCAAAGGTTTAAAAACCAAATGAAGCAATGGAAGCTTCGCTGCTCCTTCTGTTGCTTCTGCAAAAGAAGAAAATAATTATTGGAACAAAGAAGTGCCTTTCTCTAAGACTGTGTGTCTTTCCTCAAGTGCAACCTCCTCAGAACTGCATGAATCCATAGAAGACAACTCTACAGGAAGGGAAGCATCAAGTAGAACTAGAGAATGCTGATAGACTAGAAGTAAGACGCTCAAACTAATGGCAATTCAGCACTGAAAGAGTTAAAAGCATCTCCACTGGCCCGATCCTTTTACTGTATTCATCGGGTTCAATTCCCACCCACCCCCTCGAATTTAGCCAACAGTATAAAGGTTGAAAATCAGAGAAATAATAAACTGGGTATCTCCTGAGCCCAATATACCCAGAAGTGATATTGTCCATATCGCAGACTAATAAAAATGCAGAAGGAGGGACAGAGAAACCCTTACTTGCAAAGTTTATTTATTTATTAAATTTCTATGCCGCCCTATTCCGGGAACTCAGGGCGGCTCACAGCATAAATAGAAATCCAATATAAAAAACTACATAATACATATATAAAAAATACATATATAAAAAAGAGAACCCCTAAATTAAGAAACCATTCATTCAGCAAACGTACACACAAACATACACTGGCT
This sequence comes from Bothrops alternatus, assembly GCA_034064705.1. Classification (NCBI taxonomy): domain Eukaryota; kingdom Metazoa; phylum Chordata; class Lepidosauria; order Squamata; family Viperidae; genus Bothrops; species Bothrops alternatus. The sequence continues at coordinate 591,613 of JARGCV010000294.1, forward strand.
AGGGGCAAGATGTCAACCGCCCCAGGCCCATCGGCAGAGATGGGTCTTTAGTAGTTTACGAAAGGCGGAGAGGGTGGGGGCGATACGGATCTCCGGGGGGGAGTTGATTTCAGAGGGCCGGGGCCGCAACAGAGAAGGCCCTTCCCCTAGTTCCTCATCTGAAGCCTAGTAAGCAACGTTTTGTATACAGGTAGTTCTCAATGTACAACAGTTCGTTTAATGATGGTTCGAAGTTACAATGGCACTGAAGAAAAGTGACTTGTGACCTTTTTTAACACAACTCTTGCAACATCCCCATGGTCACGTGATCAAAATTCAGATGCTTAGCATTTGGTTCATATTTATGACGGTTGCAGTGTCCCAGGATCACGTGATCGTCTTTTGTGACCTCCTGACAAGCAAAGTCTATAGGGAAGCCAGATTCACTTAACAACCGTGTTACTAACTTAACAACTTAAGTGATTCACTTAAGAATTGTGGCAGGAAAGGTTGTAAAATGGGGCAAAACTCAATTAACAAATTGAATTTAGGGCTCATTTGTGGTCATAAGTCAAGGACTACCTATATGTGTAATTCACTATGATGGTGGGGATGGTCAGAAAGGGTGAAATAGGTATCCTTTCCCTCACAGGATTAGGATAGATTTATCTTCCCCTGGAAGGACTAAACGGAACACTCTGCTGCTACCTATTGCTAATGTGATGGATGAGGTACTACGGTATTTGCGCAGGTGTGGCATGGAAGATACTGGTTGCTATGACAACTTTCATCAGACTTGGGTGAAGGACAACTGCGTATACGCTATGATCTGGAGGGCTCAAAGCTGAGGAACCCTGGTCTAATTTCACAATGTGGCTGTCTTGTCCCTCCATTCTTCACACAAATAGGGAAGAGATGATTTTGGATCATAAAGCACTGAGATGTCTCCCCCCTTTTATCCCAAGTATGGAAGTCTTATTTCACCAATCGATTATAAACTTATTAGACCAGCGGTTCTCAACCTTTTCCGGGGCTCGACCCCGGCCCGCATTGCACATGCGCGGCGCGACGGCCCGCATCGCAAAGGGGAAAAAAATGGCGCCCCCCCAAAAAATAAAAAAAATGGCCGACCCCCCCAAAAAATGGCCAACCAAAAAAAAAATGGCGGGCCCGCATCGCGCATGCGCGGCGCGACGGCCCGCATCGCAAAGGGGAAAAAATGGCGGACCCCCCAAAAAAATGGCCGACCAAAATATATATATATATATATGGCGGACTGCGGTGTTTGGCGACCCCCATGAAATGGTCATTTGACCCCAAATGGGGTCGCAACCCACAGGTTGAGAACCGCTGTATTAGACAGTCATTTCCAGCAAGTACAGCATTCGAAGGTAAGCAGTGTTTTACCTCAGCCCAGTAGATAGGGATATCTCCACAAAGGATATTTATAGTTGTTCCAAGAGTGGTGCGGTCAGCCCGTTTTCCCTTCTTGAAGCTGTAGATCAAGCTCTTGCTTTCTGAGACCTTCATGAAACAAGATGAAATGGCTTGTAAACAAATTGGGAGAATGCATTGGGACGTACTTTCAATGGCACAGAAATTTGCTTGTTTTTCATGATTCAGTTCCTTGACTTGGAAGATTCTTTTAGTGAAGAAGTCCATGGTTGCTATGATAGCTCATATTGTTCTATTTTGTCTTCAAGACCTCTTCAACAAGCCAATCTCAACCCAGTGTAAAACATACCCCAAACTGCTCTGTACTATTGACTATTTAAAGCTTTACACTGGATAATAGATGTAGTTCAGGGTTGAGTTGTTGGGTTCTCTCACTTCTCTTCTTGCAGATGTTTCATTACTGGGCTAGGTAATATCAATGCATAGAGGAGTCAAATTTGCTGGCTATATGTGTCCGGTTGTCCTACCAACCTTTAAAAAAATCTATTAAAAAACCTGCTTGGATACCACGATCTTATGAGCTCAACCAATCCTTATGAATTTAGATCTTGCCAGTTAGGGGGTGACCACAGGAAATTATCAGCGAAAATAATGTTTGTTTCCTGTCCTTCAGCAACCAGTATCTTTTGGGATTCCATAGGGTGCATCCTTTGTTTGTTCTACCAATCATTAGCATCTCCCACCACTATCCAGATACAGTAATTCTAAACTTGTATTTTGAAACTGACCTATTTCTTCACAAAAAGAAAATTGCTAGCATTCTCCATCCTAAATACAATATATGCCCCAAATAGTTCTAATTGAGTATTTTGAACATTTGATTTTTTTAATGCCTCTCTGTTTCTCTCTCTCTCTCTCTCTCTCTCTCTCTCTCTCTCTCTCTCTCTCTCTCTCTCTCTCTCTCTCTCTCTCTCTCTCTCTCTCTCTCTCTCTCTCTCTCTCTCTCTCTCTCTATCTATCTATCTATCTATCTCTCTATCTATCTCTGTTTGAGGAGATGCTATATCAGGAAAAGTTAATACTGTAGCAACAGATATAAATGGATATCCTGAAAAGTTTGCAGAACTTCCCAGCTGCCATTGCAAGAATCTTTGGAAACCTTATAACATATTAGCAGTTCTGCATTTGAGAAACTTCCCCACTATGCCAGCATCCTGCTGCAACTGGGAAGTGCCCTTAATGTTATGTGTGAATGCAATTGTTCTGTTCAAACCAATTCCTACTGTAGTGACTTGCTATGATCATTTATATGAAGGGAACAAGCATATCTGTTCCTGTGCAAAGTAATCCCGATGGCTATTGTTTTATTTTTATTTATTTATTTATCAGTTTTTTACACCACCCGTCTGACTTTAGTGACACTTAAATTGTTACAAACCCTTGCTAGGTTTTCCCTTCTATGTGGCATTATTTGACAAAGAAGGCAACAAGCAATTCTCCCCACCACTTCTTTCTCACCTCTTTGCCAAAACGTTCGATTCCCTGGGTGATTTCCTTTAAACTGGGAACGTCAACTGAATCCATCGCCACCACTAAGCATTGTTTTTGATCCCGAATTCGGATGCCAATCAGATGCTAGGAGCAAAAATAGAAGCAACATGCTCAGAATAAGTGAAAGGATTTTGAGACTGTAAAATGTTAGAAAAATATACCAGAGAGAGGTGAAACCAAGGAACTGACTATCCCAAGAGCTGGTGGACTCCCTTTCGTTGGATATATTTAAGCAAAGGCTAGACAGCCATCTGCCAGGGATGTTTTAATTTGGATTTCTGCACTCATTAGGAAGTTGGACTCAATAGCTGGACTCAACTCTGAAGTAAAAAGGAGTCCCTGAGGATTTTACTCCGCTAATCATTGCCGATTCTAGGGGCAATGCTCATCTCTGTTTCAAGGCCATTGAGCCAGCACTGTCTGAAGACATTTCTGTAATCATGTGGCCAGCATATCATCACAGGGCGCTGTTTCCTTCCCACCAAAGTGGTATCTATTTATCTGCTCTCATGTGAATGCTTTCAAACCTCTAGGTGGGCAAGAGCTGAGGCAAAAATGGGAGCTCATCCCATTGTTTGTTGCTCCGGTCTCGAAGCTGGGCTGCTGGCTTTCCAGCTGACAAGCCCAGCACCTTAACCGCTAAGCCACTGCACCGCCTTTCAACTCTGACATGCTACTCAAAATGTATTGCACACCTTCACGCTCCAAGTATATATTTAATGCTAGTTTTGGATACTCAGCAAACTCAACATCTCCATGTGCATCAGTAAAGTAGCAAAGATAGCTGGCTGAAAACTTCAGGATGTGGACCCAACGCATCAGAAGGACACCAGACTGAGAACAGGTGGCTTATGGTATACAGTATTGGGCAGTGCTTTACTAAGAAAATTAGCCTCTGATCTTAAGAAGGCCTTCCTTTTTAGATAGGAACATATGTTAATTTGATTTCCTTCAGAGTAAGCTCATTCTGCTACAACTGGAGACCATGTTTATTTTAGACTTAGACTAAGAGAATAACTTTATTGTCACTTTAAATGCACACTAACAGGCATACATTAAAATGAAATTTCGTTGCATACAGCTCTCAAAGAGTCACCACCTACAATATATACTACATAAATACGACACACAAAATAATTGCATATACCCACATACCCACGCATATATGACACAGAGAAACATCACAGTCTAGTTCAAATGTTATGCATATTCAAGGCAAAAAAAAAAAGAATCCTGCGAATTTACAAGACGGATGGCATAAGGAACAAAGCTGTTACAGAATCCAGTAGTTCTGCTGGAAATACTTCAAAACCTCCTCCCAGAGGGGAGCAACAGGAACAGACTGTAAAGTGGATGTGTGGGGTCTCTAACAATGCGTCAGGCTTTGAGCACACAGCGCTTGTAAGCAGTATCCTGAATCACGGGAAGAGAGCTTCCTATAATCTTCTTAGCTGTCCTTACCACTCTCTGTATGGACCGTCTATCTGAGGCTCTGCTACCACCAAGCCAAACAGTGATGCAGAAGGACACTGAAGAACTGCTCTCAAGTGGTGACCTGGTGGTGCCATTGCTCTTGAGGCAAATAGTTTTTCTTTTTCTTTCCCCATTACTGAATTGAGATGCTTTTCACACAACTTTAGCTGGCAGAAAACTACGCTGGTCTGACATATGTCCCCATCTTACTACTTCTGATTCCACTTTGATTGTGTTCCCACTGGCTGCCAATCATCCAACTTCTCTCTCAACCTAACTGAATTTGCCCATCTTTATAAAGTCTAAGAGAATGTCTGTATCCTATAGCTGCCCTTGAACAGTACAGGTGGTCCTCAACATACGACCACAACTGAGTATAAAATTTGTGCTGCTAAGACAGCAGTTAAGTGAATTTTGCCCCCCGTTTTATGACTTTTCTCGCCACAGTTGTTAAGTCAGCGGTTCTCAACCTATGGGTTGCAACCCCATTTGGGGTCGAACGACCGTTTCGCGGGGGTCGCCGGACACCGCGGTCCGCCATATTTTTTTGCCCGTCGCGCGCGCGCTGTGCATGCGCGGATCGGCCCATCGCGCCGTGCATACGCGGTTCGGCCCGTCGCACGCGCGCCGTGCATGCGCAGATCGGCCCGTCGCGCGCGCATGTGTGGATCGGCCCGTCGTGCACGCGCGGGTCGGGTCGGGGTCGCGCCATGCATGGGCGGCGCAAGTGGGGTCTCAACCTGAAAAAGGTTGAGAACCACTGTGTTGTGAATTGGTTTTGCTTGTCAGAAGGTCACCAGAGGGGATCACATGATCCCGGGACGCTACAACCATCATAAATATGAGTCAGTTGCCAAGTGTCTGAATATTGATCACAGGGATGCTGTGAAAACAGTCATAAGTCGCTTTTTTCAGTGCCGTGGTAACGTTGGACGATCACTAAATGAACTGTTGCAAGTCAAGGACTTACCTAAATAAGGGGGAAACATTATTTCAACACCAGGATGACTCAAGGCAACTTAAGCCAGCCTCAGTCACGAGCTGCGGACTAGAGGAAGTTAGCATGAAGGCATAGCAGAAGAAGGATATTGCAAGGGCAGGTTTGTACCATGGTAATGAGTGGAGCAAAGCCATTAAATCCCTCAAGGGACAAGCAGAACGTTATGGGGGAATATTACAGTTAGTTTGGAATATTTCTTACATGTTTGTAGTCATAGACAACTGTGGCTGAAGTCTTATTGGTCTTGATCAAAAATGCAGCCACTCTTTCCTGATTGTTCACCATCATGGTCCTCTCCACGGTCTGACCATTCTTTCCTTGGCTGATGGTTTTGATTATCTGCACAGGAGAGAAGATACAATCAGGAAGCATCTTTTGTGCATTCTTCTTTATTGGCATAATTCGACTCAAAGGGGCCATCTGAGCGGTCATTGTATGGGTAATCCTCAACTTATGGCTACAACTGGGACCAGAATTTCTGCTACTAAACAAGGCGGTTAGGTGCCTGATTTTAGGAACTTTTATTGCCATGGTTGTTAAATGAGTGACATGGTTATTAAGTGAATCCAGCTTTCCACATCGACTTTGCTTGTTGGTAGCCTGCTTCGAAGATCGCAAATGACAAGCACGTGGCCCCGGAAAGTCTCAGCCATCATAAATACATGTCAGTTGCTAAGTCCTGAATTATGTGTGTGTGTGTGTGTATTAAATTTGGATTATTAACAAAGAGTTAAAGGGAAGCTGGTATAGCTATTTCAAGCTCCTTAGCTCTCATCAGCCAGCTAAGGAGGATCGATTACTGCAACGCTCTCTACATGGGGCTACCCTTGAAGAGTGTTCAGAGACTACAGTTAGTGCAGAATGCAGCTGCACGAGCAATTGTGGGCCTTCCACGTTGTGCCCACATTTTGCCAACTCTCCTCATGCTGCATTGGTTGCCTATCGGTCTCCGAGCGCAATTCAAAGTGTTGGTCATTACCTATAAAGCCCTTCATGGCATTGGACCTGGATACTTACGGGACCGTCTTCTGCCACATACTTCCCTTTGACCGGTGAGAGCGCACAGGGTCGGCCTTCTCCGGGTCCCGTCAGCGAAACAATGTCGTCTGGCGGGCCCTAGGGGGAGGGCCTTCTCTGTTGTGGCGCCCACCCTCTGGAACCAACTGCCTCCTGAAGTTCACGTTTCTCCCACTCTCCTTCCGAAATAATCTAAAAACATACCTCTGCCGGCAGGCCTGGGGATGATTGTTGACTATGGTGTGACTGATGAATATGTGTGGGGTTATATTTTTAATGTTTTGCTTGGACTTAGTTTGAAATTGTTGTTTTTATATATATGTTGTGAGCCGCTCTGAGTCTTCGGAGAGGAGCGGCATATAAGTCCGAACAAAATAAATAAATAAATAAATTTATGTATATAATTTTTATAGTCACAAGTACTTAATATTTTATCTGGGTTCCAACATTTAACTTACTAATACATGTTAAATTCCTTTCTACCTACCTTGTTTTTCTAGCCATTGATAAAAAGTATCCCATGTTCTAAAATAAACTGAATCTTCTTTCGCTTTCATTTTCAATGTCAGTCTATCCATTTTTGCACAATCTAAAAATTTTTTAATTAACCCTTCCTCTGTTGGTAAATCTTCATTTTTCCAATGTTGAGTGAATACAATTCTTGCTGCAGTTAATGCATGTAAAATTAGAATTATATACACTCTTTCTCACAATTTCCTACTGTTATGCCTAACAAAAATAGTTCCGGCTTAAGATCTACGTGTTTTTTAGTCATTTTCTCTAACCAGCTAAGTCCCGAATTTTGATCACACGACTGTAGGGATGCTGCAAATGCAAGAACTGGCCATAGGTCACTGTTCCAGTGCTGTTGTCACTTCGAATAGTCAGTAAATGAGCATTTATAGGTCCTACTCACCCTTTCAGTGTATTCCTGAGTAATATAAACTCCAAAGAGAATGGCCGCAATAACTACTGCAGTCAGAAGCACCAACACCGAGGAGATGAGAATCACTTGCTTCCTGTCTTTTGGAATTCTGGGGATAAACTTGTATGCCTGGGGAAAGAGTCAGCGGCTTAGCTTGTGACGGAAGTTCGGAAGAATGTTATTGTACCCCTTCCCAAATCTCACCCAGATTTTCCTTCTTAGGTGGCCATTTATACAGGAAACAAAAGAGGGCACCGAATTGCAGAAAACTACTTCTGCACACCCAACCGTTTAAGTAAAAGTGGAGTCCCATAATAACCTGAGCAAAATGGAAAGATCCTTTCTTAATATGACCATAATTAAACCCAACAATTATGTTGCTAAATGAGAAACTTGCTAAGTGAGTTTTGCTTCATTTTATGACCTTCCTTGCCACATTTGTTAAATCAATTGTTGCAGTTGTTAAATTAGTCACCCGGTTGTTAAGTGAATCTGGCTTCCCCATTGACTTTGCTTGTCGCAAAAGAGGATCACGAACCCGGGACACAACAACCATCATAAATATGAGTCAGTTGTTAAACATCCACAGGTAAATCATACGACCATAGAGATACTGCAATGGTCATAAGTGTGAAAACTGGTCGTAAGTCACTTTTTTCAGTGCCGTTGTAACTTTGAATAGTCACTAAACAAAGTGTTATAAGTCAAGGATACCTGTAAATAATATTAACAGGAAATAAGGAATAATCCCTTGAAATAATGACCAGCTAGGAAAGGCAAGGGTTGAGCAAATTATCTTCCTTTTCAATATAAATAGCTCAGGGTTGTGCTATGAATATAACTGTGTTATGAATATAGTCATTCTAATGTTCACTTGGTTTGAGTGCTTATTCTCCACCCAACTGCTTTGGATAGATGATTAAACTAAGAAATACATTTTTTTTCGTATTGATACTCAACAGCTCTTTGTCACCCCCTCTTCCTCCCTGTCACTCCTCTCCCCAAGGAATTATGGATAAATTTGATTTGATTAGAGCAATTTGATTAGAACAGAGAAGCCCGTTTGATTAATTAGCGTTCGTATGACAAAAAAAAAATCCAGAAGTTAATAGTGGTGGGACAACTGCTCAAGAACACAAAAAGTGATTTTAGCAATAGCACTTTAATTTTCACTATGGTACTCTTTATATCTCTCATCTGCCAAATGCAGTTTCCCAATTTGATCATTAGAACCAAAAATAAATCAACTTACTGAGGGTTTGGGTGCTGCGTTAGCTTCACAGTTTGTTTTGGTATTCATTCTGGTGGCTTATGGAGCGAACACTTTTCCTTTAGTTTGCTCGTTTTCCTTTATAGAGAGACCTAAAGAGTTGTGTGGGGGTCAAAGGGTCTTGACAAAATAGCTGAGAGAAATGTGATCACCCCTCATTTTACCTAACCTGGAATTTCACTATCTTCAGCCAGAGGCAAAGTGTCCATTTCACCTTTATACAATTTGAAAGCAAAGCAAGAAAACCAGAATGCTCACATTTTTTAAATGTAGCTTACTAGGAAAAGAGGCAACAACTGTGAAGAAACCCCCTAATTTGGGAGGTTGTTTCTCTTTCTACCTCCCTTCTCGTATTATTTGAGAAGAGGGCAACAAAAATGAAATAAGGTGTTGAGATGTAATTCAACCCCCTTTTGGAAATTCCATCGCCTTGTTTCTGCACAGAAGTTCCAAGTTATAAGAGGAATCATTCTGCATAAGAAGCACATTAAAAAAAAAGAGAGACAGTAAAATGGGAAAGAGAAAGGGAAAAAAGTGACAAAGAAAAAAGGAGATAAAAGAACAGAAAACAAAAAGAAATATAAAGAAGCAACTTCCATGCTTTTCCTCTGCAGTTATACACACAATTCTAATCAAACCTCTTTCCCTAAGATTACACATTTCCCTTCTTTCTGAACTTATTCTTGCTAATATTAAACCCTAAGCCATAAAACTGTTTTCTTTTTATGCGAAAACATCCCTAAGGGGTTTTCAATCATTGATGAATATTGATAATAACTTATAATTGATAATCAAACATATGAGTTTGGCTATCTCAACAAGTGCTGTCAATTTCACCAACCATTTCTACAGACTGTTGAATCTTTCCATCTTTATGCATATAATAGTCTGCAGTAGTAGACTATGCAGTAAACACATATTGAAATAATCTTCCATGCCTCTTTTTCTAACTGTGTATCCATATGTCCTAAAACAGCGGTTCTCAACCTGTGGATCGTGACCCCATTTGGGGTTGAACGACCATTTCACGGGGGTCACCAAACACCGCAGTCCGCCATTTTTTGGGGGGTCGGCCATTTTTTTTTGGTCGGCCATTTTTTCCCCTTTGCGATGCGGGCCATCGCACCGTGCATGCGCGATGCGGGCCCACCATTTTTTGGGGGGGGTTTGGCCATTTTCTTTTTTTTTTTTGGTCAGCCATTTTTTTCCCCTTTGCGATGCGGGCTGTCGCGCCGTGCATGCGCGATGCGGGCCATCGCGCCGCGCATGTGTGATGCGCCCTGTCGCGCAAGCACGGCGCGGGCCGGGGTCGAGCCCCGGAAAAGGTTGAGAACCGCTGTCCTAAAAGAAAAGTTCAGGCTTCAATTGAATTTTAATCTTTACAATTCTCTGTTCGTTAGTGCTCAGCATTAGCAATAGCAACAGCACTTAAACTTACATACTTTCCATAATATTTTGCAGTACTCTCTGGGCAGTTTACAAAGTCACATATTGCCCCCAACAACCTGGGTCCTCATTTTACCAACCTCGGAAGAATGAAAGGATGGTGAATTTGTCAATGCTGAGGGTGTTCAAGTGGTGCTCCAGATGTTTGGGGTTTGCACCCATCCTTAGCAAATACTGATTCAGGTTTGGGGGCTGGGCTAATGTTAGTCAAGGCTGATTCACGATTTGCAGCTCTGAAAAGGTTATGCCTTTTAATAAAATATGTTAGAGTAAGTGCTGCCAAACCTGTTCTTAATATATATCCAGGTAAAACACTTTTATTTGCTTTCTAGAGATGGGCTGTACAAAAACAGCATTCATAAGCAATCTCCCTGTCTCATTTTTATTTTTAAGATTATTTGCATTTAAAAACAAAAGTGATGCAGAGTTTCATGTCCAAGACTACCTGTGAATTCCAGAGAGGTCTCATTGGCATTCAAATGTAAGTAAAAACAGTGAGGACAGACAACTAACTTCTTGATTCAGATGGATCTGCAGGAAAAAGACCACACAAAGATAAAATAACCTTTTTTGTCATTTTTTACTATGAGCACACTGGCCCACATTAAAAATGAAATTTTGTTGCTTGCTCTCAAAAGCAGGTATTTCTCTACACATATCCATATATAACACACAAATACACCTACCCCATACATACATACATACATACATACATATATACATACATACTTAGGTCTTTGGTTATTTGGGTTTTCTCCCTCGTAAAATTGAAAGTGTCTTGGCGACGTTTCGACGAAGTCCCATTCGTCATCTTCAGGCTGGTGTTTTTGGCTTCGTGCTTCTATACAAACACCTGCGAAAACCTCAGAAAACAAATATGTACATACATACATACATATAAATATTAATCACTGTCTATTTTGAACACATAGCGGAAAGAGGAAACTTGACAGTTCACAAGGTTGATGCTCTATGGAACAAAACTGTGGCTGAATCTGGATATTCTGCTTTGGCTGAGCCGATTAGCTACTCATTGGGGGTACCAAAGCAAGATGGGCAAAATAACCTGAGCCATTTTTCATCAGAAGGTTCTGCAACTGGCCAGGCCCCTCCATGACTACTTTTGTGACAGCATCTCTCTATTGTTCTTCAAAATTCCCAAAGGATCCCAAAATTCTGCCTGCCTCTTACCAAGGAAGCCTCTAATTCAGGAGTCCCCAACCCCCGCTCCATGGACCAGTACCGGGCTGCAACATGCCAGCAACCAGTCTGCACAAACAAGTAAAGCCCCATCCGTGGAATGCAGGCAGCACACAAAATCACACAGTCTCTGGTCCATGGAAAAACCTTTCTCCACAGAACCGGTTCCTGCTGCCCAAAAGGTCGGGGACCTCTGCTCTAACTGTTTTGTAGGATGAGATGGATGGCATATAAATCAAATCAAATCAATCAATCAATCAAATGGTATGCTCAACAGGTGAATGCTTGACTACCCAAGGTTAACTCTACGATTTCACCGTGTCCCTGCCTGAAAAGCAATCACATTTTATTCCAATACAGGAAGAGAACTTCAGCTAAAGAAGAGCAGGCTCACAAAAGAACAATCAAAACCTTATCAACTCTCTCCAAGTGGCTGGTTTTCTCTCCCTTAAGCTCTGAAATAAAGTGGGTTCACTTAGAAATAAATACTTTAAGGGGGAAAATTGCCATGCAGGTTTGGGGGCCCATCTGCATTCTGGTGATCCTACAATTTGTCACCACTAGCTGCATGAAGAAAGGTAAGATTTTCAGGTAACGCTCTCCCTCTTAGCCACCTTGTCATCCCCGGTGCAACCTCTTCTGTTATCTTGGATGTTAGGCAACAGCTGCAAAAGGGAAGAGTTGCAGAGGAATAAGAATTAGAGCTAACATTGTGCAATGATTTTGTTTTATGTTTCATTTATTGTTCATTTCGGGGCATTGAGAATGTTCTTCGGAAGTCAAGGGAAGGTGGGTGAGAAGCTGTCTTGCATGTTTAAGCAGGTCAGTGATGAACTAAATATTTCTTTTATCACGTATTCAGTGCTATCTTAGTATGATAGTTGTGTAGTTATGTAGTCTAGTGCATTGTGTAAAACCGGAGCTCTTGGTAAGTTTACAGTTCCATGAAAAAACTAAATAAATAAATTCAAGAACTGAACGAAGCCTGCCTTTTGCTAACCGCTAACACATGGAGGGTAGGTCAGCTATTTTGCTGCCATTTTACAAACAAGATCAAATAATTTTTTTTCTCTTTTCAAAATTAAGTTTAAAGGGCATAAAGCACATCTTCAGTTCATGGTCTGCTAAGATTAAAGTCTCTGCAATATCTTTGTTCTTCTATTTTCAAATACCTTCCAGGAGAGCTACCGAGGAAATGCCAATTACCACCAAAGAGAGGAGAGTGCGGAAAAATATTGGAAAGGGTTTACTACGATCCCAACAAAAGAACATGTCTGAACTTCATTTATGGAGGTTGTGGTGGCAATAAAAATAACTTTGTCACTCTAAAGGAGTGTCTTCAGAAGTGTAAAAAATTTGGTAAGGAGCTCTCCTATTGCCAAGACTGGCAAACGTTTGAACAACAACACTAATAATAATAATAATAACAATAATAATAATATCTGGGATTTGGAAGTCCACAAGTTGTAAAAGAACCAAGGTCCCCCACTCCCGCCCTGTATGATACAGGAAGCTTTTTATTCAACATTATTCTAATGAGGAATTTTCCCTGAATGAAAGTTTAGGCCACTTATTTGGGCTGATTAATATTTCCCTGTTTGATCCTTATTGAAAATGATATAAAATACAGGTAGTCCTGGAGTTATGACCACAACTGAGCCCAAAATTTATGTTGCTAAGGGAGTTTACCTCATTTTACGACCCTTCTTACCGCGGTTCTTAAGTGAATCTGGATTCCCGATTGACTTTGCTTGTCAGAAGGTCGCAAAAGGGGATCACATGACCCCTGACACCCCCCCCGGGACACTGAGTCAGTTGCTAAGCATCTGAATTTTGATCACGTGACCATGGGGATGCTGTCACAGTCATAAGTGTGAGAAACGGGCATAAGTCACTTTTTTCGGTGCCCTGGTAACTTTGAACGGTCACCAAATCAACTGTTGTAAGTCAAGGACTACCAATAGATTGTTCCCAAGCAGGATATTTGCATCTAACATTCACTCTATTCTTAGATCTGGAGTTACCCATGGCAAACATATTTGGAAATATTGACTGGAAGAAATGTACGTATGCTGTTGTCTCCACAATATATTACAGGGATTCACGATAAAAGCATGTCTATGTGCCTGTACACAAGAGAATCACATCACAAGATACAGGCTGATGGCAACAAGAACAGCAGGGATGAGTAAACTTTTGTTTTTCAAGTTGGTTGGAATGCACTAAAAGTGGGTAGGACTGAAATAATGGGTGGATGGATGTCTCCTCTTGCCTATTTCTGTCAGCTTCTTTGTCTGGCGCCCAATTTACAGTTTCTGTTTAGAGAATGTTTTAACGCTGGAGGTCATAAAAGCCTATGGCATAAATGTAACTGGAAAAAAAATCCAGATGACATATGGGAGAATCATGGGGAGGGCTTAACCTTCCCCCTATTTTCTTATCTTTCAGTTTCATCAAAGAAATGCAAATTAAGGCCCCAAAAAGGATGGTGCAAAAACAAAGTTATTCGATTTTATTACGATTCTATATTCCATCGGTGCAGAGAGTTTTTTTACAGAGGCTGCGGAGGCAATGAAAACAGATTTACAACTTATTATGAATGTGTTAAGGAATGTGATGTGTTTGGTACGTTCCAAAATTTTACAGATTTACCCATCAGCCTCACACCATCACTTCTGTCTTAGTGTAATTAGTGTCTTTGTGTAGGGCATGCATTGAAGTAAGCTTTCAAATAGGTTTGACAACGATTTGAAGCCCTGATGAAAAAAATCAAAGCCTCCCCCTGCTCAAAATTGAATGGACCCAGGGAAAAATGGTCTCTCAACCATGGGGGGGGGAAGGATGAGCCCATAGCAGCCTAAAGTACAAAAGGAGCTTGCAGTTCCAAATGCCCGATCACTTTATCAAACACATTGTCCCTGAAGTTCCCTCCCTCATGTTGATGGCAAAATGGGTACCACGAGAAGAGAGGAAACTCTTTTAAACCGGAAAGTCAGCTAAGGATGACTTTGCCTCCGTTATGGGATGGTCACGGGACAAAGGCAACATCAACCATTGACAAGTTAGGTTTGTGCCATGGTTAGGGGGAACGAGAGACTTTCCATGTTCTAAAGTTAGCCTGAGTGAAGAACATTATATGATGTTCAAAATGCTTCGGTGGGATTGGGGACTGAAAAAAACCATGCTTAGAAAAAGTTAAAGGTAGGATCTACAATACTCAGCAGAACGTCAATTATGGCAGTAGATTGTCCATGCTGTCCAAGTAGAGAGGAGAAGAGAAGTGTAGGAGGGTAAGGCCATTCTATGGTAGCTTCCCCAAACTATCTTGCTGCTTTCGATAGCGGTCTAGACACGATGCTTCCAGGATAGTACTGAAGATACCGGTAGATTGAACCATGTTGTAAGGAGTACTTGTCTGTTATTAGAGGTACCCAGATATTTGAGAGAGGCCCTACTTACAAAGATTAAAAAAGGTAAAAAAAACCCCCAATCAAGTGGCCATGGTATTGAGGCCAAAGCAATGTCTTTTATGTGCTTTAAAACCTACCACTCCCTGATAAAAGAAAGGAACAAATATGTCTGTATATCTGATAGCATCGTCACATATTTTCCCAAAGCCTTCAGAAGTTAGAGCTTCTAACTTCTGAAATATTGTCTGGCTGTGTATGATATCTAAACCTGTCCTGTGGTTGTATTATTGCATCCAATCTGGTCTATGATGTAGATAAGTATAGTAATAATAGATGTATTACTTTTGGTTGATTCATAACATCTCTCTTCTTTTCTCTTCTCTTCTCTTCTCTTCTCTTCTCTTCTCTTCTCTTCTCTTCTCTTCTCTTCTCTTCTCTTCTCTTCTCTTCTCTTCTCTTCTCTTCTCTTCTCTTCTCTTCTCTTCTTCACAACATTGCCTGTACCATTTTAGGATACTTTCCAATATAAGAAAGAATTCCTGAACTCTTCAAAGAACAGACTCTTTGATCGGTGTTGTATGAGAACGCATACATTTTGAATAAAAGTATCTTCATTCCATGCTATCTATCTGTCTGGGTTGCTTCATTTCCAAATCATTTTGGTAAATTTAAGATGGATTATTAAAATATTGCTCAGTTTGTTGCTGAAGGGCTGTATGCTTGACAACACCAAGGTTAAACTGATTGCTTTTATTGTCTCACTGTGTCCATAACTGAAAGACAGTTGTGCTTTATTTAAGCACAGAAGGTACTTTTTACTAAAATGGAGCGTCTGCAGATCCACCTTGTAATTTATGAAATCTCTTAAGACAAATGATGAGTTGTAGAAGTTTATAGAAGAACACGATGTCCCAATGTTCAAAAAGGGAAGGAGGGCGTAATCTAACTAATCACTTAGTTTAATGTTTATATTTGCAAGAAACTAGAAAAGTTTGTCAAGCAGCATGTTTGTGCATAGTTAGAAGTAATTGCTACCATTATCAAGAAAGCATGGGCTTCTATCAAGAACATTTTCTCGTAGGCTAAGTTTATTGGTTTTTTTTAATGACAGAGTGACTAGTTTAATACAGCATGGGGAATTCTGTCAATATAGTATATATCTTGATTCTGATATGTTATTTGACTATACTTTCATAATAACCTCATGGACAAAATAGATACAGGTGGTCCTGTAGGTGCCACTTTGATGGGATGATAACAGCATTCTATGCATTTTGGCATACAGTCATGTCGGACAGCGGACCACAGAAGTATCTTCAGACAATGTTGGTGTAAACGCTGCTAATATTGAATATTCTTGCTTTGACAATATATGCAGAACTGTCTGGTATTTTTAGAGTTAAATCAGGTGACAGTGAAAGGGGAGGAGAATATAAGGAAAGCCCGGGAAAAAGAAATGGAAGTGAATCTTTGCCCTCCAAGTTAATTGGAAGATATGAATCATGACCCCAAAATAGGGGAGGGGAAATGCCTGGAATGTTATGTGCAAAGGAAGGGAAATTAGATCTTAGCATCCACCATGCTGTGCTGACGTCTCTGTAATACTAATAAAGGCTTTTTAGGTTAAAAAAATGCCTGAAAATTCTTTGAAGTGTTTCGTTAATCAGACACATGACAGTTGGCTCCCTCGGCTAGGAAATGGAGATTAACATCCCCTAGAATAGGACAGGATTGGACAGTCCCTCACTATTTGAAGTTACCATGCTGAAAACAATGACTTGTGACCTGTCCTTGCTCTTACAACTGTTGCAGCATTCCCACAGTCAAGTGATCAACATTTGGACACGTGGCACCTGGCACCACTGGGTTTGAAAAATAGAAAAGTAAGCTAAACACGACGAAAAATTTCGTACAGGAAGAGCAGTTAAGAGGTAGAATAGTCTTAGAAATGACATGGGCTCCACCTGACCACCAACTTTCAAGATGGAGTTAGAAGACCACTAAGTGTGGATTGCCCATATTTTATAACAACGGTCCCCAAACTTCACGGCTTGGTGGACTGGCACGTGGGGGGCGGAGAGGGAATGGCTCCATCTGAGCAGCAGGATGTGCAATTCCATTTGTGCAAGTGGTGGGCACATGCGCCTGTCGTTTGCATAAATGGAGCTTTATGCGTGAGGGCAAGCAACTCACACAATCACTCACAGAAGTGCCCACCATTCCTGCAAGCGCCTGCCACTCACGCAAATGGAGCTTTGCATGCTCCATTTGCGTGAGTGGTGGGTGCTTGCAGGAATTGCACATTCACCCACTGCTTGTGCAGCCCGGTTCCGAATGGGCCACAGCCTGGCTGTGGGCTGCAGCCAAGGGGTTGGGGACCCCTGATTTGTAAGATTGCTTCCAACAGATTCCAGGAAATACTGATTGCAACCATCTCTTAACCATTCATTGCTATTACTATGGTTATTATTGTTACTAAAGGCATCTTTTAATGGGCAGCTGAGACAAAGCGTTAAGGGTAGTGTTAGTGGCAATTATTTTACTGTAGGTGAGTTCCAAATCACTTGGTTCAGTTGCCAAAGATGGACAACAAGGTAAATTTCATACAGAAGCATAAATGATCTTGGAGAATGGTGACAATCTTGACTTTCAAGAAGACAAAGATATGCCAAAGATGCTAAAACAATGGCATTCTATAAAGAACAGACAGAATTTGATAAGATACTGTTAAAAACAGATGAAAAGTTGATTAAGAAACTCTATAGATTTTTGCCAAACTTAAAGATGAGGAAGAACAAGTAAAAGAAACAATGATAACATGGGCAATGAACTTTGGATATAATGTAGAATTAGAAGACTGACAAAAGTTATGGGAAAGAAATGTTAAATTAACTAAAGCAGTGGCATATAAAATGTTTTACAGATGGCATATGACACCAGTGAGATTAGCAAAAATGTTTAAAAATACTTCTAACATTTGTTGGAAATGCAAAGACCAGTTACTTATTATCATATCTAGTGGACATGCCCTAAAGCAAAAAGATTTTGGGTTAAAATACATTTATGATTGGAGAAAATGACTAAAAAACAAATAGACTTTAATCCAGAATTATTTTTGTTAGGAATAATAGGAGCAAATTGTGAGAAAGATAGAATTGTATTTGCCCAACACTGGAAAAATGAAAATTCACCAGCTGAAGAAGTACTAATTAAGAAAGTTTTAGAGTGTGCTGAAATGGACATATTGACTTTAAGGATAAAAGAGAAAGAAGACTCAGTGTATTTTAGAACATGGAATAATTTCTATCAATGGCTAGAAAAACGAGTTAGAGAGAAAGGAATGTGATATGTAACTTTGAATATATACTAGCAAGAAGACTATCGAACAATTAATTAACATATTGTTTATGATAATTAACTATTATCTATTGTTGTTTGTTAAACACATGAACCCAGACATTATGCTGTTTGCTAAATATTGAGAATGTTATTTGGAAAACCCCAACCCTAATTCTAACCCTAACCCAAATCCCAACCCCAACTCCAACACCACCTTATTCCTAACCCTATAAAAACTAATAAAATTTATACAAAAAAAGAAGACAAAGATATGCAGAATTGTTTTTGCATATACAACATAGAGGAAGTTGAGGAACACTGTGACCCAGAGAGTGTGGGTATGACTTTTATTGAAGAATAGCATCATCTTTTGAAAGAACAGGATGTTTTGTTCATTGGTGGGGGCTGGAAACCTGGTACTAAGAAGGCCACCTAGTTGACTTAACAGTTCCATGGTGTACTGAATTAAAAGGCAATCACCCTTAACTGAAAAGCAGTTTAAATACAAGATGCCATAAACTAAAATAGAACAGGTTCAAAGTGTCACTGACTATTGAAAATTAATTGGTTCCTTTCTTAGATGCAATATATAAGGACATACTTGTAATCAAGCAGTCTTCTGGGGCACTTGCCATGCAGAACTGGAGCACCATCTGTCTTATCATTCTCCTGGAACTTAACATACCTGGCTATATGCAGAAAGGTACCGTTTATAGGCAAAGTGCTTCCTTTCAGCCAATTCCTGAAATGATCCATGCTATAACTTTTATAACTGTAAATTTTGCAAAGGACTTCAGGTTCAGCTAATCTTGCACAATTCTTTGATAGTTTCTTCCATTCATTTCTTGCTTTGGGGAACTCCAGAACTGTATTATTTTCACACTGACTTCTCACAATTCCCTTATTCTGGATTTGTTGAATAAGTCATAATGGCTGGATTGCCATTTCATGTGAAATAATAGAAAGTTTTATAAATATCTAAGTGGATTAGGAAGAGTCTAAACCAGTGGTTCTCAACTTTTCTTCACCACGGACGCCTTTTAAATACCTTTTGTGGCCACGGACCCACCAAGAATTAACTCAAAATTTAAATCATAACATTTCTTCATAAGCCTTTGCGGACCCCCTGTGATGACATTGCTGACCCCCAGGGTCTGAGGACCACAAGATGAGAACCACTGGTCTAAACCATAACTAGTTAATGTGCTGAGGGAAGTTGTTGCAGAACACTTTGAGAGATGTCCTGATTCTATCATCTTTCACTTGTGCAGTTAGTTGTACTCAGCCACAAACTTGTTTATTACATCGTGGCCTAATATTTTGAATAAACCCGACTTGGGTGGTTAGTTGATGGGATTGTGTGTTGTGTGAATGCAGATAACATAGTTCATGAATATGGTCTAGTGAACTACAGTAAAGTGTTTCATAGAAATATGCTTAGCAACAAGCAAAACACACTCAACTGGGTGAGTCACAAACCTATAACCTAGTGGTTAGTTTTTGTGGTTTCATATGTTATGTGAATCCAGGCATTTTGTGAATTTATAGTTCAGGGACCATCCCGTCCCACCCACGGGTTAATTCAGGAATCAATGCAGCATATTGTGCTAGAACTCAGCCAGTTATTCATGAATTCAGAGAAGATCTGCTGTTGTGTAGGAAATCCAGAAACATCCTTGTGTTTTTATCTCTTTCAAAAGTAAGCTTAAAGCACTTCAGATATAACTCAAAATTTCTACCTTCATTTTTCATAAGTCAAGGTTAATGTTGACAACTTTTTTTCCTTTCCCCCCTTTATTTCCTCCCAGGATTTATACCTCGAAAATGCAAATTACCACCGAAAAAGGGAAAATGTAATGCAGACTTTGAGAATTTTTACTACGATTACAAGAATAATGTGTGTAAGACTTTCATCTATGGAGGTTGTGGTGGCAATAAAAATAACTTTGTAAATCTGCTGGAATGTTATTACGTGTGTAAAAAATTTGGTAAGGCCTCTGACCTCTTCCTTCTTAAACTTTTTAAAATTGATTTTAAAAACACCTGTTGAATTTATTTATGCTCCTTCATTTTAATTCCTCTTGGATGTGTTTTTGGTCATCACTAGCATAAAAGGTTAAATGTTGTGACTTAGTATTGTTAAATTTAATTGACCCATAAACAAGGCTTTCAAGTTAGTATTATTCACATACTGGTGATACAGTAGGTCCAAGCACAGTAATTTAATAAGTTACTGCATAACTTTAATGTTATCACTATTGTTCTGTTTAACATATGAAATTTTGATGACTCTTGCTTTTCTTATCTCATCCTTGACCTCTCTGCTGTCTAAATCAAGGCTTTTCAACCTTTTCACCCATTGTACCACTTTTAGGATATGGCAATATCCGAGTACCACCAGTCGCCTAGCAAGGTGTCAAAAACTTGATGACCAAAAAAAAAAAAAAAGGAAAAAAGTGATAAAGTACAGGTAGTTCTCAACTTACAACAGTTCACTTAATGACTGTTTGAAGTTACAATGGCACTGAAAAAAGTGTCCCCCAAGCCACAGATGAGCAGGTTGAGAAATGCTGCAAGGTATTTTGGGACATGTATTTTACAAGCATAAATCACCATCTTGACAAAGTTTTTTTCTTCAGTTCTAAGCCTGCAATTTTAATAGTGGAACCTACCTTCAGAACTATGAATGTTTGGTTCAGCTTCTGTCTGTAGCACCACATACACAGGCCTTTGTGTGCGTAGGTGATGGTTATATCAAATTACGCCACTTGATGCTCAATAACCCTCAGAATCTGGCAATCTATTTATTCAATACTTTGGGGATTCTGAGCAATTCTTCTGGAACAAAGAGTAGGCAACCTATTCAGCCAACTGCCTGAATTTTTTTTTCCAGTTCTTCTCCCCTACTGAAAAGTATATAAACTGAACATTAGATCTGGACATTTGCATTAAGTGCTCACACTGTTATCTGCTAACATTGCTGTCTCTATTTGAATTTGTAGGCTTCTTTTCTACCTGGGAAAATATTGTGGGAGATTTGCAATGGAAGAAAAGTAAGAGTTCTCTTGTTGTCTGCACAATGAACTCCAGGGGATTCATAGTTAAGTGTTGGTGTGAGTGCCTTTAAGTAAACGAGAAAATCTCATTACTAGAGTCACATTTCCAGAAGGACATAAATGATACATATGGAAAGGATGGGGAACTTAGTCTTAGTGTATTGGAGTGCTACAGTGTTTGAACTTTAAAAAAAATGAAAAATAAAGAGGCAAAGACAGCTTGTCGGATGAAGTAATTCTCTTCCTCCATTTCTGTGGGGCAAGTATAATCGTTCAATATCACTGAGATGGTATGCAGTGTCATCCATTTTCTTATGATGCTATGGCACTTCATCCACCCATCAAGTCCTTTCCAGGGAGCTGGGATAGGCAGATATTGTTGCTTGACATTATTATTTCTGTATTTCAAAAAAGAGATGTAACAGACCTTTAGTTTCCAATATTCCTGTTTTTCTTTCAGAAATACCTCGGGAATGCAAATTGTGGGCCAGGAAAGGACGGTGCAAGGGTAAATTTCCTCGCTATTATTATGATGCCTTCAACAAGAGATGCCGATTGTTTATTTATGGTGGCTGTGGAGGAAATGCAAACAATTTTCGGACCCTCAACGACTGCCATATGGCCTGTGACACGTTTGGTATGTCGAAACAATTTTACATCCCCTCCAGAATTAATTAATTAATTGGTTGTCACGATATAATAAAGGTGCTGAGACGTCTAGAAAGGGTATAGAGAAGAGCAACTAAGACAATTAGAGGACTGGAGACTAAAGCATATAAAGGATGGTTGCTGGAATTGGGAATGTCTAGTCAAATGAAAAGAAGGACCAGGAGTGACATGATAGCAGTGTTCCAATATTTGAGGGGCTGCCAGAAAGAAGGGCGGGGCGGGTTCAACGTATTCTCCAGAGCAGAGGTCCCCAACCTTGACAATTTTAAGACTTGTGGACTTCAACTCTCAGAATTCCTCAGCCAGCCAAGCTGGCTGAGGAATTCTGGGAGTTGAAGACCACAAGTCTTAAAGTTGTCAAGGTTGGAGACCCCTGCTCCAGAGCACAGAAGGCAAGAAAAGAAGCAATGGGTGGAAACTAATCAAGGAAATTAGTCCTTTAATGACAAAGCAGAAAGAAAAGCAACCACTGAGAAATTTATTATCATTTCTTTGAACTATTTTGCTTATGTTTGGCTACACGGAAGCCATGGGAATACAGAAAAGAGGGGGAAAAGCTTGGTCTTCCCAGAAATTTTACTTCTAACCATCACTTGCCACTGAAGAAATCCAGGTTGTTTCTAGGCAGTGATGTAGTTCCAATAGCGAGATGAGATGAGTCTTCCCATTGAGCACATGACCCAGCAAGTGTTCACGGGTGCTTGTCATGGTGATCATTCTTGAATTAGCCTTATGTCAGTCATGCTATTCTACCAAAGAGGCCATTCTGTTTCAAGCTGTTGCAGAATCAGCAACAGTAGCAACAAACAACTACCTTGCATTTAAAGGGTCTTCTATTCTTCGACAGGAAAGGACAATTTTGTCTTGTTTCCTTCTTAGCCCTGGGGATCTTCTTGTGATGATAGAATGATCTACCTGCATAAAGGGCCTGAGGAGAGAATGGTCAAAATTTAAGGCAAAACTTGATTTGATGCACGTCATTGTGGCAAGGGATATATATTTTTAACATGCAGTTGAGGGCTAAAGCTAAACAAAAGTAACTGTAGTAATAACCGTTCAGGTTTGGGACAGGCAAGTGCTGATTATCAGTTCTGTTCAACCTCTTTAGATTTGTAAAATGGAAACATCTTCATGCTTAATATCATCCTAATGTCTTCAAACAATCAGAAGAGTTGTAGTTAATCTGAACTTTATAAAAAGAGAGGAAAGAATTGGAAGATGGCAAGGATAGTCACCTGGAAGTGTCTTTAAATAACATACCTTTTCTTGTCCTTACTGTAGGAAATACGATGAAACATTTCTACCCAGGTAAGAGCTCCCTTGTGGACCTCATTTGACCTTTAAGATATATGATGCTCTTGGACCTTCTATCTCTTGCTTGTAATTTTTCTATTTGGTTCACTTCTTCGTACATTTTACATTGGCTCCGGGAAGTTTGGATTTATCCAAAATTGTTTGACTTGAATTAACCCACAACCCATGCTTCCATTAAATTCCAAGGGAAGCTTTTTTAGAGTTTTTTTCAGATGGGGAAATGTGGAAGGTAGGACAACTTCAGAATACTAGAAAGATGTTCAAACTCCAACACCACCCTCCACTTTGCAGCAATAATGTCTGCTCAGAAACACCAAACTAAGAACCTTGAGAACGAGATAGCAAATTTGGAAATGTAGAGAATATATTTATGCATAGTTATTTTTTTTATTGCTAGGTCAATAAAATGTTAAGAGTCGAGCCTAAGTTTCCCTTGTTGAAGATGTAAGAAAACATTCAAATTTTTACATAAAAGCACACTTTCATAAGCTTGTGCTTATGTGCTCTCTTGTGCTTAACTTCCCCGATCTCTAGAGTTCATGCTACAGACATGCGATCAACCATTAGATGTGGGTCCATGCAAAGAAAACTTTCCTCGCTTTTACTACGATCGCACTACCAAGATTTGTAAACCATTCAAGTTTGGTGGCTGCAATGGCAACAGAAATAACTTTTTAAGTCATGAGGATTGTGTTCAGGAGTGTAAATCGGTATAGACCCAGGTAAGCGCAAAGAGCTTTTGAAGAATTCCCTGCAGAGTTTCAGCTAGCCTCAGAACTATACCGCTTGGATGAGTTAATTGTATTGTGATGCTTCTAACGAAGGCCAGTTACCTAACAGATTCCTACTGTTTTCTGAGTATGCAGAAAAAAAGAAACAGACACAGGATCCTTTGACCACCATCCTTGTATTATTACAGATAATCCTCGAGTTATGTCCATAGTTCAGCCCAAAATTGCTATTGCTAACTGAAACATTGGTGAAGAGTTTTGCCTCATTTTACAACCTTTCTTGCCAAAGTTGTAAAGTGCAGTTGGTAAAGTTAGTATCAGGGTGGTTAAGTGAACCTGGCTTCCCCATTGACTTTACTTGTCAGAAGGTCGCAAAAGATTACCACATCATGGCAGGATATTGCAATCGTCGACTGTGTGTGGTATGAGTGAAATTAACTACTTAGTTTTTATATTGTGAATTAGTAATTTTAATTGTTTTTATCTTATGTTATTTTTTATACTTGTATTCTTGTTGTGAGCCGCCCTGAGTCTTGGGAAAAGGGCGGCATATAAGTTTAATAAATAATAATAATAACATAGGAGCCAGTTGCCAAGCATCTAAATTTTGATCACGTGACCCTGAGGATGCTGCAATGGCTGTAAGTGTGAAAAACAGTCATAGGTCACTTTTTTTCAGTGCTGTTGTAAATTTGAACAGGTACTAAATGAATTGCTGTTAAGTCGAGGACTACCTGTCTCTAGTACAGCGGTTCTCAACCTATGGGTCACGACCCCATTTGGGGTCGAACGACCGTTTCGCGGGGGTCGCCAAACACCGCGGTCCGCCATTTTGTTTTTTTGTTTTGTTTTTTTCTGTTGTCGCGCGCGTGCCACGCATGCGCGGATCGGGCCGTCGCACGTGCGCCACGCATGCGCGGATCGGCCCATCGTGGTCCGCCATTTTGTTTTTTTGTCACGCGCGCTGTGCATGCGCGGATCGGGCCATCGCATGCGCACGCGGGTCAGGGTCGTGCTGCGCATGGGCGGCGCAAGTGGGGTCTCAACCTGAAAAAGGTTGAGAACCACTGCTCTAGTAGAATCCTGTTGTCCAACCAAAGGCACTTAACCTGCTCTTCACACAATTTTAAGCATTTGGATAAGACTTTTCTGACAAAACAATACATGTTTTGTGGCACTTTTAATCCATGAGCAAATTATACTCTATTCCTGTGACCACCACAACTTCTAAATTGTGTTCCATCACCACACAACTTCTCTCTTCCATGGGTTTCTCTTTGCACACAGTCTTAATTTTCTCTCTTCCTAGCATGCTCTAGAAAAATGAAGAATCAGAACTTATACTTTCTATCACAATTTCCTACTAAAGGTGACTAAGCTTCTAAGCCTTCAATTTCTACTGGATTTTTTCAGAAGCCAGTTTGCCTGTTAGAATATATAAGTTACTAAGTCATATTATGTGTATATTCACAAGAATAAATTCTGAATTGACCTATTTTGTTCTTTGCAAAGGAACCCCAAAGCCCCAAGAAATGGTACCAACTCTTTACAGATCCATCTTCAGATATAGAGGATTGGTCAATCATGTAATAACAGACTGAGGAAGTCATTTTTGGAAGGCTCCCTTGCATTTACTGAATATTAACATTCATTTGTCTTCCATGCATCATCCAGCATGCAACGGGCAAGCCGAAAGGTTAACAGACTATTGTAGAATGTAAGATGCAATATTTCTTATAAGCAAGGCAACTGGATGGATCTCATACCTCTTGTTGAATTTGCTTACAAAAATTCAGCAGCCTCCTCTGTCAATATGGCCCTGTTCCAGGCATCTTATCAAAAGCCAGATAAGAAAGGACAGTCTCTCGCAACACCGATTCTGTGCATGAGCGACAATCAGATCCCAAAGCCTCTTCAAAGAATGGTTCAAACTAGCAAAAGCTACCTACAAGAGAGCAGCACACGTACATA
This sequence comes from Bothrops alternatus, assembly GCA_034064705.1. Lineage (NCBI taxonomy): Eukaryota > Metazoa > Chordata > Lepidosauria > Squamata > Viperidae > Bothrops > Bothrops alternatus. The sequence continues at coordinate 617,359 of JARGCV010000294.1, forward strand.
GTCAAGAACACCTAGAATTGCAGAAGGGGATTTGGTGTGGCTTTCTACAAATTTACAACATCGATGAGAACTTCCAAGAAACTGTCCTTAAAATTTATTGACATTTACTAGTAATTAAGTGAAACAACCCAGTAGCTTTTTGTTGGCTTCAGTGAAACTTCACTGTGTATTCCATCGGCATTTCCTTTGAAAGTGGCTGCTCCTTGCACTCTATGTTCACAGACCACTCCCATTCCCCATTCTAACAGACAAGGAGGAAGAATATGAGCTGGAAGTTGTGTTACACTATAGGCAAATGGAAAATGGGTCAAATACCTGGTACACTGGAAAGGCTATCCAGCATCAGACAGATCACACAAGGCAGCAATGGAGGTCCATGTTCCATAATTGCTACAATGCTGTCACAAACAATATCCCTGCAAACCTGTCTCTGGCCACTTCTGGCCTTGCAGGAATCAGTGCTAAGCAAGACAAGCAGGAAAAGTTCATTTATGGGGTGGAGGAAGCTTCAGGACGAGCAAGAGACCAAGTAAGGGGAAATACATTTGCTCTTTCCACACTAGGCATACAAGATGTTAGTGTGAACCACAGATTCCTGAGGGAGGGGGAAGCTGTCACATAAATGGGGTGAGATAATTTAGGGACGCTGCTAGTGATCTTGAGAGTTTGGGGGGGGAGTGGAACAACACACATACATTTTAAAAGAGTTTGCAGCCCAGAGTCAATTAGTTGAGATGGACTGCTATAGAAATTAAACCAACAAATAAAAATGATAAAATTTCCTTTTCATAGCCATCAACTTGTTTCCCCTGGGAATTTGCGAAAAGGGGAATGATGGTGATGTAATAGTATATTGGAATGATCTTGGAAAATTAGAGAAAGAATTGCTTCCTAACTAAGGATCAGATAAATGCCAGGGGGATCCTGTAACAGAATAACAGGCAGAAAAAAGAAACTTAGAAGAGATTCACTCTAACTTATCAGGTGGTTAAAATGAGACGGTGGGAGAATTGTACTTTCAGACCTACAGGTTCCTCTTAAAGTAGCCTTACAATAAAGTACAATAAATTCACTATTTCTCCTCGTCTGGTTTATTTCTGTGGCTTAGGCCAGAGTCAAAGTCACACGGTTTCAGATCAGAAAAAGGGACACAGAGTCTGGGCAAACAATTGGTTTTTGCCAGTGCAGAGGCTTCAGCTCACTGCTCTTCTTAAAGAGAAGCAGCCCCAGTGTTGCTTATTGGGAAGAATGAGGTTCCTTTCTCGCGAGGAGCCTTGCAGAATGTTCTTGCTCTGCTCTGCTCTGCCAGTGGTGACCCCTTGATCTAACACCTTCCTCTTCAGAGAGTAGTAGTAGTAGTAGTAGCAGCAGCAGCAGCAGCAGCAGCAGCAGCAGCAGGACCAGTGGTTCTCCGGGTTGCTGGACAGCACCACCTCTTCAACCTGCAGCATCTCAGGCAACAGATCATCCAGGTACTCTAGAATTGAGCTGATCTCAACAGACGCCGAGCTGGACATGAGACTTGGTAAACTGTGTACTAAAGAGGAGATAACTCACGTTGACTGTTATCATCTTCAAAGGCTGGTAGAAAGATGGACGGTGGTTTGTGCTTGACTGTATGTCACGAAATAAGAGGAAGTGACTGTGTAAGAGATGCTTTTGCTTATTTTGTTATATGGAACTAAAACTTGGGAAGCCCGGCACCCCCAAAAGCTAAAGAGGTACCTAAAGTATTTTTGTGGTAGGGCAAGAAGGGACAGGATGAAGAGTTTGTGGGGCATCATGAACACAAAAGTGAATGAAAGTGATTCAATCTGCTAGAGTAAATAAATGGGAATCAAAGTGCCAAACAAACACATGAAGAAAAAGCGAGGGGTTCATAAGGAAGGCCAAAAGTTGGAGTCATGGTTGGATTAGAGAACAGTCTGGAAATAAAGACATGAGATGCTTTTGTTGTGAAAATACACAGCAGAGTATGGAGGTGGTAAAACAAAGTTGACTCACAAGGATAGAAAGATAGGGAGAGTGAAGGGAGGTAGTGCAAAGTCATCCTAGTTTTTTTTCCTTTTTATCTCTTTCCTCATGGATTCAATTGAATTAGGGTACAATTCTTTACTCATTTGCTATGCTCTATATAAGCAATGGATCTGGACTCAGGGTTCTGATATATGACCTTGGTGTTCCAATTACATGAACGAGCGATTGACTTTAGAAAGTCAATAAACTTCTAAAAAAAGGATCTCCCCCTAATAATACTCACTGTTCTGTAGTATTCCCAGTCGGTTCTTGGAGTAACCATTTTGTGAATAATATGAGCATTAATCAGATTTTGGGGAACGGAGCCTTGGTGTTCCAACCACATGAATGCCCAGGTCTACTTCCCTGTTGGATAATCTATAAAATGGCTCAATTCAACATCAGATACTTGTTTTCATCACGAGGATGCATTTCAACTACATGCTCCTCACTTTTGGACTGCTGATTTTCTGCTTTCAGGATGCCTTCTCTAGTAGGTAGATATGACCTTTCTTTTCCCTCCTACCTGCAATCTGCTTGCAACTGCCCCTTTCTTTTCCAGGATATGATCACAGTAAGAACAGACATGGTAGTGGAGGAGCCTCCAGAATATGATATTGAATTTAGGAAATTGTTTTCTGGAATGGATAAGCTAAGAGACACAGAATAAAAGTCCCTTTTATGCCCACCTCCAGAAGGAGTTTCTCTTTCAGTCCCCCGGAAGTCTGGGATCTCAGGAATGGGAGTCTGGAACCTCTGGGCCTCTTCTTGGGGGTGGAGAAGCTGGCATTGTCCAGGCTGCACTTCACTTGGTAGAAGGGCTTCCAATGACAATTGGGAAAGACTCAAAATGGAGTTTTCTCGCTATGGTAAGGCGGGAAACGTATCTTCACTTTCTCTGGAGTTTTGGGAGCATTTCTATTTTCGTCTTTTCCAATATATTCTGAAATATTCATCTTGCTCTTCACTCAGGAATCATGCAGTGATCTTCTGGGTTTCCTTAAGAGGGACAGTCTGTCTCATTTTCTTCTTTTCACTTTCACCTGTATCTACAGATACATGTCAACTTCCCAAAGACGTAGGACGGTGCAAAGCTAAGTTTCCTCGTTTTTATTTCAACGCAGCAACTGGGACCTGTGAGGAATTCATTTATGGTGGATGTAGAGGAAATAATAACAACTTCGTAACTTTGGATCAATGCAAAACTAGATGTGAAAAGTCTGGTAAGGAAAAAAAATTAATCTTTGCCTTGGCATACAATTAAAACAAACGGCATTTCAGCCTTGTCTGTCAATCATTGATCTGAAAACTCTTTAGTTCTAAAGTTGCCTTGATCTCAGTTCTGCTAATTAGGCCCTGAATTAGCGAGAGGAGCTTATCAGTGGGCGCAATCAGCAGAATCAAGACATCTTTTAAAATGGTAATAATGCAAAAAGAAATTTCCTATAGAAGTGCCATAAAGGTAGCTTTCTTGTTTTTACTGTTTTACTTGCAAAGAGTTATGTAAGCATTTCTGCACTCAACTGATAAAGGGGAATCACATTTGAATTAAGCAAAATACTGAAAAATCAAAGAAAGTTGTATATTACTCTCAGGAAATCTCACTTCTAACACATGTAATTCCTGGAGGTGCCTTTGTTTGTCCAGACTGCCTTGCAATGCTTCATGAAAGAAAATGTATTATATACTATTAAAGAATAAAAATATTTTCTGGAAAAGTGCTAAGGAATATTTTCTTAGCCTCATACCCTCAGTTAGCCCTTTGGATGATGGCGGTAGAACGACTGGTGTATGTCTAAGGTTGTAAAAGTAGTAAATAATTCTTTTTCTATCTCTTTCAAGATGACTTCAATTTATTAAATAGACTATTTCTTACTCTTTGCTATGTTCTATGTAGTAGTACCTACACAGAATGAAGGGTACATTCTGTAGTTATAGGAGAAGTATACTTGAGGTCCCTACAATATCATCTCATGGTTCCAACTGCATGAATGCCTGGCTGTATTTCCTCATGGTGCAATATTAAAAGTGGCTTGACTGAGTACGGGACAGTTGTTTTCAACCGCACAACATATTTCACTGTCTGCTCATTCAGACTTCTTCACTTTGTGGTTTCAGAATGCCTCTCACCCAAATATATTTTCCAACTGCACACACAGTTGGGTGTATCCATCAAACCTGGACTTTCTCCACACCCAAGAATGAAGATATTACATCAAATAGACCAGCGGTTCTCAACCTATGGGTTGCAACCCCATTTGGGGTCGAACGACCGTTTCGCGGGGGTCGCCGGACACCACGGTCCGCCTTTTTTCTTGGGTTGGACATTTTTTCCTATCGCGATGCGGGCTGTTGCGCCACGCATGCGCGATGCGCCACGCATGCGCGGTGCGGGCCTGCCATTTTTATTTTTATTTTTTTTGCCCGATGCGGGCCGGGGTCGAGCCCCGGAAAAGGTTGAGAACCGCTGGAATAGACAATAGAAAGCTCCCCCCTTTGCCAATTATAAGGGTGAATGTAGAAAGCTATTGCCTGCAATACATGACCAGAGATACATAAAATAGCACTTCCTTTTTCTTTCGTTTACCAGGCCCTCCTATTCTAAGTTTCTCCCCAACCGGTGCACCTCACACAACCTGCCCGTCTCCCGTTTTCAGGCACATATATTAACGAACCGGCTACTTCTCCCAGTCATTTTTCCCCTACCGGAGCCCAACATTCAAGCCAGGTTCCCTGATCCTCTCCGTGTACATCGTTCTTCCGATCGCTCTCCCCAGCCCTGTCAAGAGACGCCCATTTCTGGCCGCATTGCTACCGTTCTCAAGTTAATTTGCACCCGCCCGAAGGAAGTGAGCGACGCTTTTCTCCCTCCTCCAAAGGAAGGGAGACAAACCCGCATCGCCACCAAGTCTCCCTTCCTTCGGGCGAAGTAATCTTGCAATGCAAAACCGGGGGGGGCTCCATCTTTTGCAAAGGGCAGCGTGCGCACCCCACCAGCAAAGGAAGAGAGCAACCAAGCAACCTGCTAGTCCAAACTACAAATACTGCTTCTTGGGATGGGATGGGGTGGGGATGGAGAGGAAACATCTGGAAATCATGAAAGATTTTTTCCTCTTATTATTACTATTATTCTTCCAAGTTGCAAAGGAAAAGCAGAAACAGCTCAGCCGCGCAGGTCAAGCTCGGCTCTCTCTCTCTCTCCCTTAAACGTGGTTCATCAGCAGCTCTGGCGCTTCCCATGTTTGCAACTGGGAGACCGGTGGCTTGTTCACCGACCCGGGGCAACTTTGCAAAAAAACAGCAAAACAGCGCAGAGAAGCGTAGATCAACTGTAGCTGCACACAGCGATCCTAGGCTCCTGCCCACCTCACTTGCTTGCAGAAAACATGCTGCTTGCTAAGTGAAGCCCCAGGATCAGCACAGGGCTAGAGCTGATACAGCCGATGCACAGCTCAGCTGTAGCCCGGCGCTCATGCTGGGGCTTCACTTAGCAAGCAGCATGTTTTCCGTAAGCAAGGGAGCTGGGCAGGAGCCCAGGACTAGCGTTTCTGATCCTGGGCGCCTGCCCAGCTCACTTGCTTGTGGTAAATATGGTGGAGAAGCCCCCCTGATGGTGGAGGTGCCCCCAGAATATGATATTGAATTTAGGAAGTTGTTTCCTGGAATGGATCATCCAAGAGACACAGAATAAAAGTCCCTTTTCTGCAATATTTCACTCACTTCCTATAACAATACCGCTTATAAAGCGCTCCACCATACTTTTGCAGCACTCTCTGAGCTGCTTCCAGAGTCAGCATATTGCCCCCAACAATACAAGTCCTCATTTACTGACCTCAGAAGGATGGAAGGCTGAGAAAACCTTGGGTTGAGTCAACCTCAACATTTTTAGTTCAGTGGTAACCATTATGGGATGTGAGCATTTAAGGGAACCCAAGAACCTGACAGAGTATATAAAAAGCAGAACTAAATCCGAGTAAAAGCTTTCTTGTATTTCCTTGCATCAGCTTTTCTACAAGGAAGATATTCTTCCTACTGTTTTTTGTACATCAACAAGGAGTAACAGATGCAGAGCAATGTATTTGGGCACTCCAATATGAGCAACATATGAATTTTCCCTCAGTGAATACTGCAAAGGTTTAAACATGGATGAAAAGAGGTTCCTGTGTGAAGTCTTTGGAAGAGGCCCACCCCACTCCCAACTTCCAGGTGTCTCTCCCGCCAGGGTTGAATGCCCACCTCCGCAACGGGTTTCTCTTTCAGTCCCCTGGAATACGAACAGATGGAAGGAGAGCCCTCCCTGATGACTGTCTCGGTCCATCCCGGAGGTCTGGGATCTCAGGAATGGGAGCCTGGAAACTCTGGGCCTCTTCTTGGGGGTGGAGAAGCTGGCATTGTCCAGGCTGCACTTCACTTGGTAGAAAGGCTTCCAATGGCAATTGGGAAAGACTCAAAATGGAGTTTTCTCGCTATGGTAAGGTAGGAAACGTGTCTTCACTTTCTCTGGAGTTTTGGGAGTATTTCTATTGTCGTCTTTTCCAATATATTCTGAAATATTCATCTTGCTCTTCACTCAGGAATCATGCAGTGATCTTCTGGGTTTCCTTAAGAGGGACAGTCTGTCTCATTTTCTTCTTTTCACTTTCACCTGTATCTCCAGATACATGTCATCTTCCCAAAGAAGTAGGACGGTGCAAAGCTAAGTTTCATCGTTTTTATTTCAACGCAGCAACTGGGACCTGTGAGAAATTCATTTATGGTGGATGTAGAGGGAATGAAAACAACTTTTTAACTTTGGATCAATGCACAGCTACATGTCAAAAGTCTGGTAAAGAAGCAATTTTAATGGTTTAATTAAAAGAAATGGCATTTCAGTCTTGTCTGTCAGTCATTGATCTGAAAACTCTTTAGTCCTAAAGTTGCCTTGATCTCAGTTCTGCAATCCAGGCCCTGAACTAGCGAGAGGAGCTTATCAGTGGGCGCAATCAGCAAAATCAAGACATCTTTTAAAATGTTAATAATGCAAAAAGAAATTTCCTATAGAAGTGCCATAAAAGTAGCTTTCTTGTTTTTACTGTTTTACTTGCAAAGAGTTATGTGAGCATTTCTGCACTCAATTGATAAAGAAGAATCACATTTGAATTAAGCAAAAGACTGAAAAATCAAAGAAAATAATATATACCATACAGGAAAAGTCACTTCTAACACATGTAATTCCTGGAGGTGCCTTTGTTTGTCCAGTCTGTCTTGCAATGCTTCATGAAAGAAAATGTATTATGTACTATTAAGGCATGAAAATGTTTTCTGGAAAAATGCTACTATTCTGCATCCAACTGGCAATGAATTTTCCTGCAGGGTTTGAAGTGAGACTTTCACTTGATTGTAGACTGGGACTTTTTTTTTTAATTATTCACTTTTGAGAATTTCATTGGGACCATTCGTTTCCTACTGGGAAATACGGCATCCTATATTACATCAGGAGGTCACATTGTTAATAAAAAAGTTAATAAAAGAAACAATGGAAGCATCTGTAATTAGACAGAAAACACACTAAAGTCCTTACATTATTCTGCCAATGTTGAATACTCACGCTGAGGAGATGGCTGTCCTACAAAGTAGAGCAGAGTAAGGATCTAATGATATACTTGCCTCTTCTCCTGCTGACAACTTGATTTTGATTCTGTCTCCTTTTCCAGGGTAACATGGACTCCAATTCCAGATCTCACTGATGGGACCCTTTGAGAGACGGAGTGGATCCAGCAGCTGAGGAAGGAATCCAAACTTCCACAGAGTCTCCCACTGAAACACTTTGCATGCATCTGATTTTAAGCATACTCTTAAATAAACATACACATGCTTTGAACATTCTCTCTCTTAACTATTATTTGCAATGGTCCTTTTATTCGCTCATTGCATGCCAGGCACCCCAAAACAGAGCATTCTGTGAATATATCAGATACAGGGAATATTGAAATGTGTTTTTTGTACAAGAGAAAACTGAGCATCAGACCTGGCAGGAATATTTCCTTAGCCTCATACCCTCAGTTAGCCCTTTGGAGGATGGTGAGAATGACTGATGTATGTCTAAGGTTGTAAAAGTAGTAAATAATTCCTTTTCTATCTCTTTCAAGATGATTTCAAATTATTAAATAGAGTATTTCTACCCAGAATGAAGGGTACATTCTGTAGTTATAAGAGAAGTGTACTTGAGGTCCCTACAATATCATCTCATCGTTCCAACTGCATGAATTTCTGGCTGTATTTCCTCATGGTGCAATATTTAAAGTGGCTTGACTGAGTACGGGACAGTTGTTTTCAACCACACAACATATGTCACTGTCTGCTCATTCAGACTTCTTCACTTTGTGGTTTCAGAATGCCTCTCACCCAAATATATTTTCCAACTACACACACAGTTGGGTGTATCCATCAAATCTGGACTCCCTCCACATCCAAGAATGAAGATATTACATCGAATAGACAATAGAAAGCTCCCCCCTTTGCCAATTATAAGGGTGAATGTAGAAAGCTATTGCCTGCAATACATGACCAGAGATACATAAAATAGCACTTCCTTTTTTTTCTTTATTCCCAATCTCCTCTTAGTTTTGGGATAAGCATGGAAACATAGGATAAATATGGAGAATGCTCGGAAGACTGTTCCATTTTCATGAAAGGCATTGAGGTCAATGAACAATAAGGACATCTTTTTGAGATGAGTGCATGACTCAATTTTTGGGAAGCTGGTGTTTCTGATAGAAAAACGTTTAACTAAACCCATAGACAAACCCTTCCTTATATAGGAATCCTCTATTATATAGCTTCCTTATATAGCTATGCTCTATATGACCAATGGATCTGGACTCAGGGTTCTGATATATGACCTTGGTGTTCCAATTACATGAACGAGCGATTAACTTTAGAAGTCAATAAACTTCTAAAAAAAGGATTTGCCCCTAATAACACTCACTGTTCTGTAGTATTCCAGGTCGGTCCTTGGAGTAACCATTTTGTGAATAATATGAGCATTAATCAGATTTTGGGGAACTGAGCCTTGGTGTTCCAACCACATGAATGCCCAGGTCTACTTCCCTGTTGGATAATCTATAAAATGGCTCAATTAAACATCAGATACTTCTTTTCATCACGATGATGCATTTCAACTACATGCTCCTCACTTTTGGACTGCTGATTTTCTGCTTCCAGGATGCCTCTTCTACAGGTAGGTAGATATGACCTTTCTGCTTGCAACTGCCCCTTTCTCTTCCAGGGTATGATCACAGTAAGAACGGACCAAATGGTGGAGGAGCCCCCAGAATATGATATTGAATTTAGGAAGTTGTTTCCTGCAATGGATCATCCAAGAGACACAGAATAAAAGTCCCTTTTCTGCAGAATTTCACTCACTTCCTATAACAATACCGCTTATAAAGCGCTCCACCATACTTTTGCAGCACTCTCTGAGCTGCTTCCAGAGTCAGCATATTGCCCCCAACAATACAAGTCCTCATTTACCGACCTCAGAAGGATGGAAGGCTGAGAAAACCTTGGGTTGAGTCAACCTCAACATTTTTAGTTCAGTGGTAACCATTATGGGATGTGAGCATTTAAGGGAACCCAAGAACCTGACAGAGTATATAAAAAGCAGAACTAAATCCGAGTAAAAGCTTTCTTGTATTTCCTTGCATCAGCTTTTCTACGAGGAAGATATTCTTCCTACTGTTTTTTGTACATCAACAAGGAGTAACAGATGCAGAGCAATGTATTTGGGCACTCCAATATGAGCAACATATGAATTTTCCCTAAGCGAATACTGCAAAGGTATAAATATGGGTGAAAAGGGGTTCCTGTGTGAACTCTTTGGAAGAGGCCCACCCCACTCCCAACTTCCAGGTGTCTCTCCCCCCAGGGTTGAATGCCCACCTCCAGAAGGGGTTTCTCTTTCAGTCCCCTGGAATACGAGCAGATGGAAGGAGAGTCCTCCCTGATGACTGTCTCGGTCCATCCCGGAGGTCTGGGATCTCAGGAATGGGAGCCTGGAACCTCTGGGCCTCTTCTTGTGGGTGGAGAAGCTGGCATTGTCCAGGCTGCACTTCACTTGGTAGAAGGTCTTCCAATGACAATTGGGAAAGACTCAAAATGGAGTTTTCTCACTATGGTAAGGCGGAAAACGTTATCTTTACTTTCTCTGGAGTTTTTGGAGCATTTCTATTGTCATCTTTTCCAATATATTCTGAAATATTCATCTTGCTCTTCACTCTGGAGTCATACAGTGATCTTCTGGGATTCCTTAAGAGGGACAGTCTGTCTCATTTTCTTCTTTTCACTTTCACCTGTATCTCCAGATACATGTCATCTTCCCAAAGAAGTAGGACGGTGCAAAGCTTCATTTCCTCGTTTTTATTTCAACGCAGCAACTGGGACCTGTGAGAAATTCTATTATGGTGGATGTAGAGGGAATGAAAACAACTTTGTAACTTTGGATGAATGCAGAACTAGATGTCAAAGTTCTGGTAAGGAAGAATTTTTTAATCTTTGCCTTGGCACACAGTTATAACGAACCGGCATTTCAGTCTTATCTGTCAGTCATTGATCTGAAAACTCTTTAGTCCTAAAGTTGCCTTGATCTCAGTTCTGCAATCCAGGCCCTGAACTAGCGAGAGGAGCTTATCAGTGGGCGCAATCAGCAAAATCAAGACATCTTTTAAAATGGTAATAATGCAAAAAGAAATTTCTAAAAGAAGTGCCATAAAGGTAGCTTTCTTGTTTTTACTGTTTTACTTGCAAAGAGTTATGTGAGCATTTCTGCACTCAATTGATAAAGAAGAATCACATTTGAATTAAGCAAAAGACTGAAAAATCAAAGAAAGTTGTATAATACTCTCAGGAAAAGTCACTTCTAACACATGTAATTCCTGGAGGTGCCTTTGTTTGTCCAGACTGCCTTGCAATGCTTCATGAAAGAAAATATATTATGTACTATTAAGGCATGAAAATGTTTTCTGGAAAAATGCTACTATTCTGCATCCAACTGGCAATGAATTTCCCTGCAGGGTTTGAAGTGAGACTTTCACTTGAATGTAGACTGGGACTTTTTTTTCTAATTATTCACTTTTGAGAATTTCATTGGGACCATTCTTTTCCTACTGGGAAATATGGCATCCTATATTACATCAGGAGGTCACATTGTTAATAAAAAAAGTTAATAAAAGAAACAATGGAGGCACCTGTAATTAGACAGAAAACACACTAAAGTCCTTACATTATTCTGCCAATGTTGAATATTCACCCTGAGGAGATGGCTGTCCTACAAAGTAGAGCAGAGTAAGGATCTAATGATATACTTGCCTCTTCTCCTGCTGACAACTTGATTTTGATTCTGTCTCCTTTTCCAGGGTAACATGGACTCCAATTCCAGATCTCACTGATGGGACCCTTTGAGAGACGGAGTGGATCCAGCAGCTGAGGAAGGAATCCAAACTTCCACAGAGTCTCCCACTGAAACACTTTGCATGCATCTGATTTTAAGCATACTCTTAAATAAACATACACATGCTTTGAACATTCTCTCTCTTAACTATTATTTGCAATTCTCCTTTTATTCACTCATTGCAAGCCAGGCACCCCAAAACAGAGCATTCTGTGAATATATCAGATACAGGGAATATTGAAATGTGTTTTTTGTACAAGAGAAAACTGAGCATCAGACCTGGCAGGAATATTTCCTTAGCCTCATACCCTCAGTTAGCCCTTTGGAGGATGGGGAGAATGACTGATGTATGTCTAAGGTTGTAAAAGTAGTAAATAATTCTTTTTCTATCTCTTTCAAGATGATTTCAAATTATTAAATAGAGTATCTCTACCCAGAATGAAGGGTACATTCTGTAGTTATAGGAGAAGTGTACTTGAGGTCCCTACATATCATCTCATGGTTCCAACTGCATGAATTTCTGGCTGTATTTCCTCATGGTGCAATATTAAAAGTGGCTTGACTGAGTACGGGACAGTTGTTTTCAACCGCACAACATATTTCACTGTCTGCTCATTCAGACTTCTTCACTTTGTGGTTTCAGAATGCCTCTCACCCAAATATATTTTCCAACTGCACACACAGTTGGGTGTATCCATCAAATCTGGACTCCCTCCACACCCAAGAATGAAGATATTACATCGAATAGACAATAGAAAGCACCCCCCTTTGCCAATTATAAGGGTGAATGTAGAAAGCTGTTGCCTGCAATACATGACCAGAGATACATAAAATAGCACTTCCTTTTTTTTCTTTATTCCCAATCTCCTCTTAGTTTTGGGATAAGCATGGAAACATAGAATAACTATGGAGAATGCTCGGAAGACTGTTCCATTTTCATGAAAGACATTGAGGTCAATGAACAATAGGACATCTTTTTGAGATGAGTGCATGACTCAATTTTTGGGAAGCTGGTGTTTTTGATAGAAAAAGGTTTAACTAAACCAATAGACAAATCCTTCCTTATATAGGAATGCTCTATTATATAGCTTCCTTATATAGCTATGCTCTATATGACCAATGGATCTGGACTCAGGGTTCTGATATATGACCTTGGTGTTCCAATTACATGAACGAGCGATTGAATTTAGAAGTCAATATACTTCTAAAAAAAGGATTTGCCCCTAATAACACTCACTGTTCTGTAGTATTGCAGGTCGGTCCTTGGAGTAACCATTTTGTGAATAATATGAGCATTAATCAGATTTTGGGGAACTGAGCCTTGGCGTTCCAACCACATGAATGCCCAGGTCTACTTCCCTGTTGGATAATCTATAAAATGGCTCAATTCAACCTCAGATACTTGTTTTCATCACGATGATGCATTTCAACTACATGCTCCTCACTTTTGGACTGCTGATTTTCTGCTTCCAGGATGCCTCTTCAACAGGTAGGTAGATATGACCTTTCTGCTTGCAACTGCCCCTTTCTCTTCCAGGATATGATCACAGTAAGAACGGACCAGATGGTGGAGGAGTCCCCAGAATATGATATTGAATTTAGGAAGTTGTTTCCTGGAATGGATCATCCAAGAGACACAGAATAAAAGTCCCTTTTCTGCAGAATTTCACTCACTTTCTATAACAATAGCGCTTATAAACCGCTCCACCATACTTTTGCAGCACTCTCTGAGCTGCTTCCAGAGTCAGCATACTGCCCCCAACAATATAAGTCCTCATTTACCGACCTCAGAAGGACGGAAGTCTGAGAAAACCTTGGGTTGAGTCAACCTCTACATTTTTAGTTCAGTGGTAACCATTATGGGATGTGAGCATTTAACGGAACCCGAGAACCTGACAGAGTATATAAAAAGCAGAACTAAATCCGAGTAAAAGCTTTCTTGTATTTCCTTGCATCAGCTTGTCTACGAGGAAGATATTCTTCCTACTGTTTTTTGTACATCAACAAGGAGTAACGAATGCAGAGCAATGTATTTGGGCACTCCAATATGAGCAACGTATGAATTTTCCCTAAGCGAATACTGCAAAGGTATAAACATGGGTGAAAAGGGGTTCCTGTGTGAAGTCTTTGGAAGAGGCCCACCCCACTCCCAACTTCCAGGTGTCTCTCCCCCCAGGGTTGAATGCCCACCTCCAGAAGGGGTTTCTCTTTCAGTCCCCTGGAATACGAGCAGATGGAAGGAGAGCCCTCCCTGATGACTTTCTCGGTCCATCCCGGAAGTCTGGGATCTCAGGAATGGGAGTCTGGAAGCTCTGGGCCTCTTCTTGGGGGTGGAGAAGCTGGCATTGTCCAGGCTGCACTTCACTTGGTAGAAGGGCTTCCAATGGCAATTGTCAAAGACTCAAAATGGAGTTTTCTCGCTATGGTAAGGCGGGAAACATGTCTTCACTTTCTCTGGAGTTTTGGGAACATTTCTATTGTCGTCTTTTCAAATATATTCTGAAATATTCATCTTGCTCTTCACTCTGGAGTCATGCAGTGATCTTCTGGGTTTCCTTAAGAGGGACAGTCTGTCTCATTTTCTTCTTTTCACTTTCACCTGTATCTACAGATACATGTCATCTTCCCAAAGAAGTAGGACGGTGCAAAGCTAAGTTTCCTCGTTTTTATTTCAACACATCAACTGGGACCTGTGAGGAATTCATTTATGGTGGATGTAGTGGAAATAATAACAACTTCGTAACTTTGGATCAATGCAGAACTAGATGTCAAAAGTCTGGTAAGGATGCAATTTTAATGGTTTAATTAAAAGAAATGGCATTTCAGCCTTGTCTGTCAGTCATTGATCTGAAAACTCTTTAGTCCTAAAGTTGCCTTGATCTCAGTTCTGCAATCCAGGCCCTGAACTAGCGAGAGGAGCTTATCAGTGGGCGCAATCAGCAAAATCAAGACATCTTTTAAAATGTTAATAATGCAAAAAGAAATTTCCTATAGAAGTGCCATAAAAGTAGCTTTCTTGTTTTTACTGTTTTACTTGCAAAGAGTTATGTGAGCATTTCTGCACTCAATTGATAAAGAAGAATCACATTTGAATTAAGCAAAAGACTGAAAAATCAAAGAAAATTATATATTCCATACAGGAAAAGTCACTTCTAACACATGTAATTCCTGGAGGTGCCTTTGTTTGTCCAGTCTGTCTTGCAATGCTTCATGAAAGAAAATGTATTATGTACTATTAAGGCATGAAAATGTTTTCTGGAAAAATGCTATTATTCTGCATCCAACTGACAATGAATTTTCCTGCAGGGTTTGAAGTGAGACTTTCACTTGATTGTAGACTGGGACTTTTTTTTTTAATTATTCACTTTTGAGAATTTCATTGGGACCATTCGTTTCCTACTGGGAAATACGGCATCCTATATTACATCAGGAGGTCACATTGTTAATAAAAAAGTTAATAAAAGAAACAATGGATGCACCTGTAATTAAACAGAAAACACACTAAAGTCCTTACATTATTCTGCCAATGTTGAATACTCACGCTGAGGAGATGGCTGTCCTACAAAGTAGAGCAGAGTAAGGATCTAATGATATACTTGCCTCTTCTCCTGCTGACAACTTGATTTTGATTCTGTCTCCTTTTCCAGGGTAACATGGACTCCAATTCCAGATCTCACTGATGGGACCCTTTGAGAGACGGAGTGGATCCAGCAGCTGAGGAAGGAATCCAAACTTCCACAGAGTCTCCCACTGAAACACTTTGCATGCATCTGATTTTAAGCATACTCTTAAATAAACATACACATGCTTTGAACATTCTCTCTCTTAACTATTTATTTATTTATTTATTTATTTATTAAATTTCTATGCCGCCCTATTCTGGGAACTCAGGGCGGCTTACAGCATAAATAGAAATCCAATAAAAACTAAACTGTACATATATAAAAATATAAAAAAGAAGAACCCCTAAATTAAGAACCATTCATTCAGCAAACGTACACACAGACATACACTGGCTAGGGACAAGATGTCAACCGCCCCAGGCCTGCCGGCAGAGATGGGTCTTTAGTAGTTTACGAAAGGCGGAGAGGGTGGGGGCAATACGGATCTCCAGGGGGAGTTGATTCCAGAGGGCCGGGGCCGCAACAGAAAAGGCCCTTCCCCTAGGCCCCGCCAGGCGACACTGTCTGGCCGACGGGACCTGGAGAAGGCCGACTCTGTGGGCCCTAACCGGTCGCTGGGTTTCGTGAGGCAGCAGGCGGTCCCGTAAGTAACCTGGTCCGATGCCATGTAGGGCTTTATAGGTCATAACCAACACTTTGAATTGCGTTCGGAGACCAATAGGCAGCCAATGCAGCTCACGGAGTGATGCTGAGATGTGGGCATTTCTGGGCAGGCCCAACACTGCTCGCGCGGCTGCATTCTGCATTACCTGAAGTCTCCGAACGTTTTTCAAAGGTAGCCCCATGTAGAGAGCATTGCAGTAGTCGAGCCTCGAGGTGATAAGGGCATGAGTGACTGTGAGCAGAGACTCCCGGTCCAAATTATTTGCAATGCTCCTTTTATTCGCTCATTGCATGCCAGGCACCCCAAAACAGAGCATTCTGTGAATATATCAGATACAGGGAATATTGAAATGTGTTTTTTGTACAAGAGAAAACTGAGCATCAGACCTGGCAGGAATATTTCCTTAGCCTCATACCCTCAGTTAGCCCTTTGGAGGATGGTGAGAATGACTGATGTATGTCTAAGGTTGTAAAAGTAGTAAATAATTCCTTTTCTATCTCTTTCAAGATGATTTCAAATTATTAAATAGAGTATTTCTACCCAGAATGAAGGGTACATTCTGTAGTTATAAGAGAAGTGTACTTGAGGTCCCTACAATATCATCTCATCGTTCCAACTGCATGAATTTCTGGCTGTATTTCCTCATGGTGCAATATTTAAAGTGGCTTGACTGAGTACGGGACAGTTGTTTTCAACCGCACAACATATGTCACTGTCTGCTCATTCAGACTTCTTCACTTTGTGGTTTCAGAATGCCTCTCACCCAAATATATTTTCCAACTACACACACAGTTGGGTTTATCCATCAAATCTGGACTCCCTCCACATCCAAGAATGAAGATATTACATCGAATAGACAATAGAAAGCTCCCCCCTTTGCCAATTATAAGGGTGAATGTAGAAAGCTATTGCTTGCAATACATGACCAGAGATACATAAAATAGCACTTCCTTTTTTTTCTTTATTCCCAATCTCCTCTTAGTTTTGGGATAAGCATGGAAACATAGGATAAATATGGAGAATGCTCGGAAGACTGTTCCATTTTCATGAAAGGCATTGAGGTCAATGAACAATAAGGACATCTTTTTGAGATGAGTGCATGACTCAATTTTTGGGAAGCTGGTGTTTCTGATAGAAAAACGTTTAACTAAACCAATAGACAAACCGTTCCTTATATAGGAATGCTCTATTATATAGCTTCCTTATATAGCTATGCTCTATATGACCAATGGATCTGGACTCAGGGTTCTGATATATGACCTTGGTGTTCCAATTACATGAACGAGCGATTGAATTTAGAAGTCAATATACTTCTAAAAAAAGGATTTGCCCCTAATAACACTCACTGTTCTGTAGTATTCCAGGTCGGTCCTTGGAGTAACCATTTTGTGAATAATATGAGCATTAATCAGATTTTGGGGAACTGAGCCTTGGTGTTCCAACCACATGAATGCCCAGGTCTACTTCCCTGTTGGATAATCTATAAAATGGCTCAATTAAACATCAGATACTTCTTTTCATCACGATGATGCATTTCAACTACATGCTCCTCACTTTTGGACTGCTGATTTTCTGCTTCCAGGATGCCTCTTCTACAGGTAGGTAGATATGACCTTTCTGCTTGCAACTGCCCCTTTCTCTTCCAGGGTATGATCACAGTAAGAACGGACCAAATGGTGGAGGAGCCCCCAGAATATGATATTGAATTTAGGAAGTTGTTTCCTGGAATGGATCATCCAAGAGACACAGAATAAAAGTCCCTTTTCTGCAGAATTTCACTCACTTCCTATAACAATACCGCTTATAAAGCGCTCCACCATACTTTTGCAGCACTCTCTGAGCTGCTTCCAGAGTCAGCATATTGCCCCCAACAATACAAGTCCTCATTTACCGACCTCAGAAGGATGGAAGGCTGAGAAAACCTTGGGTTGAGTCAACCTCAACATTTTTAGTTCAGTGGTAACCATTATGGGATGTGAGCATTTAAGGGAACCCAAGAACCTGACAGAGTATATAAAAAGCAGAACTAAATCCGAGTAAAAGCTTTCTTGTATTTCCTTGCATCAGCTTTTCTACGAGGAAGATATTCTTCCTACTGTTTTTTGTACATCAACAAGGAGTAACAGATGCAGAGCAATGTATTTGGGCACTCCAATATGAGCAACATATGAATTTTCCCTAAGCGAATACTGCAAAGGTATAAATATGGGTGAAAAGGGGTTCCTGTGTGAACTCTTTGGAAGAGGCCCACCCCACTCCCAACTTCCAGGTGTCTCTCCCCCCAGGGTTGAATGCCCACCTCCAGAAGGGGTTTCTCTTTCAGTCCCCTGGAATACGAGCAGATGGAAGGAGAGTCCTCCCTGATGACTGTCTCGGTCCATCCCGGAGGTCTGGGATCTCAGGAATGGGAGCCTGGAACCTCTGGGCCTCTTCTTGTGGGTGGAGAAGCTGGCATTGTCCAGGCTGCACTTCACTTGGTAGAAGGTCTTCCAATGACAATTGGGAAAGACTCAAAATGGAGTTTTCTCACTATGGTAAGGCGGAAAACGTTATCTTTACTTTCTCTGGAGTTTTTGGAGCATTTCTATTGTCATCTTTTCCAATATATTCTGAAATATTCATCTTGCTCTTCACTCTGGAGTCATACAGTGATCTTCTGGGATTCCTTAAGAGGGACAGTCTGTCTCATTTTCTTCTTTTCACTTTCACCTGTATCTCCAGATACATGTCATCTTCCCAAAGAAGTAGGACGGTGCAAAGCTTCATTTCCTCGTTTTTATTTCAACGCAGCAACTGGGACCTGTGAGAAATTCTATTATGGTGGATGTAGAGGGAATGAAAACAACTTTGTAACTTTGGATGAATGCAGAACTAGATGTCAAAGTTCTGGTAAGGAAGAATTTTTTAATCTTTGCCTTGGCACACAGTTATAACGAACCGGCATTTCAGTCTTATCTGTCAGTTATTTATCTGAAAACTCTTTAGTCCTAAAGTTGCCTTGATCTCAGTTCTGCAATCCAGGCCCTGAACTAGCGAGAGGAGCTTATCAGTGGGCGCAATCAGCAAAATCAAGACATCTTTTAAAATGGTAATAATGCAAAAAGAAATTTCTAAAAGAAGTGCCATAAAGGTAGCTTTCTTGTTTTTACTGTTTTAATTGCAAAGAGTTATGTGAGCATTTCTGCACTCAATTGATAAAGAAGAATCACATTTGAATTAAGCAAAAGACTGAAAAATCAAAGAAAGTTGTATAATACTCTCAGGAAAAGTCACTTTTAACACATGTAATTCCTGGAGGTGCCTTTGTTTGTCCAGACTGCCTTGCAATGCTTCATGAAAGAAAATATATTATGTACTATTAAGGCATGAAAATGTTTTCTGGAAAAATGCTACTATTCTGCATCCAACTGGCAATGAATTTCCCTGCAGGGTTTGAAGTGAGACTTTCACTTGAATGTAGACTGGGACTTTTTTTTCCTAATTATTCACTTTTGAGAATTTCATTGGGACCATTCTTTTCCTACTGGGAAATATGGCATCCTATATTACATCAGGAGGTCACATTGTTAATAAAAAAAGTTAATAAAAGAAACAATGGAGGCACCTGTAATTAGACAGAAAACACACTAAAGTCCTTACATTATTCTGCCAATGTTGAATATTCACGATGAGGAGATGGCTGTCCTACAAAGTAGAGCAGAGTAAGGATCTAATGATATACTTGCCTCTTCTCCTGCTGACA
Source organism: Bothrops alternatus (assembly GCA_034064705.1). Taxonomy (NCBI): domain Eukaryota; kingdom Metazoa; phylum Chordata; class Lepidosauria; order Squamata; family Viperidae; genus Bothrops; species Bothrops alternatus. Next base: position 636,831 of record JARGCV010000294.1, read on the forward strand.
ACTTGATTTTGATTCTGTCTCTTTTTCCAGGGTAACATGGACTCCAATTCCAGATCTCACTGATGGGACCCTTTGAGAGACGGAGTGGATCCAGCAGCTGAGGAAGGAATCCAAACTTCCACAGAGTCTCCCACTGAAACACTTTGCATGCATCTGATTTTAAGCATACTCTTAAATAAACATACACATGCTTTGAACATTCTCTCTCTTAACTATTATTTGCAATGCTCCTTTTATTCACTCATTCCAAGCCAGGCACCCCAAAACAGAGCATTCTGTGAATATATCAGATACAGGGAATATTGAAATGTGTTTTTTGTACAAGAGAAAACTGAGCATCAGACCTGGCAGGAATATTTCCTTAGCCTCATACCCTCAGTTAGCCCTTTGGAGGATGGTGAGAATGACTGATGTATGTCTAAGGTTGTAAAAGTAGTAAATAATTCTTTTTCTATCTCTTTCAAGATGACTTCAAATTATTAAATAGAGTATTTCTACCCAGAATGAAGGGTACATTCTGTAGTTATAGGAGAAGTGTACTTGAGGTCCCTACATATCATCTCATGGTTCCAACTGCATGAATATCTGGCTGTATTTCCTCATGGTGCAATATTAATAGTGGCTTGACTGAGTACGGGACAGTTATTTTCAACCACACAACATATTTCACTGTCTGCTCATTCAGACTTCTTCACTTTGTGGTTTCAGAATGCCTCTCACCCCAAATATATTTTCCAACTGCACACACAGTTGGCTGTATCCATCAAATCTGGACTCCCTCCACATCCAAGAATGAAGATATTACATCGAATAGACAGTGGAAAGCTTCCCAATTGCCAATTATAAGGGTGAATGTAGAAAGCTATTGCCTGCAATACATGACCAGAGATACATAAAATAGCACTTCCTTTTTTTTCTTTATTCCCAGTCTCTTCTTAGTTTTGGGATAAGCATGGAAACATAGGATAAATATGGAGAATGCTCGGAAGACTGTTCCATTTTCATGAAAGGCATTGAGGTCAATGAATAATAAGGACATGTTTTTGAGATGAGTGCATGACTCAATTTTTGGGAAGCTGGTGTTTCTGATAGAAAAACGTTGCTCTATTATATAGCTTCCTTATATAGCTATGCTCTATATGACCAATGGATCTGGACTCAGGGTTCTGATATATGACCTTGGTGTTCCAATTACATGAACGAGCGATTGACTTTAGAAAGTCAATAAACTTCTAAAAAAAGTATTTGCCCCTAATACGGTAATACTCACTGTTCTGTAGTATTCCCGGTCGGTCCTTGGAGTAACCATTTTGTGAATAATATGAGCATTAATCAGATTTTGGGGAACTGAGCCTTGGCGTTCCAACCACATGAATGCCCAGGTCTACTTCCCTGTTGGATAATCTATAAAATGGCTCAATTCAACATCAGATACTTGTTTTCATCACGATGATGCATTTCAACTACATGCTCCTCCCTTTTGGACTGCTGATTTTCTGCTTTCAGGATGCCTCTTCTACAGGTAGGTAGATATGACCTTTCTGCTTGCAACTGTCCCTTTCTCTTCCAGGATATGATCACAGTAAGAACGGACCAGATGGTGGAGGAGCCTCCAGAATATGATATTGAATTTAGGAAGTTGTTTCCTGGAATGGATCATCCAAGAGACACAGAATAAAAGTTCCTTTTCTGCAGTATTTCAGTCATTTCCTATAACAATAGCGCTTATAAACTGCTCCACCATACTTTTGCAGCACTCTCTGAGCTGCTTCCAGAGTAAGCATATTGCCCACAATGACATAAGTCCTCATTTACCAACCTCAGAAGGATGGAAGGCTGAGAAAACCTTGGATTGAGTCAACCTCAACATTTTTAGTTCAGTGGTAACCATTATGGGATGTGAGCATTTTAGGGAACCCAAGAACCTGACAGAGTATATAAAAAGCAGAACTAAATCCAAGTAAAAGCTTTCTTGTAATTCCTTCCATCAGCTTTTCTAAGAAGAAGATATTCTTCCTACTGTTTTTTGTACATCAACAAGGAGTAACGAATGCAGAGCAATGTATTTGGGCACTCCAATATGAGCAACATATGAATTTTCCCTAAGCGAATACTGCAAAGGTATAAACATGGGTGAAAAGGGGTTCCTGTGTGAAGTCTTTGGAAGAGGCCCACCCCACTCCCAACTTCCAGGTGTCTCTCCCACCAGGGTTGAATGCCCACCTCCAGAAGGGGTTTCTCTTTCAGTCCGCTGGAATACGAGCAGATGGAAGGAGAGACCTCCCTGATGACTTTCTCGGTCCATCCTGGAGGTCTGGGATCTCAGGAATGGGAGCCTGGAAGCTCTGGGCCTCTTCTTGGGGGTGGAGAAGCTGGCATTGTCCAGGCTGCACTTCACTTGGTAGAAGGGCTTCCAATGACAATTGGCAAAGACTCAAAATGGAGTTTTCTCGCTATGGTAAGGTGGGAAACATGTCTTCACTTTCTCTGGAGTTTTGGGAGCATTTCTATTGTCGTCTTTTCCAATATATTCTGAAATATTCATCTTGCTCTTCACTCTGGAGTCATGAAGTGATCTTCTGGGTTTCCTTAAGAGAGACAGTCTGTCTCATTTTCTTCTTTTCACTTTCACCTATATCTCCAGATACATGTCAACTTCCCAAAGAAGTAGGAGGGTGCAGAGGTTGGTTTCCTCGTTTTTATTTCAATGCAGCAACTGGGACCTGTGAGAAATTCATTTATGGTGGATGTACAGGGAATGAAAACAACTTTTTAACTGTGGATCAATGCACAGCTACATGTCAAAAGTCTGGTAAGGAAGCAATTTTAATGGTTTAATTCCTTTCCTACTGGGAAATATGGCATCCTATATTACATCAGGAGGTCACATTATTAATAAAAAAGTTAATAAAAGAAACAATGGAAGCACCTGTAATTAGACAGAAAACACACTAAAGTCCTTACATTATTCTGCCAATGTTGAATATTCACCCTGAGGAGATGGCTGTCCTACAAAGTAGAGCAGAGTAAGGATCTAATGATATACTTGCCTCTTCTCCTGCTGACAACTTGATTTTGATTCTGTCTCTTTTTCCAGGGTAACATGGACTCCAATTCCAGATCTCACTGATGGGACCCTTCGAGAGACGGAGTGGATCCAGCAGCTGAGGAAGGAATCCAAACTTCCACAGAGTCTCCCACTGAAACACTTTGCATGCATCTGATTTTAAGCATACTCTTAAATAAACATACACATGCTTTGAACATTCTCTCTCTTAACTATTATTTGCAATGCTCCTTTTATTCGCTCATTGCAAGCCAGGCACCCCAAAACAGAGCATTCTGTGAATATATCAGATACAGGGAATATTGAAATGTGTTTTTTGTACAAGAGAAAACTGAGCATCAGACCTGACAGGAATATTTCCTTAGCCTCATACCCTCAGTTAGCCCTTTGGAGGATGGTGAGAATGACTGATGTATGTCTAAGGTTGTAAAAGTAGTAAATAATTCTTTTTCTATCTCTTTCAAGATGACTTCAAATTATTAAATAGAGTATTTCTACCCAGAATGAAGGGTACATTCTGTAGTTATAGGAGAAGTGTACTTGAGGTCCCTACAATATCATCTCATGGTTCCAACTGCATGAATATCTTGCTGTATTTCCTCATGGTGCAATATTTAAAGTGGCTTGACTGAGTACGGGACAGTTGTTTTCAACCGCACAACATATGTCACTGTCTGCTCATTCAGACTTCTTCACTTTGTGGTTTCAGAATGCCTCTCACCCCAAATATATTTTCCAACTGCACACACAGTTGGGTGTATCAATCAAATCTGGACTCCCTCCACACCCGAGAATGAAGATATTACATCGAATAGACAGTAGAAAGCTCCCCCCTTTGCCAATTATAAGGGTGAATGTAGAAAGCTATTGCCTGCAATACATGACCAGAGATACATAAAATAGCACTTCCTTTTTTTTCTTTATTCCCAGTCTCTTCTTAGTTTTGAGATAAGCATGGAAACATAGGATAAATATGGAGAATGCTCGGAAGACTGTTCCATTTTCATGAAAGGCATTGAGGTCAATGAACAATACGGACATGTTTTTGAGATGAGTGCATGACTCAATTTTTGGGAAGCTGGTGTTTCTGATAGAAAAACGTTTAACTAAACCAATAGACAAACCCTTCCTTATATAGGAATGCTCTATTATATAGCTTCCTTATATAGCTATGCTCTATATGACCAATGGATCTGGACTCAGGGTTCTGATATATGACCTTGGTGTTCCAATTACATGAACGAGCGATTGAATTTAGAAGTCAATAAACTTCTAAAAAAAGGATTTGCCCCTAATAACACTCACTGTTCTGTAGTATTCCCGGTCGGTCCTTGGAGTAACCATTTTGTGAATAATATGAGCATTAATCAGATTTTGGGGAACTGAGCCTTGGTGTTCCAACCACATGAATGCCCAGGTCTACTTCCCTGTTGGATAATCTATAAAATGGCTCAATTCAACCTCAGATACTTGTTTTCATCATGATGATGCATTTCAACTACATGCTCCTCACTTTTGGACTGCTGATTTTCTGCTTCCAGGATGCCTCTTCAACAGGTAGGTAGATATGACCTTTCTGCTTGCAACTGCCCCTTTCTCTTCCAGGGTATGATCACAGTAAGAACGGACCAAATGGTGGAGGAGCCCCCAGAATATGATATTGAATTTAGGAAGTTGTTTCCTGGAATGGATCATCCAAGAGACACAGAATAAAAGTCCCTTTTCTGCAGTATTTCACTCACTTCCTATAACAATACCGCTTATAAACCGCTCCACCATACTTTTGCAGCACTCTCTGAGCTGCTTCCAGAGTCAGCATATTGCCCCCAACAATATAGGTCCTCATTTACCGACCTCAGAAGGATGGAAGGCTGAGAAAACCTTGGGTTGAGTCAACCTCAACATTTTTAGTTCAGTGGTAACCATTATGGGATGTGAGCATTTAAGGGAATCCAAGAACCTGACAGAGTATAAAAAAGCAGAACTAAATCCGAGTAAAAGCTTTCTTGTATTTCCTTGCATCAGCTTTTCTACGAGGAAGATATTCTTCCTACTGTTTTTTGTACATCAACAAGGAGTAACAGATGCAGAGCAATGTATTTGGGCACTCCAATATGAGCAACATATGAATTTTCCCTAAGCGAATACTGCAAAGGTATAAACATGGGTGAAAAGGGGTTCCTGTGTGAACTCTTTGGAAGAGGCCCACCCCACTCCCAACTTCCAGGTGTCTCCCCCCCAGGGTTGAATGCCCACCTCCACAAGGGGTTTCTGTTTCAGTCCCCTGGAATACGAGCAGATAGAAGGAGAGCCCTCCCTGATGACTTTCTCGGTCCATCCCGGAGGTCTGGGATCTCAGGAATGGGAGCCTGGAAACTCTGGGCCTCTTCTTGGGGGTGGAGAAGCTGGCATTGTCCAGGCTGCACTTCACTTGGTAGAAGGGCTTCCAATGACAATTGGCAAAGACTCAAAATGGAGTTTTCTCGCTATGGTAAGGTGGGAAACGTGTCTTCACTTTCTCTGGAGTTTTGGGAGCATTTCTATTGTCGTCTTTTCCAATATATTCTGCAATATTCATCTTGCTCTTCACTCTGGAGTCATGAAGTGATCTTCTGGGTTTTCGTAAGAGGGACAGTCTGTCTCATTTTCTTCTTTTCACTTTCACCTATATTTCCAGATACATGTCAACTTCCCAAAGAAGTAGGAGGGTGCAGAGGTTGGTTTCCTCGTTTTTATTTCAATGCAGCAATTGGGACCTGTGAGAAATTCATTTATGGTGGATGTAGAGGGAATGAAAACAACTTTTTAACTGTGGATGAATGCACAGCTACATGTCAAAAGTCTGGTAAGGAAGCAATTTTAATGGTTTAATTCCTTTCCTACTGGGAAATATGGCATCCTATATTACATCAGGAGGTCACATTATTAATAAAAAAGTTAATAAAAGAAACAATGGAAGCACCTGTAATTAGACAGAAAACACACTAAAGTCCTTACATTATTCTGCCAATGTTGAATATTCACCCTGAGGAGATGGCTGTCCTACAAAGTAGAGCAGAGTAAGGATCTAATGATATACGTGCCTCTTCTCCTGCTGACAACTTGATTTTGATTCTGTCTCCTTTTCCAGGGTAACATGGACTCCAATTCCAGATCTCACTGATGGGACCCTTTGAGAGACGGAGTGGATCCAGCAGCTGAGGAAGGAATCCAAACTTCCACAGAGTCTCCCACTGAAACACTTTGCATGCATCTGATTTTAAGCATACTCTTAAATAAACATACACATGCTTTGAACATTCTCTCTCTTAACTATTATTTGCAATGCTCCTTTTATTCACTCATTGCAAGTCAGGCACCCCAAAACAGAGAATGCTCAGAAGACTATTCCATTTTCATGAAAGGCATTTAGGTCAATGAACAATAAGGACATCTTTTTGAGATGAGTGCATGACTCAATTTTTGGGAAGCTGGTGTTTTTGATAGAAAAAGGTTTAACTAAACCAATAGACAAATCCTTCCTTCCTTCCTTCCTTCCTTCCTTCCTTCCTTCCTTCCTTCCTTCCTTCCTTCCTTCCCTCCGTCTCCCCTTCCCTCCCTCTCCCTCCCTTTTTTCTTCCCACTTGACATTATTACAATGGATGGGAGGGTTACAATAACATTGAATCTGTAGATCCATTGTGTTGTGTCCTGAGCTTGCAAAAGCAGGCTCAGGATGTTGCATTGGTTCCGGGCATTCCAAAAGCTGCCCGGGACCAGACAGAGCAGCACCAGCCTTGTGCACATGTGCAAGACGCAAAAACGCTCTGTTACATTGGTTGATGTTGTCCAGGTTTCTGGCCATATAAAAAGGATTGTGTGCCTTTTGTTTTTGCTTGGGTGTTGTTAGAAGGAGAATAAACAGTTGTTCAACATCTCCATGTGTCTTCATCATTCGCACACGAACGAAGTATACAACATTGGCGATGAAGGTGGGATCCTTTGCAAACTGAAACAAGTGTTTTAAGGATTTACCTAAGAAGTCCTGAAGAGGGGAAGACGGCGTCTGAATCAGCGTCCCAGCCTGCCAGCATAGTGTCACTGGAGGGTGAGCTCGGCTAAAGGACCCTTTCCCCAAACAGCAGTTTGCAGAGGAGCGAGTGGTGAACGTCATAAGAGTATGATGGCGAAGATTGGCCGTTTGTCTGATTTTGATGTCTCACACCCAGAGAGATGGAATTCCTACATAGCAAGGGTGGAGAATTACTTCAGAGTAAATCAGATTAGAGAAGATGGCTTGAAGGCTGCAACTCTTTTGTGTGTCTGTGGACAGGAAGCTTTTGAAATTGCAGAGAATCTGGTGGCCCCTGCACCTCTGGAGTCAGTAACATATACAGACTTGAAGAAACTGTTGAAGGAACATTTCCAGCCAAAGTTATCTGTTATTGCTTGGAGGCACGCGTTCGAGCAGAGAGACCAGAGGCCGGGTGAATGTGCTGCAGATTTTATTGCAGCCTTAAGGCGAGCAGCCAGACCTTGTGAGTTCAAGGATCTGGAAGAGAGGCTGCAAGATCTCTTCATATGTGGTTTAAGGAACAGAGACTTACAACAGAAGATTTTTGCAAAAGAAGATGTCTCTTTCCAAGACGCGCTACGAGAGGTGACAGCTGAGGAAGCAGCAGGTGGAGCTGTGAAGCCCTTACGGCTCACCAAGAACCCTCCAGTCACAGCTACCGTCCATCAAGAGGATGCTCAAGAAGGATCAGCAGTGGATCCTAAAGAGGAGGTCAACAGAATTCACCAGCCAGCTGAGAGGGGGCAGAAGGGACGTCTGGTAAAGGCCCTAGTATGTCTTCAATGCTTCAGGTGCAGAGGACGCCATAAGCAAGCTGACTGCAGTTTTCGCTCAGCCGTTTGCAGGTCGTGTGGCAGGCAGGGCCACATTGCATCCATCTGTTTGGGTCACCAGAAAGTTCAACCTTGGGAAGAATTGCTTCAGAAAGGTACCAGGGGCCCCAGCCAAAACAGGGTGGGTTTCTGTGCATCGTGCAGGAGTATTCTAAGAACAGGGTCACACAAGCCCCTTAAGAAGAAACTTTCCATTAACATAAGGTTGCAAGGGGTTCCCCTATCAATGGAGTTAGACACTGGGTCCACTCTCTCAATTATTTCAATTAACACATTCAAAAGGATATGCAGCAGCAGTGGCCTTCGAGTTAAACTCAGGCCATTAAATCTAATACTTACTGATTTTCAGAATTCTGTGTTATGTGTTAAGGGGGAGGCCACCCTTAGAGTACAGAATAAGGATTTTGAAGGTCCCCTAGATGTGGTGGTTGTTGGGGGTGAACATACGAGTCTTATTGGACTCGATTGGTTTGAGGCTCTGGGAATCCAGGTAACTGGGCTGCACCATTTGCAAATGTTGAGCCTTGCAGAAGTCTGCAAGGAGTTTGCAGATGTGTTTAGTTCAGAGGTAGGATCCTACAAGGGGTCTCCAATTTCTCTATAGTTAGACCCAACCATCACGCCCATTAGAGTTAAGCCTAGGAGGGTACCTTTTGCCCTCAAAGGCAAGATTGATGCTGAGCTGGACAAATTGCTCCAGCAGGGCATTCTAGATCCTGTGGATTCTAGTCCATGGGAAATCCCCATAGTAACACCTCTAAAGGCTAATGGGGACATACGTATATGTGCAGACTATAAGTGCACACTGAATAAGGCACTGCAACAGCACGCTTATCCAGTGCCGATAGTAAGTCACATTCTGGCCTCCCTCAAGGGGGGGCGCATTTTTGCAAAGCTTGACCTGGCACAGGCCTATCAACAGTTACCTGTTGATGAGGCAGCTGCAGAGGCCCAGACTATTGTAACTCACAGGGGGACCTTCAAGGTCAAGAGACTGCAATTTGGGGTAAATGTAGCCCCTGGCATATTCCAAAGTGTCATGGAGAGCACACTTTGAGGTATTCCTGGGGTCTGTCCCTACTTCTATGACATCCTTATTGCTGGGGAGTCATCCCAAAATTTAACAGAAAGACTAAGGGCTGTCTTGCTTCATTTTCGAAAAGCAGGCCTTAAACTAAAGAAGGATAAATGTAAGATAGGAGTCACTTCTCCCACATAAAGCTGCAGAAGCAGAACCATTACAAAGGCTCTTAGACAAGCAGGCTCTTTGGCAGTGGACTAAAGTCCATGAAAAGAGTTTCAATGAGGTTAAAGCCTTGCTCACTTCTAATGCTGTTTTAGCGCATTTCAATGAGCAACTGCCTGTTTGCATCACATGCGATGCATCTCCTTATGGGGTGGGAGCTGTACTTAGCCAACTGAAGGCTGATGGGACACAGGTCCCTGTGGCCTATTATTCAAGGACTCTGTCTTCTGCAGAGTGAAATTACGCTCAAATTGACAGAGAAGCCTTGGCCATAGTGGCTGGCATTAAGAAATTTCATGATTTCTTATATGGCCGCCATTTCATGGTCTTTACTGACCATAAGCCTTTGCTGGGTTTGTTTACCACTAACAAACAGACCCCACATATCATTTCTCCTCGTATGCTGAGATGGTCCATTTTCCTGTCAGCATATGACTATACTTTAGTTCACAAACCAGGAAAAGAAATGGGTCATGCAGATGGCTTGAGCAGATTACCACTGAACCAATTAGAGCCAGATCCTGCTCCAGCCATTAATATTCTGTCCATTCAGGAGTTGCCTGAGTCTCCCCTCAATGCTAGGGACGTGACTGCGGAAACTGCTACTGATCACACACTTACACGCGTGCTGACATGGGTGTTGTCAGGATGGCCTGACAAGTGCCCAGATAACGAGTTCCAAAGCTTCTTGCACAAGAAGTATGAGTTTTCCACTTTCAAGGGTTGCCTGTTATTGGGCAGCAGGGTAGTGATCATTGAGGTCTAGAATCTTGATCTCTCTGCATGAGGGACGTCCTGGTATAGTCAGGATGAAAGCACTTGTGCGCAGCCATCTTTGGTGGCCTGGCCTCGATAAAGCCATTGAGGCCCAGGTGCATGGGTGCTGGCCTGAAATGCCTCAGGCCCCAGTACATAGCTGGGAGGAAACTCAAACCCCATGGTCTAGGGTGCGTATAGATTATGCTGGGCCCTTTCAGGGGCAATTCTTCCTGGTTGTTGTTGATAGCCATTCCAAGTGGCTAGAGGTTGTTCCTGTTTCCTCCACTACTACTGCCAGGACCATCCAGGTGTTGAGAGGAATTTTTGCATCACATGGTCTTCCAGATGGTCTGGTTTCGGATAATGGTCCTCAGTTTACCTCTTCTGAGTTCCAGGCTTTTCTTCAGATCAATCTGATCCGGCATGCAACATCGGCTCCCTTCCACCCATCCTCCAACGGACTGGCAGAGAGAATGGTGCACACCACCAAAGATGTCTTCAAGAAACTGACTTATGGTAACTGGCATCACAGGTTAGCAGATTTCCTTCTTGCACACTCCACCACACCATGCACTGCCACAGGGAAGAGCCCTGCTGAACTCCGCTGGGGTCGCCGCCTCATCACTAAGCTGGACAGGCTGCACCCTGACCGGGTGGCTTCACAGGTGTCACAACTGTAGGTACCTAGGAGACTCCAGATGGGCGATCCAGTTTGGGCAAGGAACTATGGGCCAGGACATCTCTGGGTCACAGCTGTGGTCTGCAAGGTCTCTGGGCCGTTGTTATACGAAGTTGCCTTGGGTGATGGCCGCGTTCTTCACAGACACATAGACCAACTGCGTTGGAGACTGGACTCTCACCCTTCCGCTCCTGGCTCTGCTCTAGGGGGGGAGGAAGACCATAATATGCATTCTGGGTCACAGTTTCCCAGGACTAACAGGCCGTCACTAGCTGCTACTGAGGCTGTTGGGAATTCATCCCGAGGTTCCGCAAGTGCTCCTAACAGGAATTCGCTGGATAGGGGATCATCCCACACATCCATAATTACTCCAGACAGGGAGTCACAACGGGGGTATCCACAGTATTCACATATGTCAGATAGTGCTCCAGACAGGGAGACTGACCGTGGGTACCCACACAAATCACAAGCAGCAAGAGAAAAGGAATTCCATCAGGGGCGCTTGCCAAATTCCGCAATTCCTCCCAAAAGGAGGTCTCCAACAAAAGCGGTTGCCATGGAGGCGACTCCTGACTCTGGCACCTAGGGCATGTGCTTGGGGGCCACAGAGTACTGGGGCACTTTGCTACCCAGCCCTCTCCATCTGCTGGCCTTGGGTTCAAGGGACTGTGTTCCCAAGAGGGGTCCATTGTGGACTTGGGGACTTCCACCCCTCCAAGGTATGCTGGCTTAGACTTAGAGACTCCAGCCAGCCAGCAGCTGGGCAGGTATTTGGGGCAGCAAAGTCCTGGCCTGCCTAGCCTGGTAGGCGAGTAGGTAGGCCAGGCACCCTCACCAGGGTCACCTGGGAATTTAGGGTAGCAACACCCTGACCTGCCTAGCCTGGTAGGCAAGCAGGTGGGCCAGGCAATCTCTCCAGGCATTAGAAGGTCGCAGAGGGCCAAGTGCCCACCCAAACATCTGAGAGACTTTGTGAAGTTGCTGTCAAATCATGAGGGACCTGTTCATGAGGCCCCTGAATAAGGAGAGCAACTCGTGGGTAGATTATTTTGTATTACTTTTTTTTAATTTCAGATACATTTATTGTATTACTAAGATTGAAGGGGGTTTGCCTGAGGGCAGACTCGGGTATTCCACACTCCTTGCATTTGATTAATGAAACTGTATGACACTCTTCCCAATGCATGGCGTACATGTGAGTGCACAAAGTATGTTCCATCTAGGGGAGAGGGGTGTTGTGTCCGGAGCCTGCAAAAGCAGGCTCGGGACGTTGCATTGGTCCCAGGCATTCCAAAAGCTGCCTGGGACCAGACAGAGCGGCGCCAGCCTTGTGCGCATGCGCAAGGCGTGAAAACACTCTGTTATGTTGGTTGACGTTGTCCGGGTTTCTGGCCATATAAAAAGGCTTGCGTGCCTTTTGTTTTTGCTTGGGTGTTAGAAGGAGAATAAAGAGTTGTTCAACATCGCCAAGTGTCTTCATCATTCACATGCGAACGCAGTATACAACACATTGCACTCCTGCTTTCTTCCTTATATTGTTTATTATGTCTAACCGAAATATATAAACATATAAAGAAGTTCTTAAATTCAAAAAACCAAACATGTAAGAACAACAAAAAACCCTGAAATTTTGAAAGGACTAAAACGTCATGCAGAAATGGTACAATGTGGGATAAGTATATAAAAGACACAAGATCATAGGGAATACATCCGTAAGAATGGCCTTGCAGATCTTTCAAAAGAATTGGGGAGATGGAATGCTCACAATAAAGTATAATAAGTTCAATTTTGTTCCCCTGTCTGATTTACTTCGGGGGCTTATATCAGGCCAGAGTCAAAGTCACAGGGTTTCAGATCAGAAGGAAAGAATCTGGGTAAGCAATCTGTTGTTGCCAATGGAGAGGGCTTCAGCTCACTGCAGACTCTTAAATAGAAGCAGCCCAGTGTTGCTTATTTGGAAGAACAAGCATCTCCTGTTGCTGGACAGAACTCCTCTTACTAGGTATTACCACACAGAATACATAAAGGGGCACTTTACTTAATGTTACATATCTTCACGGCTGCCAGATTGGCCTACACACAAAACTGGAGAAATAAAGAAATTCCAACAGAAGAAGAGATTCTACATAAAATCTTATCGTGTGCTGATATGGATAGGCTTACTATGGAATTAAAGGACAAGACAGAAACGGACTATTTTGAAATCTGGGACAAATTTTATTGCTGGTACGAGTTAAGGAGAACTGTTCGGGCTTTAAGTTAGTGTTAAGATTGTGGTATATAAAGCTGTATGCTAGTATATAGAGAAACAAATTTGAGACTGTATTATATAGGAAAATATGTATATATAGAGATTAGGAATTATAAGTATGACAAGGAACAAATTGTTAGGATTATATATACTGGAATGACACGTTATGTCCTTTTTTGTTTTAACTGTTTTATTAATAAAAAAAACTTTAAAAAAAGACACACAGAGATAAGAAATCCATCTGTGGGAATGTCTTTGCAGATATTTTCAACAAATTGGCACATGCAATGCACTGGGAGACAGAAATGGATGTGCAGTTCCATAATTGGTATGCTGCTTTTATGACCAACATCTGAACACACCTGTCCTTAAGCATTGATCAAGATGAGGAGGAAGCGTTTGTCTCTGGGGTGGAGGGAGCTTGAGGAAAAGCAAAAGTCCAAGCAGGAGGAAATAAGTCCGCTCCTTCTATATAAGGCATAAAATATGTGAGGTACACCATCAGATTCCTGGAATGGCTGTCTCACTGAGATGATTTAGGGATACCAAAAAGGCCAACACAGTGCTAGGCTGCATTAACAGAGGGATAGAATCAAGATCACGTGAAGTGTTAATACCACTTTACAAGGCCTTGGTAAGGCATTTGGAATACTGCGTCCACTTTTGGTCACCACGATGTAAAAAAATGTTGAGACTCTAGAAAGAGTACAGAGAAGAGCAACAAAGATGATTAGGGGACTGGAGGCTAAAGCATATAAGGAATGGCTGCTGGAACTGGGTATGTCTAGTTTAACGAAGAGAAGGATGAGGGGAGACATGATAGCAGTATTCCAATATCTCAGGAACTGCCATAAAGAAGAGGGGGTCAAGCTATTTTCCAAAGCGCCTGAAGGCAGGAGAAGAAGCAACGGATGGAAACTAATCAAGGAGAGAAGCAACCTAGAACTAAGGAGAAACTTCCTGACAGTTAGAACAATTAACCAGTGGAACAACCTGCCTCCAGAAGTGGTGAATGCTCCAACACTGGAAGTTTTCAAGAAGAGACTGGACAGCCATTTGTCCGAAATGGGTGTAGGGTTTCCTGCCTAAGCAGGGGGTTGGACTAGATGACCTCCAAGGTCCCTTCCAACTTTACTACTACTACTACTACTACTACTACTACTATTATTATTATTATTATTATTATTATCTTGCAGCAGCTTGGTCTCCTCATCAGAGGCTGAGCTGGCCATAAGACGTGGTAAAATGTATAGTAAAAATGGGGTGATGCATATTGAAATGTTAACATATTGAAATGCTGATAGAAAGATGGATGGCAGTTTGTGCTTAACTGTATATCACGAAGTAAGAAAAAATGGCTGTATAAGAGTGTGCTTTTGCCTACTTTCTTATATGGAACTGAAAGTTGTGAAGCTCATCAGGAAAACCACAGGACGCTAAAGGCAGGGAGAAAGGATGCGTAAACTATTTGTGCGGTAAAGCAAGTAGGAACAGGGTCAAGAGTTAGTGGGATGTAATGAATACAAAAGTGAATTAAAGTGGTTCAGTCAAGTAGAGCAAATTAATGGGAACAGAATTGCAAAATCAATGCATGAAGAAAAAGTGAATGGTTCATGAGGAAGGCCAAGATTTAGAATATCATGCTTGGATTGGATGCAAGTCTGCAAAGAAAGAAATGAGAACGTTTATTGTGGAAATGCACAGCAAAGTATGGAGATGGTAAAAACAATGGTGATTTACAAGGATAGAAAGATACAGAGAGTGAGTTGAGGTAGTGCAAAGCTCTTTCCTTTTTATCACTTTCTTCATTCCTTCAATTTAATTAGGGTACAATTCCTTATTCATTTGCCACACTCTATATAGCACTGTTTATGGATGACCGGTAGAACTGAACACAGGGGCCATAGATATGACCTCCTCGTTCCTACTACATGAATAACCAGGACTACTTCCCTATTGAGCAATCTAGATATGACCTCCTCGTTCCTACTACATGAATAACCAGGACTACTTCCCTATTGAGCAATCTATAAAATAGCTCAACGCAGCCACCGATATTTTCACCACCATGATGCATTCAAACTACATGTTCCTTATTTTTGGACTGCTCGTTTTCTGCTTTCTGTATGCAGGTAGATCTTTCTTTTTCCCCCTCCACACCTACATGCAATCTGCTTGCAAATGCTCCCTGCCATTCCAAAATATGATCGCATTAACAACAGACTTGAATATGATAGTGATTTTAGAAAGCCCTCTTCTGGAATGGATCGTCCAAAAGCCACAAAATAAATCTTCCTTTTTTGCAGTATTCCCAGTAAGTTCTTAAATCTGGGGTAACCATTTAAGGATGTGAGCATGATTCAAATATTGGGGAACTGGAGATCTTAACACAGTACAAAAAGGCTAAATTAAATCTGAGTAGAGGCTTTCTTGCATTTCCTTGTATTCGCTTTCTTACCAAGTAGAAATTCTTCCTAAAACCTACAGCTACTGTTTTTATGTATCAATAAGGACAACAGATGCAGAGCAATGTATTTTCGAACCGGAATATAAATAACATTTGAATTTTCCCACCCTAAGAAGATGCCACAAATACTTAAAACCTGGATGAAGAAAAGATACATATGAAGTCTTTAGAAGAGGAGGAAAGGGAATGGCCCAACCATCCCTCCACTTCCCAGCTTGAATCCCCAGCTCCAGAAGAGATTTATCCTTCAAATCTACTGGAATACAAGCCCTAAACCTCAAGCAAATGAAAGAATGCTCTCCCTGATGACTTTCTCAGCCCATCCCAGAAGACTGGGATCTCGCCAATGGGGTCCTGGATGCTCAGTGCCTCTTCTTAGGGATAGAGTGCTTGCATTGGCCAAATTGTATCAGTTCCTTCAAATGACAATTGGTAATGAGTCAAAACTGAGAGTTTTTTTTACCATGTTAGGGCAGTCAAAGTGGTTTCTCTGAGGTTTGGAGAGAATTTCTCAGGATCTACTTTTCCAGTCAATGCTCAAATATATATGTTGCCCTGCCCTCTGGAGTTAGAACACAGTATATTTTCATGCAATGATCTTCAGAGTTTCCTTAAGAGGGACAGTCTCTTTTATTTTCTCCTTCAGGTATATCTCTCGATATATGTCAATTGCCCAAAGATGTAGGATGGTGCAAAGCTTCGTTTCAGCATTTTTATTTCAATGCAGCAACTGAGAAATGTGAGTCATTCACTTACGGTGGATGTGAAGGGAATGAAAACAACTTCCCAACTTTGGATCAATGCAAAGCTAGATGTGAAAAGTCTGGTAAGGAAGAGTTTTTTTTAAATCTTTGCCTTGGCACACAATTAAAACAAATGGCATTTTAGTCTTGTCCATCAATCATTGATCTGAAAACTCTTTAGTCCTAAAGTTACCTTGATCTCAGTTCTGCAATCCAGGCCCTGAACTAGGGAGAGGAGCTTATCCGTTTTTTCTTGCAAAGAGTTATCTGAGCATGTCTGCTCTCAATTGATAAAGGAGAATTAAGCAAAGTACTGTAAAATCAAAGGAAATCATATATCCCTGACAGGAAAAGTCACTTCTAACACATGTAATGCCTGGAGATACTTTTGTTTGTCCAGACTGCCTAGCACAGTGGTTCTCAACCTTTTTAATGCCGTGACCCCCCAACCGGTCGTAAGTCGAGGACTACCTGTATTTCCCTGTCCGGGAGCATCGCACATGCGTGGTGCCGCCCCCTACGCCGGCCGAGGCATAGCTGGCAAGGGGCAGCGACGGCGCAGGGCGACCATCGGCTGGGCCACCAGCTGCCCCAGCCCAAGGGAAGTAAGGCACTTGCCAGGCCCCATGCACGCCAGCAACCCTCCCTGCACCCACCGGCCTCCCACCTCCCACCCCTGGCCCTCTTTTACTTACATTTGTAGTAGTTGCTCAGCAGGGAGGGGTGGAAACTTCTAGACAGCTCGCCTTTGCTGCAGACAACTTGTAGCACCGTTTGCAGACTGGGACTTTTGGCAGGCTCAGCAGGGTGGAGACAGCCTGGACAATTCCTATTGGCTTTTGAAAGCCAATAGAATAAGAGGGAGTAGCACAGCTAAGGAAAAGGGGGTAAAATGGCGGACTGTGTTGTTTGGCGACCCCTGTGAAATGGTTGTTCGACCCCAAATGGGGTCGCGACCCACAGGTTGAGAACCGCTGGCCTAGCAATGTTTCATGAAAGAAAAAGTATTATATATTATTATAACATGAAAATGTTTTCTGGCAAGGTACTGCTATTCTACATGCAACTGACAATGAATTTTCTTGCAATGTTTGGAGTTAGACTTCCACCTCTGAATAACAGAATTGGAAGTGACCCTGGAGGTCTTCTAGACCAGCCCCCTACTCAGGCAAGAAACACTATACCAGGGGTAGGCAACCTTGGCTCTTTTATGACTCATGGAGTCCACGAGTCATAAAAGAGCCAAGGTTGCCTACCCCTGCACTATACCATTTCAGACAAATGATTGTACAATATCTTTTTAAAAACCTCCAGTATTGGAGCACCCATAACTTCTATGGACCTGGCCATAGACAGTTCTTTTCTACTTATTCACTTTTGATGACCTATCTGGCTCACTCTGTATAATAGCATCTTTTTGTTATCCTGGCAATTAACCTAACTTGTTGTTACCCCCCACCATCACTGTCCCCCTTTATTTGTAAGGGGTTCACAATTCTTGCTACTGAGCTAAATTATAGAGACCTACTTGTTTCCACCCTGTGTTTCTAGAAAGACAATAAACATTCGATTTTAGCACCACTCCTTTCCTGCTGCAAAACATGACATCATAAATCAGATCATCGTATTGTTAATAAAGATAAAATGAACAAAGGAGCCCTTTGCTTGTAAAAGTTATAAAATATTTCTTTTTCTATTTTTTCCACATGCCTTCAATTGATTAAGTGCACTGTTTATTAATCTTTGCTATATTCTATGTAGCACTATTTAACCAGTATAAATGTGCGTAGTTATAACACAACTGTACTTAAGGCCCCTACATATGAACTCATAGTTCCAACTGCATGAATATTCAGCTGTAATTGTCTATAGTACAATTTAAAAAGTGGCTTGACTCAGCCCCAGAATCTTGTTCTCAACACCAGCATGTATTTCACTGCGTGCTAATTTCTGGTTTCAGGATGACTCTTGCCCATATTTAGATGCATTATCCCAGGCAACACACAGTAGTGTCTTTCCACATACAACCTGGCCTCTCTCCACACCCAAGTGAGATGACATTAAATAGAATAGATGATGGAAAGACCCCTCCCCCAAATTTTGGATTGACTTTAGAAAACTGTTCCCTGTAATGTCTGGTCAGAGATCCAGAAAATAACATTCCTTTTTATTGGATTATTCTGAGTGACTTCTTAAATTTGGGATACGAATGGAGGACGGTATGAACAATGTTTGGAGGTCTGTTCTGTTTTCTTGGAAGGCATTTAGGAAGATAAAGAAGAACACACATTTTGGGACAAGGGCATAATTTAAATTTTGGGGAAGTGGAGATCCCGAAACAGTTTAAAAAGGCTAAACTAAATACAAGTAGAAGTCCTCTTGCATTTCCTTATGTAAGCTTTCATATGAAGAACATGTGAACCTGGATCTACATCAAAAGGGAGCAGTGGGTACATACAGTAGCAATGTGTTTGGGAACATAAATATGAATTTTCCCACCCTAAGCAGATGCTGCAAATATTTAAACCTGGGTGAAGAAGGGTATCCGTGAAGTCTTTGGAAGGGGAGGAAAGGGAATGGCCCACCCACCCTTCACTTCCAGGTGCCCCTCCTGGTAGTTTTGAATGCCAGCTCCAGATGGGGTTTCTCCTTCAGTCTGCTGTAATACACGCTCTAACCCTCCAGCATATGGGAGGAAAGTTCTCTTGGATGACCTTCTTAATCCATCCCAGAAGTCTGGGATCTCAGGAACGGGGGCCTGGAAGCACTGAGTTTCTTCTTAGGGGTAGATCAGCTTGTGTCAGCCAGACTGTACTTCAGTTCCTCTTAGAGCTTCCAATAGAGTGTTCTCATTGTGGGAGGAGGGCAGTCAAAGTGTTTTCACTTTGTCTGATTGTGGGGCAAGATTGCTCAGGATCTACTTTTTCAGTAAATGCTCAAATATTCATCTTGCCTTGCACTCTGAAGCCAGAACACAGTATGTTTTAAAGCTGAGATCTTCTTGGTTATCTTAAGTGTGACAATCTATCTCCTTGTCTTCTTCAGCATCTTCAAAGGCAAATGCAGCTATATGTAAACTTCGGCTTAAAAAAGGACCGTGCAACTCTGCTTTAGTTCGTTTTTATTTCAACAAAAGAACTGGGCGGTGTGAATACTTCATTTATGGTGGATGTAAAGGGAATAAAAACAACTTCTTTACTTGGACTGAATGCATGATAAAATGTCAACATTATGGTAAGGAAGCAACTGAAATCTTTGCCTTTGCACAGAACTGTAACCAATGCCATTTTAGTCTTGACCTCAACCACTGATCTAAAAACTCTTTAGTGAACTGAAGTTACCTTCATGTCAATTTTGCAATCCAAGCCCTGGACAAGTGAGAGGAGAAACTGGGGCTTATCATGGGGCTCAATCAGCAAACTTTTTTAAAAAGGTAAAAAGACCAAACAAATTGCATAAATAAGTGCCACAAAGGTAGTTTTCTTGTTTTTATTATTTTTCTTGGAGACTGTTATGGGTGATTATTGCACTCAATTGATAAAAGGGATCACTTTGGCATTAAATGCATACTGAAATATCAAAGGAAATTATATATTTCTCACAGAAAAAGTCTGCTCAGCCATTCAGGAACCCTGTTAGGACAGTGGTTAGAATGCAGTATTGCAGGCTAACTCTGCCCACAGCCTGGAGTTTGATCCTGAGGAGCTCAAGGTTGACTCAACTTTTCATCATTCCTAGATCAGTTAAACAAGGACCCAGATTGTTGGGAACAATATGTTGATATTATAATCACTCAGAGAATGCTGTAAAATACTGTGAAGCATTATATAAGTTGAAGTGCTATTGTTTTTTTATATATATAAATGTATTTTATTAGATTTTTATATGGGTAGGGAAAGATGGGGTCGGGAGGGTACAGGGAAACCGGGATAAAGGGGGCCGGGTGTGGATAGTAACAATAGATATGTGATTCAGCGAACAAGCTGTCGTCCGGGTCTTCATATTGAATATTATTATTTATATAATACTAAACATTTATAAAAGTAAATCGGTATAGTTACAACAAACTTTTGGTAAAGCAGTAATATTCCTTTAGATAATTAGCATAGTTAATAGCACAGCAACCATTTCTAAACATCAAGCTTAATACTTAATATAATAAATCTCTAATATCTCTTCTTATTCTAACGTGTTTCAACCCACTGATAAAATTTTTCCCAGGTTTTATAGAAGATTGAATCCTCTTTCTCCTTCATCTCTAACGTTAATCTGTTCATTTCTGCACAATCTAGAATTTTCAAAATTATAATCTGATCTGATGGTAGGTTTTCATTTTTCCAAAACTGGGCGAAAACTATTCTGTCGAAGTGCTATTGTTATTGCAATTGCAAACATATGTAATGCCTGGAAATGTTTTTCTTTGTCCAAATTGCCCTGCACTGCTTCATTTAAAAATGTACTATAACATTAGAACATTTATATTGCTTTGAAAAGGTTTTCTTGCAAGATGCCAATGAATGTTCTTTCAGCATTTGGAGTGAGATTTCCATCTCTGTGGTCCTGGCCGTAGATAAAATTTCTTTTCTAATTATTCACTTTTGAGGATCTCACTCTATATAATAGAATTGGTGTCAAGCGCAGAAAATCAGGAATCCAGGCAATTCAAATGGATATATAAATTCTCTCTACAACAATCTGAACTACTAATAGTCAAAGCAAACTGGTGATAGGTAAGAGTCAACAGAATTCAAAGTGGGCTGGATCGCTTGTGAGCAAGAAGGAATTCGAGACTGATAATTTATTTGACCTCTCTAAGGAACCAATGCAATATTGGCCTTTTCTGTTATTGACAGCTTGATTTTTATCCTGTCTCCTGTCCAGGAAACCTAATTCCTGTTCTGTGATAAGCCCTCTTGAGAGATGGTGTTGATTCAGCAGCTGAGGAAGGAATCCAAACTTCCATGGACTCTCCCACAGAAACACTTTCCATGCATTGAATTCTAAGCATTCTCTTAAATAAACATACAAATGCTTTGACATGCTAATATGCAGTTTCTGAAATACTATTTGCATTGCTCCTTTTATTCTGTCAGGCCATCAGCCACATTGAAAACAGGACACCCCAATACACAGTATTCAGTGAATGTATCAGATACAGGGAATATTAAATAAAATGTGTTTTTGCTTGCTATTCCTCCCTCACAGTCACACTTTTAGAGATAGATCATTCAGAAATTCCACCCTGTGGTTGAAGGATAATGAGAATGACGGGTGTATGTCTAAGGTTGTAAAAGATGTAAAATATTTTCTTTTCTAACTCTTTTGACATGGCTTCAATTTATTAAAAGCAACATTTCTTAATCTTTGCTGTGTTATTTAGCATACTTAACTAGAAGGATGGTACGTAGTTGGAGCAGAACTGTCCTTAACAGTCCCTACCTATCAACTCATGGTTTCAACTGCATGAAAGTCCAGCTGCATTTCCTATAGTGCATATAAACAGTTGCTTGACTGAGCACTGGACACTTGTTCTCAAGTCTTTCACTACTTGCTCATTCAGCTTTGCTCACTTTCTGTTTTCAGGATGCCCCCTCACCCAAATTTAGGCACCTTCTCCAGCCCTATAGATCATTGTTTCCACATAAATATGGCCTCCTTCCACACCCACGAATGATGCCATTTAATGGAATACATGGTGGAAAGCCCACCTTACAGATCTGTTCAACAAATTTGGGAAATGGAGTGCTCTAGGCAGACAGGAACAGATGTGCAGCTACATAACTGATATATTGCTTTCATGACCAATATGCAAACACAGCCGTCTTGACTATTACTAGCCTTACAGGAGTTAGGCCTTAATTAAGATGAGTGGGAAGAGTTCATCTATGGGGTGGAGGAAAAGCAATAGACTGAGTAAGTGGAAACAAATCTGCTCCTTCCACAGCAGGTATACAAGCTATAACTGAAGCCAACAGATTCCCAAGGGAGGGGCAGCTGTCACACAAACAGAAGGAGATAATTTATGGATGCCACTTGTGATCCTGAGGAGTTACGGGAGAAGAGGGGGAAAACACACATTCATTTTAGAAGTTTTCACAGCCCAGAGTCACTTGGTTGAGATGGACTGCTATAAAAATTAAATAAAATACTTAAAATAATAAAATAAAAAAACAATTTTAAATTCTCAAACTCCGCAACTGTTTTCTCCAGGAAATTTGGAAGGGCGGGGGATGAGGCTTATATAGCAATATATGGGAATGGTATTGGGAAATCAGGGGAAGAAGTGCCTCCTACCTTAGGATGAGATAAAAGCAAGGGGAAGCCCATAACTGAATAATGGGCAGAGAAAGAAACTTAGAAGAGATTCATCCTAAATGATCAGGGGGTTAAAATGAGACGGTGGGAGAATTGTACTTTTAGACTTGCAAGATTCTCTTAACGCAGCCTTACAATAAAGTAGAATAAGCTGACTCTTTTTCTTGTCTGGCTGACTTGGGGGGCTTACATCAGGCCAAACTACTGGTTCTCCTGGTTGCTGGACAGCACAACTTCTTCAACCTGCAGCATCTCAGGCAACAGGTCATCCAGGTACTCTAGAACTGGTGCTCATAGCTGATCTCAACAGATGCTGAGCTGGACATGAAACCTGGTAAACTGTGTACTAAAGATGGGATAATGCATGTTGGAATTTTAGCATCTTCAAAGGCTGGTAGAAAGATGGACGGTGATTTGTGCTTGACTGTATGTCACAGAATAAGAGGAAGTGACTGTGTAAGAGTGATTCTTTTGGTTGTTGGGTAGCTTAACCTCCTCTTCTTGCAGCAACTCATGTAGCAATTCATCCAGCTACTCTCAAACTGGTGGTCAATGCTGGTCTCTTCATCACAGGCTGAGCTGTCTATGACAGGACTTTTCAACCTTTTCATCCATTGTACCACTTTTAGGATATGGAAATATCCAAGTACCACCAGTCACCTAGCAAGGTATCAAAAACGTGATGACCCCCCCCAAAAAGGAAAAAAGTGATAAACTACAGGTAGTCCTCAACTTACAACAGTTCGCTTAGTGACTGTTCGAAGTTACAATGGCACTGAAAAAAGTGCCCCCCAAGCCACAGGCGAGCAAGACACCTGCCTGCCCACCTGGCCGCGCTCTTCCTCCTGTCCGAGGTTTTCATTGTTGTGAGCATTTCTGTTGAGGATTGGCAGTGGGGGTGGGGTAAGGGGGTGTTTGGTTTTTATTCCCCCCGTCTGCTGGGTGGTTGCAGCAGGTTTTGGTCACTTCACATGACCCTGGGACATTGTGACTGTCATAAATATGAATCGGTTGCCAAGCATCTGAATGTAAATCACAAGACCCTGGAGATGCTGCAACATTCCAGCTGATCGGCGCTTCTTCTGGGCTCAGTGGAAGCACTAGGATCAGCGCTGAGCTCCAGCTGGAGCCTGGCGCTGATCCTGGCGCTTCCACTGAGCCCTGACAGCCCTGCAGCTCCAGCCATCTCTCACTCAGGCTTGTGCAGTGCTGCCACCAGTTCAGCTCATTCCCCTCCCCCGCTACCACTTTTCTAGGATGCTCACATACCACCCGCCAGGTGCCAATGTACCACAGGTGGTACCCGTACCACTGGTTGAAAAGCCCTGGTCTAAGACTTGGTAAAACGTGGGATGATGCAAACTGAAAAAGTAACATATTGAACTGCTGATAGAAAGATGGATGGTAGTTTGTCCTTGACTGTATGTCACGAAGTAAGAAAAAATGACTGTATAAGAAGGTGCTTTCCCCTACTTTATTACATTTAATTGGAAATTGGGAAGCCTGGCGGGAACACTCCAGAAAATTAAACACATCAAAAAGAGGTGCCTGAAGTATTTGTATAATAGAGCAAGAAGGGACAGGACCAAGAGTGTGTGTTTGGGGGAATGAATACAGAAGCGAATGAAAATCATTCAGTCAAGGAGAGTAAATAAATGGGGATTGAACTGCAAAGCAAACATATGAAGAAAAAGTGAATGGTTCACGAGGAAGGCAAAGAGTTGGGGTCATGGGTGGATCAGATGCATGGCTGGAAAGAGATGAGATACTGTGTAAATATGTAGATGGTATGTAGGTGGTAAAAACAAAGTTCGTTTTCAAGAATAGAAAGATACAGTGAGGGAGGGAAGTGATGCAAAGCCATTTTAGACGCTTCCTTTTTAATCACTTTCCTCATGCCTTCCATTTAATTCGGGTACAATTGCTTACTCATTTGCCATGCTCTACATAGCAATGTTTATGGGTAATTGGTGGAACTGTACTCAGAGTCCCTACTTATGACCTCCTTGTTCCAACTGCATGAATGCCCAGGACTACTTCCCGATTGAACAATCCATAAAAGAGCTCAAGTCAGCATTGGATACTTGCTTTCAGCACAATGAAGAATTTGAACTACATGCTCTTCACTTTTGTCCTGCTCCTTTGCTTTCAGGATGCCTTTTGTGGAGGTAGGTAGATAAGACCTTTCTTTTTCCTCCACACTTGCATGCAATCTGCCCGCAAATACGCCCTCTACTTCCAAGATATGATCCCATTAACAACAGATGATGGAGGAGCTCTCAGAATATGGGATTGATTTTAGGAAGGTAGTTTCTGGAATGGATCATCCAAAACACAGAGAATAAAAGTCTCTTTTCTGCAGAATTCCCAGCTAGTCCTTAGTTTTGGGTCAACCATTTTGGGATACCAGCATTATTTAAATTTTGGGGAAGTGGAAGTCTTGACACAGTACAGAAAGATTAAACTAAATCCAAGTAGAGGTTTTCTAGCACTTCCTTCTGTAAACTTTCCTATGAATCACATATTCTTCCTAAAAATCTTCTGGTACTGTTTTTGTACATCAAAACGGAGCAATAGATGCAGAGCAATCTATTTGGGAACTGCAATAAAAATAACATATGAATTTTCCCACCCTAAGCAGATGCTGCAAATACTTAAATCGAAGAAAAGAGACATGTGAAGTCTTTGGAAGAGGAGGAAAGGGAATGCCCACCCACCCCTCCACTTCCAGGTTTTGAATGACCAGTTCCAAATGGGGTTTCTCCTTCAATCTCCTGGAATACAAGCTTTAATTTTCAAGCAAATAGGAGGAAAGCTCTCCCTGATTGAGTTTCTTGGTCCATCCCAGAAGTTTTGGATCTTAGGAATGGGGTCTGGAAGCTCTGTGACTACTCTTAGAAGTTGAAAAACTTGGCAGATGGCACTGACTCAGAACATAGTGCTACAATCATGTGAGAGTAGTCAAAGGGTTTTCATTTCTCTGAATTTTGGGGATGATTTCTCAGGATCTACTTTTCTAGTAGACACTGAAATATTCATATTCTTTTGCACTCTGGGGTCAGAACACAGTATATTTTCATGCGATAATGTTCTGGGTTTCCTTAAGAGGGACAGTGTGTCTTATTTTATTATTTTCACTTTCAGCTTACCCCGACAGGTGTATAAATGTCCCAATAGTAGGATCGTGCACAACTCCCTCTCGCCGTTATTTTTTCAATGTAATAACTAAGATGTGTGAAAAATTTGTGTATAGTGGATGTGGAGGGAATGAAAACAACTTCTTAACTATGGATGAATGCATAAAGAAATGTGAACATGCTGGTAAGGAAGATATTGACATCTTTGCCTTGGCACACAATTAAAACAAATGAGATTTTAGTCTTGACCGTCAACCACCAATCTGAAAACTCTTTAATGAGCTAAGCAACCTTCATCTCAGTTTTGCAATCCATGCCCTGGACTTGTGAGAGGAGAAAGTGGGGGATACCATTGGGCTTCATCAGTAAACATTTAGAAAAGTACCAAAACAAATTTCATAAAAGTAAAAATTGCCATAAAAATAGCTTTCTTGTTCTTATGGTTTTTCTTGCAAAAGGTTATGAGAGCATTTCTATACTTCATTGATAAAAGGGATCACTTTGGTATTAAATGCATATTGAAAAATCAAAGGAAACTGTATATCTCTGAAAGAAAAAGTCAGTTCTAAAATGTGTAAAGCCTAGAGATCTTTTTGTTTGTCCAAATTTCACTGTAGTAGTCTAAGATAAGATAAGATAAGATAAGATAAGATAAGATAAGATAAGATGAGATGAGATGAGATGAGATGTGATGAGATGAGATGAGATGAGATGATGAGAGGATAAGCTAACATGAAATGAGATAATAATAAAATATAATAATAATAATAATGATAATGATGATGATGTCATTACATCATTCCACCAAATTCAATACTCACACTAAGTACATGACATCTTACAGGGTAAAGTCGACTAAGGATGTAATGATATCTTGGCCTCTTCTACTGCTGACAGCTTGAATTTGATTCTGTCTCCTTTCCAGCGCAAAGTTGACTCCAATTCCTGATCTCACTGATGGGATCGTTTGAGAGATGGAGTGGATTCAGCAGCTGAGGAAGAAATCCAAACTTCCATGGGCTCTCCCACGAAAACATCAAATTCTAAGCATACTCTTAAATAAACATGCAAATGCTTTCACATGCTAATATGCATTTTCTGAAATATTGTTTGCGCTACTCCTTTAATTCTATCATGCCACTAACAACATTGCAAACAGGACACGCCAATACAAAATATTCAGTGAATATATCAGAGAGAATATTCAAATACATTTTATGGGAATAGAGAATGCCGAGCATCTGATCTGGCAAGAATATTTGCTTGGCCTTCCTTCCACACAGTCAACCCTTTTGAGATGGGTCAGGAACTCCACCCAATGGTTGAAGGATAGTGAGAACGATTGGTGTGTGTCTAGGGTTGCAAAAGATGTAAGGTATTTCCTTTTCCAGCTCTTTCCACATCTTTAATTTATTAAATGCAACATTGTTACACTAAGTCAGGGGTATCATACTCAGTTTCACTGAGGGCCACATCAGCATTGTGGTTGCCCTTGGGGGGCTGGGTGGGTGTGGCCGGGATGGGTGTGACCTACTGGGTGGGTATGGCCAGCTCGACATCATTCGCTTCAGGGGTGCCTGGGCAGGAAGTTGGCGAAAAGGCTTTTTATTCTCTCTCCAGAGAATAAACTTCCTACCTCACTCTCCCTCCTTTTTCCTTGTCTCTCCGGAAAAGAGAAAATAAAAGCTTCTTCCCCCAGTCAATCTCCTCTTCCCCTTTAAAAATCCCTCCCCAAGAGCCCTGCTCCACCGCCAGCCACTGCTGAGGCCACCGAAGCTCCCAACCTCTCTGTCGAATCCACAGAGCTCTGGCAAACCTCCCAGCCAGTGCTGGTCCCCCCCAATTCTCCTCTCCGCTACACCTTTTTCTTTCTTTCCTTCTCATCTCTTTCTTTCCTCCATGCTGAAGAAGGGGTGATGGGAGGGGGAGAGATTGCCAGTGCTGCCATGTTGCTGCCAGCCTTGCTATCTCACGTAGGGGGTGGTCTATGCTGGTGAAAGGAAAGCCTCATGGCTGCGAGGCTGGAGGTGCTGGTGGGGGGAGGGATTGGCGCTGATCTACAACCTGGTTGTGTCCATCAAAGCCAGAACGCGCTCAGCCTAAGATCCACTGGAAGGAGCTGCCTTGCCACCTCTGCCCCGCCCTGAGTGTGTGCACAGGAGACGGCCAGGCCCGGCGTCCTGGGTGAAGTCAGCCTGTGGGACAAGACAGCCAGCAGGGACGCTGGACTCTGCTTGCGTGTGCACCCAGAGGGCAGGGTGGGACTGCCCCGTGGATTTAACGCTAAGCACGTTTTGGCTTTGATGGATGCAACCAGGTTGTAGATCAATGCCTAGTTGGCCTGGGCTGGGCCGAGGTACGGCAGGCCAGTCCTTCACTCTTTCCAGAGCAGATCCCTGGGCCGGATAGAACCACATAGTGGGCCGCATCCGGCATGCAGGCCTTGTGTTTGACATATCTGTATGTTTTCTTTAGCACTGTTTAACCAGTATGAGAATATGTAATTATATCAGAACTGTACTCATGGCCCCTACATATTTACTCATTGTTCAAACCATATGAATGTCCAGCTGCATTTCTTACAATGCAGCAGTCCCCAATCTTTCTGGCTCTGCAGACTAGTGGGGTTAGTGGCAGTAGAGATTGTGGGGGAGAAGGGATGTAAGCAGCGGGAGTGAAGTTTCACCTGCTCACCCAGTTCCCAATGGTTGGGGACTCTTGCAATAGTGCATATAAAAAGTAGCTTGATTGAGCACAAGACCCTTGTTTTCAACACCAGGATGTGGCGTTTCAATGTGTAACTTTCATTGTGTAAATATACAGCAGAGTACGGAGCTTGTAAAAACAAAGGTGGTTTGCAAAGACAGAAAGATACAGTGAGGGAGGGGAGGTGGTGCTAAGTAATTGTGCCTCTTTCCTTTTTATCTCTTCCCTCATGCCTTCACTTTCATTAAGCTAGAATTCCTTATGTTTATGAATGACAGGAGGAACTGTACTCAGGATCACTACGTATGACCTCTTTGTTCCAACTACATGAACGAGGGAGTGACTTTAGAAGTCAATAAATTTCTAAAAAATCAGTCCCTCATTCTGAAGAAGTTTATTGACTCCTAATAACAGTCACTGTTCAGTAGTGTTCCCAGTCGGTCCTTGGAGTAACCATTTTTGGATGTGAGCATTAATCAGATATTGGGGAACTGGACCTTGGTGTTCCAACCACATGAATGCCCAGGTGTACTTCACTGTTGGATAATCTATAAAATGACTCAACTCAGTATTGGATACTTGTTTTCATCACCATGATTCATTCAAACTGCATGCTCCTCACTTTTGGACTGCTCATTTTCTGCTTTCGGGATGCCTCTTCTGTAGGTAGGTAGCAAGAACTTTCTTTTCCTTCTATACCTATGTGCCTTCTGCTTGCCACTGCCCCTTTGTCTTCCAAGATATGATCACATGAACAACAGACTTGATGTTGGAGGGACCTTTAACACATGGGATTTACTTTAGGAAGCCAGTTTCTGGAGTGGATCATCTGAAACAAACAGAATAAAAGTCCTTTTTCTTCAGTATTGTCTGTCGGTCCTTAATTCTGGGATAATCATTTTGGGATGTGAGCATTTTTCACGTTGCCCTGGACTCTGGAGTTAGAACAGTTTATTTTCATGCGATGAACTTCTGAGTTTCCTTAAAAGAGATTGTCTTATTTTCTTCTTTTCACTTTCAGTTCTATATCCCGCGAAATGTACACAAGTCCCTACAATAGGATTGTGTATGTCTCCTTCTGCTCGCTATTTTTTCAACTCAGCAACTGGGATATGTGTGATGTTCACTTATAGTGGATGTGGAGGGAATGACAATAACTTCTTAACTTTGAACCAATGCATAAAAGAATGCCAAAGGTTTGGTAAGAAAAAGATTGAAATCTTTTTTTAGCGTAAAAATATATATTAAAAAATCATTAATAGCAAAGCTATAGCAAATATATTTTTCCTAAAACCTACAGCTACTGTTTTTCGTAGATCAACAATAAGCAACAGATTCAGAGCAATGTACCGGTATTTGGGAACTGGAAAATAAATAATATATGAATTTTCCAACCTTAAGCAGAGGCCACAAATACTTAGACCTGGTTGAAGAGAAGGTACATGCAAACTCTTTGGAAGAGGAGGAAAGAGAAAGGTCCACCCTCCCCTCCACCTTCATGTGCCCCTCCTCCCAGTGTTGAATTCCCAGTTCCAGAAGCGTTTTCTCCGTCTTTCTGCTGGAATACAAGCCCCAACTTTCAAGCAAACGGGATAAAGGTTCTCCCGGATCACTTTCTCAGTCCATCCCAGAAATCTGGGATCTCAGGAATGGGGGTTTGGTGCCTCTTCTTAGGGTACAGCAGCTTGTGCCTGCAATTCAGTTCTTTGAGGACTTCTAATGGCAACTAGCAATGACTCAAATTGGAGTTTTCCCACTATGTTAGGGCTGGCAACTTGTTTTCACTTTTTCAGAACACAATATCTATTCATGCAATGATCTTCAGGGTTTCTTTAGGAGGGACAGTGTGTCGTATTTTCGTCTTTTCACTTTCAGGTATAACTCCAGGGATATGTAATCTTCCCGCAAAAGTAGGACGGTGCAAAGCTTCATTTCATCGTTTTTACTTCAACGCAGCAACTAAGACCTGTGAGGAATTCATTTTTGGGGGTTGTAGAGGAAATGAAAACAACTTTCTAAATTGGTTTCAGTGCAGAGCTACATGTCAAAATTCTAGTAAGTAGAAAATTTTAATTTTTGTCTTGGCACACAATTAAAACACATGGCATTTTAGTCTAGTCCATCCATCATTGATCTGAAAACTCTTGAGTCCCAAAATTACCTCGATCTCAGTTCTGCAACCCAAGTGCTGAACTAGGGAGAGGAGCTTATAAGTGGGTGCAATCAGCAAAATCAGATCTTTTAAAATGGTAAAAATGCAAAAAAGAAATTTTCTAAAGAAATGCCATAAAGGTAGCTTCCTTGTTTCTCTTGCAGTTATGTGTCTCAATTGATAAAGGGGAATCACTTTGGAATTAAGCAAAATACTGAAAAACTAAAGAAAATTATAGATTCCTCAAAGGAAAAGTCACTTCTAACGTGTGCAATGCCTGGAGATACTTTTGTTTGTTCAGACTGCCTCGTAATGCTTCATGAAAGAAAATGTATTATATGCCATTACAGCATGAAAATGTTTTCTGGCAAAATGCTGCTATTCTGCACTCAAGTACCAATGAATTTTCTTGCAGTGTTTGGAGTGACACATCTACGTCGGTGGACCTGGCTATAGACTGGAACTTCTTTTCTAGTTATTAACTTTTGAGGACCTGTCTGGTTCACTCTCTTGTAATAGACCTGGCATCTTTTGAGTATACTGGCAACTCTCCTAACTCATCCTATTTCCTCTGCCACCGCTGTCCCCCGTTTTGTTTTTAAGCGGTTCATAAGTCTTACTATTGAGCTGAGTTATAGAGACCTACTTGGTTCCAACCTTTATAGAAAGACAATAAAAATTCAATTTTGGGAATCCATCAAAAGTAGACTCTGCAAATACTTAAACCTGGGTGAAGAGAAGGTCCATGTGAAGTCTTTGGAAGAGGAGGAAAGGGAATGGCCATCCACCCTTCCACTTCCAGGTGCCCTTCCTCCAAGTGTTGAATGCCCAGCTTCAGAAGGGGTTTCTCCTTCTGCCTGCTGGAATATAAACCCTAACCTTCAAGCAATTGGGAGGAAACCTCTCCCATGAGCTCCTCTGTCCATCCCAGAAGTCTGGGATCTTAGGAATGGGGATCTCGTGCCTCTTCTTAGCTGCACTAATGGCAAGTGGCAATGACTCAGATTTGAGTGTTCTCGCCATGTTAGGGTAGGCAAATTGTTTTCACTTTTTCTGATGTTTGGAGTGGATTGCTCAGGATCAAATATTCATGTTGCCCTGCACTCTGGATATATTTTCATGCGATGATCTTCTGGATTTCATTAAAAGGTACGTCTATCTTATTTTCTTCTTTTCACTTTCAGTTCTATTTCCTGAGAAATGTACACTTCACCCAAGAATAGGACCTTGCAAGTCTCCTGCTATTCGCTTTTTTTTTGACACAGTAACTGGGACGTGTATGATGTTCGTTTTTAGTGGATGTGGAGGGAATGGAAACAACTTCGTAACTTCAGAGGAATGCATAAAACAATGCAGAACTACTGGTAGGGAAGTTTTGCAATCTAGGTCCTGAACTAGTATTAGGGGAAACTGGAGCTAATCATTGGAATCAATCAGTAATATCTTAGAAAGTTAAAAATACCAAAAAAAAAAACATAAATGCCTTAAAAGTAGCCTTTTTATGGTTTTCCCTGCAAATGGTTATGTGAACAGTTCCACATTCGAATGGACAAAGGGAAATTGAAAAATCTACTGTTGACAACTTGATTTTCATTATCTCCTTTCCAGGATAACACTGACTACAATTCTTGATTGGATTGATAGAATCCTTTGAGAGGGGCTGGATTCAGCAGCTGAGGAAGGAATCCAAACTTCCATGGAATTTCCCATTGAAACACTTTCCATACATTGAATTCTAAGCATTCTCTTAAATAAACATACAAATGATTTCACATGCTAATATGCAGTTTCTGAAATACTATTTGCACTACTCCTTTTATTCTATCATGCCATTGACAACATTGCAAACAGGACAACCCAATACAGAATATTTAGTGAATATATCAGATAGAGAGAATATTTAAATACATCTTATGGGAATAGAGAATGCTGAGCATCTGATCTGGCAGGAATATTTGCTTGGCCTTCCTCCCACACAGTCAACCCTTTTGAGATGGGTCAGGAACTCCACCCAATGGTTGAAGGATAGTGAGAATGATTGATTTGTGTCTAAGCTTGCAAAACATGTAAGGTATTTCCTTTTCTCTTTCCACAGGTATTTAATTTATTGTTACACTAAGCTATGTTTTCTTCAGCACTGTTTAACCAGGATGAGGATAAATAGTTACACCAGAAATGTACTCATGGTCCCTACATATCTGCTCATTGTTCAAACCATATGAATGTCCAGTTGCATTTCCTACAATGCAGCGATCCCCAATCTTTCAGGCTCTGTGGACCAGTAGGGTTAGCAGAAACTGCGGTTGTGGGGGAGAAGGGATGGTTTTGTACAAGCAGCGGGAGTGGAGTTTCATCTGCTTGCCCATTGCTTGCGCGGCCTGGTTCTCTTTTTATAGTACATATAAAAAGTGGCTTGATTGAGCAAGCACCAGACCCTTGTGTTCAACACCAGGATGTATTTTATTGCATGTTCATTCGGACTTGCTCACTTTGTTTTAGGTTGCCTCTAACCAAAATTTAGGTACCTTTTCCAACCAAACACGGGGTTGTATATATCGACAATATGATCTCTCTCCACACCAATGAATGATGATATTAAATAGACTAGATGATGGAAAGTCCCCTCCCCATATGTTAGATTGATTTTAAAAAACTGTTGCCTGAAATGGATGACCAGAGATGCATTATTCCCAATCACATCTTACTTTTGGGATTAGCATAAAGGACAGTATGAACATTGGGTGGAGGATTGCTCCATTTTCATGGAAGGCATTTAGTTAAATGAGGAGGGACACGTTGGAGATGAGGGCATAACTCAAATTTTGGGAAGCTGATATTTATGAAAGACAAATGCTAAACCAAATATATGGACAAACCCCTCCCTCCCTCCCTTCCTCCCTTCCTTCCTTCCTTCCTTCCTTCCTTCCTTCCTTCCTTCCTTCCTTCCTTCCTTTTTTCTCACCTGACATCATTATAATGGGGGGAGCAGATAATGTTCAACTTGCAGATCTACTGCACTCCCATTTTTTTTATTTCTAACCGAAATAAAGATGTTTCTTAAATTTCAAAAACCAAATATGTAAGAACTTAAAAACTGAAATTTTCAAAGGAATAACATTATGTGCAGAAATGGAAAAAGGTAGGACAAATACATAAAAGACAAAAAGAAAGGGAATGAATCTGTAAGAACAGCCTTGCAGATCTTCTCAATGAATTTGGGACACGTAATGCTTTGGGAGTCAGGAATAGATGTGCAGGCTCCATAATGTGTATAAGGTTTTCACGATCAATATTTGAATGAACACACCTTTCCTTGGCTACTACTGGCCTTGCAGGAGTTAGGTGATAATCAAGATGATCAGGAAGAGTTCATCTATTGGGTGGAGGAAGCCTTGGGAAGAGCAAGAGCCCAAGTAAGGGGAAACGCATCTGCTCCTTCCACATCAGGCACCAAGATGTGAGTATAAACCACAGATTCCCAGGAAAGGGGCAGTTGTCACATAAATGGGAGGAGATAATATAGGGCTGCAACTAGTGATCTTGAGAATTGGGGGGGGGAAACACACATATATTTTAGAAGAGTTTGCAGCCTAGAGTTAATCAGCTATAGAAATTAAACAAACAAACAAATAAAGAAAATAAAATTTCCCTTTCATAGCCCTCAACTTGTTTCCCTTGGGAATTTGGGAGAAGGGGAGTGATGTAATGGTATGTCAGAATGATCTTGGAAAATGAGAGAAAAAATTGCTACCTAGCTAAGGATCAGATAAATGCTAGGAGAAACCCAGAACTAAATAACAGGCAGAAAAAGAAATTTAGAAGAGGTTCACTCTAACTTATCAGGTGTTTAAAATGAGACAGTGGGAAATTCGTACTTTTAGACTTGCAAGATTCTCTTAACGCAGCCTTATAATAAAGTGGAATAAGCTCACCATTTTTCCGGTCTGGTTTTGCTGGGGCAGGGCTGGGGGGGGGCTTTCCTCACATTACCCTGCACTCTGGATATATTTTCATGTGATGATCTTTTGACTTTCCTTAAAAGGGACAGTCTGTCTTATTTTCTTCTTTTCACTTTCAGCTATATTTCCCTCGAAATGTTTCCTTGAACCGAAAGTAGGACCGTGCTGGTCTCCTACTTCTGTTCGCTACTTTTTCTACCCACCAGCTGGGACATGTTGGACGTTCGTTTTTGGTGGATGTCTACCGAATGCAAACAACTTCTTAACTGAGGAGGAATGCCTAAAAGAATGCACACCTACTACTGGTAAGGAAGTTTTGAAATCTAGGTCCTGAACTAGTATTAGGGGAAACTGGAGCTAATCATTGGGATCAATCAGTAATCTCTCAGAAAGTTAAAAATACCAAAAAAAATTCATAAATAAGTGCCCTAAAAGTAGCCTGTTTTATGGTTTTCTCTGCAAATAGTTATGTGAGCAGTTCCACATTCAAATGGACAATAGGAATCACATAGTGATTACACACACTGTTGAAAAATCTACTGTTGACAACTTGATTTTCATTGTATCCTTTCCAGGGTAACACTGACTACAATTCTTGATTGGATTGATAGAATCCTTTGAGACGGGCTGGATTCAGCAGCTGAGGAAGGAATCGAAACTTCCATGGAGTCTCTCACTGAAACACTTTCCATGCATTGAATTCTAAGCATTCTCTTAAATAAACATACAAATGCTTTGACACGCTAATATGCAGTTTCTGAAATACTATTTGCACTACTCCTTTTATTCTATCATGCCATTGACAACATTGCAAACAGGACACTCCAATACAGAATATTCAGGGAATATATCAGATAGAGAAAATAGTCAAATACAGTACATCTTATGGGAATAGAGAATGCTGAGCATCTCATCTGGCAGGAATATTTGCTTGGCCTTCCTCCCACACAGTCAATTCTTTTGGGATGGGTTAGGAACTTCACCCTATGGTTGAATGATAGTGCGAAGGATTGATGTGTGTCTAAGGTTACCAAAGAGGTAAGGTATTTCCTTTTCTCTTTCCACAGGTCTTTAATTTATTGTTACACTAAGCTATGTTTTCTTCAGCACTGTTTAACCAGGATGAGGATACATAGTTACACCAGAACTGTATTCATGGTCCTTACATATCTACTCATTGTTCAAACCATATGAATGTCCAGCTGCATTTCCTACAATGCAAACAAATAAAGAAAATAAAATTTCCCTCTCATAACCTCAACTTGTTTCCCTTGGGAATTTGGGAGAAGGGGAGTGATGTAATGGTATGTCAGAATGATCTTGGAAAATGAGAAAAAATTGCTACCTAGCTAAGGATCAGATAAATGCTAGGAGAAACTCAGAACTAAATAACAGGCAGAAAAAGAAATTTAGAAGAGGTTCACTCTAACTTATCAGGTGTTTAAAATGAGACAGTGGGAAATTCGTACTTTTAGACTTGCAAGATTCTCTTAACGCAGCCTTATAATAAAGTGGAATAAGCTCACCATTTTTCCGGTCTGGTTTTGCTGGGGCAGGGCGGGGGGGGGGCTTACATGAGGCCAGAGTCAAAGTCACAAGGTTTCAGACCAGAAGGAAAGACACACGGGGTCTGGTAAGCAATCGGTTGTTGCCAATGGAGAGGCTTCAGTTCACTGCTCTTCTTAAACAGAAACAGCCCCAGTGTTGCTTATTTGGAGGAAGGAGGTTCCTTTTTTGCAAGGAGTCTTGCAGAAGGTTCTCGCTCTGCTCTGCTCTGCTGTCCGAGTGGTGCAGCCTTGCTCAAACTCCTCATTTTCAGATCGCAATAGCAGCACCAGCACCACAAGCACTAATGTCTGGACAGCACAACTTTGTCTTCCTTCAGCAACTCAGGCAGCAGTTCATCCAGGTTTTCTGGAATGCTCATTGTTGGTCTCCTTATCAGACGTAGAGCTGGCCATAAAACGTGGAAAAATGTGTACTAAAAATGGGAGAACACGTTAAAATTTGAACATATTCAAATGCTGGTAGACAGTTGGATAAAGGTTTGTGCTCGCCTATATGTCATGAGGGAAGAGAAAAACGACTGTAATAAGAGTGTGCTTTTGTCTACTTTGTTATATGGAAGTGAAAGCTGGGAAGCCTGGCAGGGACACCCCAGGAAGCTAAACACAGTGAAAAGGGCTGCATAAACTATTTGTATGGTAGAGCAACAAGGGATAAGGTCAAGACTTTGTGTTGTGGAATGAATACAAAAGTGAATTAAAGTGATTCAGTTAGGTAGTGCAAATAAATGGGAATGAAATTGCAAAAGAAGTAAATGAAGAAAAAGCAAATTGTTCATGAGGCGGCACGGAGTCAAGAGTCATGGTTGGATTAGACAAGACTACGGAAAGAAAAAGATGAGAACTGTCATTGTGTAAATATATAGCAGAGTACGGAGCTTGTAAAAATAAAGGTGGTTTGCAAGGAGAGAAAGATAGTGAGGGAGGGGAGATGGTGCTAAGTAATTATACCTCTTTCCTTTTTATCTCTTCCCTCATGCCTTCACTTTCATTAAGGTACAATTGCTTACTCATTTGACATGCTCTGCGTAGACCTGTTTATGGATTACAGGAGGAACTGTACTCTGGATCACTACGTATGACCTCTTTGTTCCAACTACATGAACGAGGGATTGACTTTAGAAGTGAATAAACTTCTAAAAAGTCAGTCCCTCGTTCTGAAGAAGTTTATTGACTCCTAATAACACTCACTGTTCAGTAGTGTTCCCAGTCGGTCCTTGGAGTAACCATTTTTGGATGTGAGCATTAATCAGATATTGGGGAACTGGACCTTGGTGTTCCAACCACATGAATGCCCAGGTGTACTTCACTGTTGGATAATCTATAAAATGACTCAACTCAGTATTGGATACTTGTTTTCATCACCATGATTCATTCAAACTGCATGCTCCTCACTTTTGGACTGCTCATTTTCTGCTTTCGGGATGCCTCTTCTTTAGGTAGGTAGCAAGAACTTTCTTTTCCTTCTATACCTATGTGCCTTCTGCTTGCCACTGCCCCTTTGTCTTCCAAGATATGATCACATGAACAACAGACTTGATGTTGGAGGGACCTTTAACACATGGGATTTACTTTAGGAAGCCACTTTCTGGAGTGGATCATCTGAAACAAACAGAATAAAAGTCCCTTTTCTTCAGCATTCTCTGTCGGTCCTTAGTTCTGGGTAATCATTTTGGGATGTGAGCATTTTTCAAATTTGGGCAAAGTGGAGATCTTGACACAGTATTAAAAGGTTAAACAAAATCTGAGTAAAATTTTGTTGCATATCCTTTTAGATATATTCCTTTATATATTACCCTATGAATAATATATTCTTCCTAAAACCTACAGTTACTGTTTGTTGTACATCAACAAGGAGCAACAGATGCAGAGCAATGTATTTGGGAACTGGAATATAAACAACATGTGATTTTTCCAACTCTAAGCAGACCCCGCAAATAATTAAACCAGGTGGAAGAGAAGGTATATGTGAAGTCTTTGGAAGAGGAGGAAAGAGGCTGGCCCCATCACCCCTCCACTTCCAGGTGCCCCTTCTCCCAGTGTTGAATGCCCAGTTCCAGAAAGGTTTCTCCTTCAGTCTGCCGGAACACAAGACCTAACCTTCAAGCAAATGGGACGAAAACTCTTCCTAATGACTTTCTCAGTCCATTCCAGAAGTCTGGCATCTCAGCAATGGAAGCGCTAGGCAGCTTCTTAGGGGTAGATCAGCTTAAGTCTGCCAGGCTGCACTTCAGTCCTTGTAGGGCTTCCAATGGCAATTGGCAATGACTCAAATCTGAATGTTCGCACTACGTTAGAGCAAAGTATTTTCACTTTTTATGAGGTTTGGAGCAGATTACTCAGGATCTACTTTTTAGATGCTCAAATATTCACGTTGCCCTGGACTCTGGAGTCAGAACAGTTTATTTTCATGCGATGAACTTGTGGGTTTCTTTAAAAGAGACTGTCTTCTTGTCTTCTTTTCATTTTCAGGTATGTATCCCGCAAAATGTACATATACACCTACAATAGGAATTTGTGCGTCTCCTTCTCTTCGCTATTTTTACAACCCAACACAATCGGCATGTATGATGTTCACTTATAGTGGATGTGCAGGGAATGCCAATAACTTCTTAACTTTGGACGAATGCACACGCGAATGCATTGGTAAGAAAGAAATTGAAATCTTTTTTTGGCGTAAAAATATATATTAAAAAATCATTAATAGCAAAGCTATAGCAAATATATTTTTCCTAAAACCTACAGCTACTGTTTTTCGTAGATCAATAAGAAGCAACAGATTCAGAGCAATGTCTTTGAGAACTGGAAAATAAATAATATATGAATTTTCCAACCTTAAGCAGAGGCCACAAATACTTAGACCTGGTTGAAGAGAAGGTACATGCAAACTCTTTGGAAGAGGAGGAAAGAGAAAGGCCCACCCTCCCCTCCACCTTCATGTGCCCCTCCTCCCAGTGTTGAATTCCCAGTTCCAGAAGCGTTTTCTCCCTCTTTCTGCTGGAATTCAAGCAAACTTTCAAGCAAACGAGATAAAGGTTCTCCCGGATGACTTTCTCAGTCTATCCCAGAAATCTGGGATCTCAGGAAAGGGGGTTTGATGCCTCTTCTTAGGGTACAGCAGCTTGTGTCTGCAATTCAGTTCTTTGAGGACTTCTAATGGCAACTGGCAATGACTCAAATTGGAGTTTTCTCACTACGTTAGGGCTGACAACTTGTTTTCACTTTTTCTGAAGTTGGAGCAGATCTATTTTACCAGTAAATGCTCAAATATTCACATTACCCTGCACTCTGGATATATTTTCATGTGATGATCTTTTGACTTTCCTTAAAAGGGACAGTCTGTCTTATTTTCTTCTTTTCACTTTCAGCTATATTTCCCTCGAAATGTTTCCTTGAACCGAAAGTAGGACCGTGCTGGTCTCCTACTTCTGTTCGCTACTTTTTCTACCCACCAGCTGGGACATGTTGGACGTTCGTTTTTGGTGGATGTCTACCGAATGCAAACAACTTCTTAACTGAGGAGGAATGCGTAAAAGAATGCACACCTACTACTGGTAAGGAAGTTTTGCAATCTAGGTCCTGAACTAGTATTAGGGGAAACTGGAGCTAATCATTGGGATCAATCAGTAATCTCTTAGAAAGTTAAAAATACCAAAAAAAATATTCATAAACAAGTGCCCTAAAAGTAGCCTGTTTTAAGGTTTTCTCTGCAAATACTTATGTGAGCAGTTCCACATTCAAATGGACAATAGAAATCACATAGTGATTACACACACTATTGAAAAATCTACTGTTGACAACTTGATTTTCATTATCTCCTTTCCAGGGTAACACTGACTACAATTCTTGATTGGATTGATAGAATCCTTTGAGACGGGCTGGATTCAGCAGCTGAGGAAGGAATCGAAACTTCCATGGAGTCTCTCACTGAAACACTTTCCATGCATTGAATTCTAAGCATTCTCTTAAATAAACATACAAATGCTTTGACACGCTAATATGCAGTTTCTGAAATACTATTTGCACTACTCCTTTTATTCTATCATGCCATTGACAACATTGCAAACAGGACACTCCAATACAGAATATTCAGGGAATATATCAGATAGAGAAAATAGTCAAATACAGTACATCTTATGGGAATAGAGAATGCTGAGCATCTCATCTGGCAGGAATATTTGCTTGGCCTTCCTCCCACACAGTCAATTCTTTTGGTATGGGTTAGGAACTTCACCCTATGGTTGAAGGATAGTGCGAATGATTGATGTGTGTCTAAGGTTACAAAAGAGGTAAGGTATTTCCTTTTCTCTTTCCACAGGTCTTTAATTTATTGTTACACTAAGCTATGTTTTCTTCAGCACTGTTTAACCAGGATGAGGATACATAGTTACACCAGAACTGTATTCATGGTCCTTACATATCTACTCATTGTTCAAACCATATGAATGTCCAGCTGCATTTCCTACAATGCAAACAAATAAAGAAAATAAAATTTCCCTCTCATAACATCAACTTGTTTCCCTTGGGAATTTGGGAGAAGGGGAGTGATGTAATGGTATGTCAGAATGATCTTGGAAAATGAGAGAGAAAATTGCTACCTAGCTAAGGATCAGATAAATGCTAGAAGAAACCCGTAACTAAATAACAGGCAGAAAAAGAAATTTAGAAGAGGTTCACTCTAACTTATCAGGTGTTTAAAATGAGACAGTGGGAAATTTGTACTTTTAGACTTGCAAGATTCTCTTTACGCAGCCTTATAATAAAGTGGAATAAGCTCACCATTTTTCCCGTCTGGTTTTGCTGGGGCAGGGCGGGCGGGGGGCTTACATGAGGCCAGAGTCAAAGTCACAAGGTTTCAGACCAGAAGGAAAGACACACGGGGTCTGGTAAGCAATCGGTTGTTGCCAATGGAGAGGCTTCAGCTCACTGCTCTTCTTAAACAGAAACAGCCCCAGTGTTGCTTATTTGGAGGAAGGAGGTTCCTTTTTTGCAAGGAGTCTTGCAGAAGGTTCTCGCTCTGCTCTGCTCTGCTGTCCGAGTGGTGCAGCCTTGCTCAAACTCCTCATTTTCAGATCGCAATAGCAGCACCAGCACCACAAGCACTAATGTCTGGACAGCACAACTTTGTCTTCGTTCAGCAACTCAGCAGCAGTTCATCCAGGTTTTCTGGAATGCTCATTGTTGGTCTCCTTATCAGAGGTAGAGCTGGCCATAAAACGTGGAAAAATGTGTACTAAAAATGGGAGAACACGTTAAAATTTGAACATATTCAAATGCTGGTAGACAGTTGGATAAAGGTTTGTGCTCGCCTATATGTCATGAGGGAAGAGAAAAACGACTGTAATAAGAGTGTGCTTTTGTCTACTTTGTTATATGGAAGTGAAAGCTGGGAAGCCTGGCAGGGACACCCCAGCAAGCTAAACACAGTGAAAAGGGCTGCATAAAATATTTGTATGGTAGAGCAACAAGGGATAAGGTCAAGACTTTGTGTTGTGGAATGAATACAGAAGTGAATTAAAGTGATTCAGTTAGGTAGTGCAAATAAATGGGAATGAAATTGCAAAAGAAGTAAATGAAGAAAAAGCAAATTGTTCATGAGGCGGCACGGAGTCAAGAGTCATGGTTGGATTAGACAAGACTACGGAAAGAAAAAGATGAGAACTGTCATTGTGTAAATGTATAGCAGAGTATGGAGCTTGTAAAAATAAAGGTGGTTTGCAAGGAGAGAAAGATAGTGAGGGAGGGGAGATGGTGCTAAGTAATTATACCTCTTTCCTTTTTATCTCTTCCCTCATGCCTTCACTTTCATTAAGGTACAATTGCTTACTCATTTGACATGCTCTGCGTAGACCTGTTTATGGATTACAGGAGGAACTGTACTCAGGATCACTACGTATGACCTCTTTGTTCCAACTACATGAACGAGGGATTGACTTTAGAAGTGAATAAACTTCTAAAAAGTCAGTCCCTCGTTCTGAAGAAGTTTATTGACTCCTAATAACAGTCACTGTTCAGTAGTGTTCCCAGTCGGTCCTTGGAGTAGCCATTTTTGGATGTGAGCATTAATCAGATATTGGGGAACTGGACCTTGGTGTTCCAACCACATGAATGCCCAGGTGTACTTCACTGTTGGATAATCTATAAAATGACTCAACTCAGCATTGGATACTTGTTTTCATCACCATGATTCATTCAAACTGCATGCTCCTCACTTTTGGACTCCTCATTTTCTGCTTTCCGGATGCCTCTTCTTTAGGTAGGTAGCAAGAACTTTCTTTTCCTTCTATACCTATGTGCCTTCTGCTTGCCGCTGCCCCTTTGTCTTCCAAGACATGATCACATGAACAACAGACTTGATGTTGGAGGGACCTTTAACACATGGGATTTACTTTAGGAAGCCACTTTCTGGAGTGGATCATCTGAAACAAACAGAATAAAAGTCCCTTTTCTTCAGCATTCTCTGTCGGTCCTTAGTTCTGGGCAATCATTTTGGGATGTGAGCATTTTTCAAATTTGGGGGAAGTGGAGATCTTGACACAGTATTAAAAGGTTAAACAAAATCTGAGTAAAATTTTGTTGCATATCCTTTTAGATATATTCCTTTATATATTACCCTATGAATAATATATTCTTCCTAAAACCTACAGTTACTGTTTGTTGTACATCAACAAGGAGCAACAGATGCAGAGCAATGTATTTGGGAACTGGAATATAAACAACATGTGATTTTTCCAACTCTAAGCAGACCCCGCAAATACTTAAACCAGGTGGAAGAGAAGGTATATGTGAAGTCTTTGGAAGAGGAGGAAAGAGGCTGGCCCCATCACCCCTCCACTTCCAGGTGCCCCTTCTCCCAGTGTTGAATGCCCAGTTCCAGAAAGGTTTCTCCTTCAGTCTGCCGGAACACAAGACCTAACCTTCAAGCAAATGGGACGAAAACTCTTCCTAATGACTTTCTCAGTCCATTCCAGAAGTCTGGCATCTCAGCAATGGAAGCGCTAGGCAGCTTCTTAGGGGTACATCAGCTTAAGTCTGCCAGGCTGCACTTCAGTCCTTGTAGGGCTTCCAATGGCAATTGGCAATGACTCAAATCTGA
Source organism: Bothrops alternatus (assembly GCA_034064705.1). Classification (NCBI taxonomy): domain Eukaryota; kingdom Metazoa; phylum Chordata; class Lepidosauria; order Squamata; family Viperidae; genus Bothrops; species Bothrops alternatus. The sequence goes on from JARGCV010000294.1 coordinate 679,860, forward strand.
ATGTTCGCACTACGTTAGGGCAAAGTATTTTCACTTTTTATGATGTTTGGAGCAGATTACTCAGGATCTACTTTTTAGATGCTCAAATACTCACGTTGCCCTGGACTCTGGAGTCAGAACAGTTTATTTTCCTGCGATGAACTTGTGGGTTTCTTTAAAAGAGACTGTCTTCTTGTATTCTTTTCATTTTCAGGTATGTATCCCGCAAAATGTACATATACACCTACAATAGGAATTTGTTCGTCTCCTTCTCTTCGCTATTTTTACAACCCAACACAATCAGCATGTATGATGTTCACTTATAGTGGATGTGCAGGGAATGCCAATAACTTCTTAACTTTGGACGAATGCACACGCGAATGCATTGGTAAGAAAGAAATTGAAATCTTTTTTTGGCGTAAAAAATATATTAAAAAATCATTAATAGCAAAGCTATAGCAAATATATTTTTTCCTAAAACCTACAGCTACTGTTTTTCGTAGATAAATAAGAAGCAACAGATTCAGAGCAATGTCTTTGAGAACTGGAAAATAAATAATATATGAATTTTCCAACCTTAAGCAGAGGCCACAAATACTTAGACCTGGTTGAAGGGAAAGTACATGCAAACTCTTTGGAAGAGGAGGAAAGAGAATGGCCCACCCTCCCCTCCACCTTCATGTGCCCCTCCTCCCAGTGTTGAATTCCCAGTTCCAGAAGCGTTTTCTCCGTCTTTCTGCTGGAATTCAAGCAAACTTTCAAGCAAACGGGATAAAGGTTCTCCCTGATGACTTTCTCAGTCTATTCCAGAAATCTGGGGTCTCAGGAATGGGGGTTTGATGCCTCTTCTTAGGGTACAGCAGCTTGTGTCTGCAATTCAGTTCTTTGAGGACTTCTAATGGCAACTGACAATGACTCAAATTGGAGTTTTCTCACTATGTTAGGGCTGACAACTTGTTTTCACTTTTTCTGAAGTTGGAGCAGATCTATTTTTCCAGTAAATACTCAAATATTCACATTACCCTGCACTCTGAATATATTTTCATGTGATGATCTTTTGACTTTCCTTAAAAGGGACAGTCTGTCTTATTTTCTTCTTTTCACTTTCAGCTATATTTCCCTCGAAATGTTTCCTTCCGCTGAAAGTAGGACCGTGCTGGTCTCCTACTTCTGTTCGCTACTTTTTCTACCCACCAGCTGGGACATGTTGGACGTTCGTTTTTGGTGGATGTCTACCGAATGAAAACAACTTCTTAACTGAGGAGGAATGCGTAAAAGAATGCACACCTACTACTGGTAAGGAAGTTTTGCAATCTAGGTCCTGAACTAGTATTAGGGGAAACTGGAGCTAATCATTGGGATCAATCAGTAATCTCTTAGAAAGTTAAAAATACCAAAAAAAATATTCATAAACAAGTGCCCTAAAAGTAGCCTGTTTTAAGGTTTTCTCTGCAAATACTTATGTGAGCAGTTCCACATTCAAATGGACAATAGAAATCACATAGTGATTACATACACTATTGAAAAATCTACTGTTGACAACTTGATTTTCATTATCTCCTTTCCAGGGTAACACTGACTACAATTCTTGATTGGATTGATAGAATCCTTTGAGACGGGCTGGATTCAGCAGCTGAGGAAGGAATCGAAACTTCCATGGAGTCTCTCACTGAAACACTTTCCATGCATTGAATTCTAAGCATTCTCTTAAATAAACATACAAATGCTTTGACATGCTAATATGCAGTTTCTGAAATACTATTTGCACTACTCCTTTTATTCTATCATGCCATTGACAACATTGCAAACAGGACACTCCAATACAGAATATTCAGGGAATATATCAGATAGAGAAAATAGTCAAATACAGTACATCTTATGGGAATAGAGAATGCTGAGCATCTCATCTGGCAGGAATATTTGCTTGGCCTTCCTCCCACACAGTCAATTCTTTTGGGATGGGTCAGGAAGTTCACCCTATGGTTGAAGGATAGTGCGAAGGATTGATGTGTGTCTAAGGTTACAAAAGAGGTAAGGTATTTCCTTTTCTCTTTCCACAGGTCTTTAATTTATTGTTACACTAAGCTATGTTTTCTTCAGCATTGTTTAACCAGGATGAGGATACATAGTTACACCAGAACTGTATTCATGGTCCTTACATATCTACTCATTGTTCAAACCATATGAATGTCCAGCTGCATTTCCTACAATGCAAACAAATAAAAAAATAAAATTTCCCTCTCATAGCCCTCAACTTGTTTCCCTTGGGAATTTGGGAGAAGGGGAGTGATGTAATGGTATGTCAGAATGATCTTGGAAAATGAGAGAAAAAATTGCTACCTAGCTAAGGATCAGATAAATGCTAGGAGAAACCCAAAACTAAATAACAGGCAGAAAAAGAAATTTAGAAGAGGTTCACTCTAACTTATCAGGTGTTTAAAATGAGACAGTGGGAAATTCGTACTTTTAGACTTGCAAGATTCTCTTAATGCAGCCTTATAATAAAGTGGAATAAGCTCACCATTTTTCCCGTCTGGTTTTGCTGGGGCAGGGCGGGGGGGGGGCTTACATGAGGCCAGAGTCAAAGTCACAAGGTTTCAGACCAGAAGGAAAGGCACACGGGGTCTGGTAAGCAATCGGTTGTTGCCAATGGAGAGGCTTCAGCTCACTGCTCTTCTTAAACAGAAACAGCCCCAGTGTTGCTTATTTGGAGGAAGGAGGTTCCTTTTTTGCAAGGAGTCTTGCAGAAGGTTCTCGCTCTGCTCTGCTCTGCTCTGCTGTCCGAGTGGTGCACCCTTGCTCAAACTCCTCATTTTCAGATCGCAATAGCAGCACCAGCACCACAAGCACTAATGTCTGGACAGCACAACTTTGTCTTAGTTCAGCAACTCAGACAGCAGTTCATACAGGTTTTCTGGAATGCTCATTGTTGGTCTCCTTATCAGAGGTAGAGCTGGCCATAAAACATGGAAAAATGTGTACTAAAAATGGGAGAACACGTTAAAATTTGAACATATTCAGATGCTGGTAGACAGTTGGATAAAGGTTTGTGCTCGCCTATATGTCATGAGGGAAGAGAAAAACGACTGTAATAAGAGTGTGCTTTTGTCTACTTTGTTATATGGAAGTGAAAGCTGGGAAGCCTGGCAGGGACACCCCAGGAAGCTAAACACAGTGAAAAGGGCTGCATAAACTATTTGTATGGTAGAGCAACAAGGGATAAGGTCAAGACTTTGTGTTGTGGAATGAATGCAAAAGTGAATTAAAGTGATTCAGTTAGGTAGTGCAAATAAATGGGAATGAAATTGCAAAAGAAGTAAATGAAGAAAAAGCAAATTGTTCATGAGGCGGCACGGAGTCAAGAGTCATGGTTGGATTAGACAAGACTATGGAAAGAAAAAGATGAGAACTGTCATTGTGTAAATATATAGCAGAGTACGGAGCTTGTAAAAATAAAGGTGGTTTGCAAGGAGAGAAAGATAGTGAGGGAGGGAAGATGGTGCTAAGTAATTATACCTCTTTCCTTTTTATTTCTTCCCTCATGCCTTCACTTTCATTAAGGTACAATTGCTTACTCATTTGACATGCTCTGCGTAGACCTGTTTATGGATTACAGGAGGAACTGTACTCTGGATCACTACGTATGACCTCTTTGTTCCAACTACATGAACGAGGGATTGACTTTAGAAGTGAATAAACTTCTAAAAAGTCAGTCCCTCGTTCTGAAGAAGTTTATTGACTCCTAATAACAGTCACTGTTCAGTAGTGTTCCCAGTCGGTCCTTGGAGTAGCCATTTTTGGATGTGAGCATTAATCAGATATTGGGGAACTGGACCTTGGTGTTCCAACCACATGAATGCCCAGGTGTACTTCACTGTTGGATAATCTATAAAATGACTCAACTCAGCATTGGATACTTGTTTTCATCACCATGATTCATTCAAACTGCATGCTCCTCACTTTTGGACTGCTCATTTTCTGCTTTCGGGATGCCTCTTCTATAGGTAGGTAGCAAGAACTTTCTTTTCCTTCTATACCTATGTGCCTTCTGCTTGCCACTGCCCCTTTGTCTTCCAAGATATGATCACATGAACAACAGACTTGATGTTGGAGGGACCTTTAACACATGGGATTTACTTTAGGAAGCCACTTTCTGGAGTGGATCATCTGAAACAAACAGAATAAAAGTCCCTTTTCTTCAGCATTCTCTGTCGGTCCTTAGTTCTGGGCAATCATTTTGGATTGTGAGCATTTTTCAAATTTGGGGGAAGTGGAGATCTTGACACAATATTAAAAGGTTAAACAAAATCTGAGTAAAATTTTGTTGCATATCCTTTTAGATATATTCCTTTATATATTATCCTATGAATAATATATTCTTCCTAAAACCTACAGTTACTGTTTGTTGTACATCAACAAGGAGCAACAGATGCAGAGCAATGTATTTGGGAACTGGAATATAAACAACATGTGATTTTTCCAACTCTAAGCAGACCCCGCAAATACTTAAACCAGGTGGAAGAGAAGGTATATGTGAAGTCTTTGGAAGAGGAGGAAAGAGGCTGGCCCCATCACCCCTCCACTTCCAGGTGCCCCTTCTCCCAGTGTTGAATGCCCAGTTCCAGAAAGGTTTCTCCTTCAGTCTGCCGGAACACAAGCCCTAACCTTCAAGCAAATGGGACGAAAACTCTTCCTAATGACTTTCTCAGTCCATTCCAGAAGTCTGGCATCTCAGGAATGGAAGCGCTAGGCAGCTTCTTAGGGGTACATCAGCTTAAGTCTGCCAGGCTGCACTTCAGTCCTTGTAGGGCTTCCAATGGCAATTGGCAATGACTCAAATCACGTTGCCCTGGACTCTGGAGTCAGAACAGTTTATTTTCATGCGATGAACTTGTGGGTTTCTTTAAAAGAGACTGTCTTCTTTTCTTCTTTTCACTTTCAGGTGCGTATCCCGCAAAATGTACATATACACCTACAATAGGATGGTGTATGTCTCCTTCTCTTCGCTATTTTTTCAACCCAACACAAGCAGCATGTATGATGTTCACTTATAGTGGATGTGGAGGGAATGCCAATAACTTCTTAACTTTGAACGAATGCATAAAAGAATGCAAAAGACATGGTAAGAAAGAAATTGAAATCTTTTTTTCCGCACACAAATATATATAAAAAAACATTAATAGCAAAGCTATAGCAAATATATTTTTCCTAAAACCTACAGCTACTGTTTTTCGTAGATCAACAAGAAGCAACAGATTCAGAGCAATATATTTGGGAATTGGAAAATAAACAATATATGAATTTTCCAACCTTAAGCAGAGGCCACAAATACCTAGACCTGGTTGAAGAGAAGGTACATGCAAACTCTTTGGAAGAGGAGGAAAGAGAATGGCCCACCCTCCCCTCCACCTTCATGTGCCCCTCCTCCCAGTGTTGAATTCCCAATTCCAGAAGCGTTTTCTCTGTCTTTCTGCTGGAATACAAGCCCCAACTTTCAAGCAAACGGGATAAAGGTTCTCCCGGATGACTTTCTCAGTCTATCCCAGAAATCTGGGGTCTCAGGAATGGGGGTTTGATGCCTCTTCTTAGGGTACAGCAGCTTGTGTCTGCAATTCAGTTCTTTGAGGACTTCTAATGGCAACTGGCAATGACTCAAATTGGAGTTTTCTCACTATGTTAGGGCTGGCAACTTGTTTTCACTTTTTCTGAAGTTGGAGCAGATCTACTTTTCCAGTAAATGCTCAAATATTCACATTGCCCTGCACTCTGGAGTCAGAACACAATATATATTCATGCAATGATCTTCAGAGACAGTCTGTCTTAATTTTCTTTTCACTTTCAGGTGACCCTCACGAGATATGTTTGCAAAATGTAGAAGTAGGACGGTGCAAAGCTTCGTTTCCTCGTTTTTATTATAACACAGCAACTAAGAACTGTGAGAAATTCTATTATGGTGGATGTAGAGGAAATAAAAACAACTTTATAAATTGGCTTGAATGCAGAGCTACATGTCAAAATTCAAGTAAGGAAGACATTTTAATCTTTGCCTTTGCAACAATGGCATTTTAGTCTTGTCCGGCAATCATTGATCTGAAAGCTTGAGTCCCAAAGTTACCTTGATTTCAATTCTGTAATCCAGGCCCTGAACTAGGGAGAGGAGCTTAAAAATGGGCGGAATCAGCAAAATCAGATCTTTTAAAATGGTAAAAATGCAAAAAGAAATTTCCTAAAGAAGTGCCATGAAGGTAGCTTTCTTCTTTTTACTTTTTTTCTTGCAGTTTTGTGTCTGCACTCAGTCAATAAAAGGGAATCACCTTGGAATTAAGCAAAATACTGAATAATCAAAGAAAATTATAGATTCCTCACAGGAACAGTCAGTTGTTGTTCACTTAGAGAATGTGCTTGGCTCACTCTCTATAATAGACCTGGCATCATTTGAGTATACTGGCAACTCTCCTAACTCATCCTATTTCCTCTGCCACCACTGTCCCCCGTTTTGTTTGTAAGCGGTTCATAGGTTTTACTATTGAGCTGAGTTATAGAGGCCTATTTGGTTCCAACCTTTAAAGAAAGACAATAAAAATTCTATTTTGGGAATCCACCATAAGTAGACTCTGCAAATACTTAAACCTGGGTGAAGAGAAGGTCCATGTGAAGTCTTTGGAAGAGGAAGAAAGGGAATGGCCATCCACCCTTCCACTTCCAGGTACCCTTCCTCCAAGTGTTGAATGCCCAGCTTCAGAAGGGGTTTCTCCTTCTGCCTGCTGGAATATAAACCCTAACCTTCAAGCAATTGGGAGGAAACCTCTCCCATGAGCTCCTCCGTCCATCCCAGAAGTCTGGGATCTTAGGAATGGGGATCTCGTGCCTCTTCTTAGCTGCACTAATGGCAAGTGGCAATGACTCAGATTTGAGTGTTCTCGCCATGTTAGGGTAGGCAAATTGTTTTCACTTTTTCTGACGTTTGGAGTGGATTGCTCAGGATCTACTTTTCCAGTAGATGCTCAAATATTCATGTTGCCCTGCACTCTGGATATATTTTCATGTGATGATCTTTTGACTTTCCTTAAAAAGGACAGTCTGTCTTATTTTCTTCTTTTCACTTTCAGTTTTACTTCCTGAAAAATGTTTACTTCAACCAAAAATAGGACCGTGCATGTCTCCTGCTGTTCGCTTTTTTTTCAACGCCATAAGTGGGACGTGTATGGTGTTTCTTTATAGTGGATGTCTAGGGAATGCAAACAACTTCTTAACTGAGGAGGAATGCCTAAAAGAATGCAAACCTACTGGTAAGGAAGTTTTGCAATCTAGGTGCTGAACTAGTATTAGGGGAAACTGGAGCTCATCATTGGGATCAATCAGTAATCATTTAGAAAGTTAAAAACACCAAAAGAAATTTCATAAATAAGTGCCCTAAAAGTAGCCTTTTGTTTTTATGGTTTTCCCTGCAAATGGTTATGTGAGCAGTTCCACATTCGAATGGACAATGGGAATCACACAGCGATTACGCACACTATTGAAAAATCTACTGCTGACAACTTGATTTTCATTGTCTCCTTTCCAGGGTAACACTGACTACAATTCTTGATTGGATTGATAGCATCCTTTGAGAGGGGCTGGATTCAGCAGCTGAGGAAGGAATCCAAACTTCCATGGACTCTCCCACTGAAACACTTTCCATGCATTGAATTCTAAGCATTCTCTTAAATAAACATACAAATACTTTGAACCACAATAGTCTTTCTCTAAAGTACTGTTTCTATTGCTCTTTTATTCTGTCAGGTCATCGACAACATTGCAAACAGGACATCCCAAAACAGAATATTCAATGAATATATCAGATACAGAGAATATTCAAATACATTTTGTGGTAATAGAGAATGCTGAGAATCTGATCTGGTAGGAATATTTGCTTGGCCTCCCTCCCTCACAGTATCTCCCTTTTGAGATATGTCAAGTCAGGAACTTCACCCTGTGAAGGATAGTGAGAAGGATTGATGTGTATCCGTGGGATACAGGCAGCACACAAAACCACGCACCCTCCCGGTTGGCAGAAAAACCTTTCTCCACGGAACTGGTCCCTGGTGCCCAAAAGGTTGGGGACCTCTGGTTTAGAATAAATGAGTCCTAATGAATACAAAGTGAATGAAAGTGATTCAGTCAAGTGTAGTATATTTATGGGAAACACATTACTAAACATGACTAAGTGAATTCTTAATAATGAGGAAGGCAAAGAATTAAGAGTTCTGGGTGGATTAGATGAGACTCTAGAAAGAAAGAGCTGAGACATCCTCGGAATATGGAGTTGGTAAAAAAAATGTTGGTTTGTTGAATAGAAAGATACAGAGAGTGGAGGGGAGGTGGTGCAGTCTTTCTAGCTCTGTCCTTATCCCTTTTTTCATGAATTCAACTTAATTAGGGTACATTCCTGACTTATTTGCTATGCTCCATAAAAAACTGTTTATGGATGACCGGTGGAACCGTACTCTGGGTCCCTAGTTATGACCTCCTTGTTCCAACTACATGAATTCCCAGGACTACTTCCCTATTGAACAATCTATAAAATGGCTCAACTCAAAATTGGATTCTTGCTTTCAGCACCATCTCTTCTGGAGATGGGTAGACCTTTCTTCCCCCCCCCACCTATGTTCAATCTGCTTGCAACCTAAACATGCTTTTTCAGGAGGCAACTGGACTTTCTTGTTTTTTTTAAAGACATTTCACTTCTCATCCAAAAAGCTTCTTCAGCTCTGACTAGATTGTGGGGAAATGGAAAGGTTTATACTCCTTGCAGACAGCTGGTCATTTGCATTCCTTTAGAGCTGATTATCAAAACTGCGACGTCACGTAACATCGTGCGACATATCTGTTATGTCTGGTCTCTCTCAGCTCATTAAAAGCTACGTAAATGTCTTTAAGAGATTTATTAAACACATTTCAAAAGGATTCATTTCAAAGCAAACTGCTGACATTTTGCTGGCAAAACATCCAAGACTAATTATTTACATTTAGATTACAACAAACTCCTTCCAAACCTCCCAATTACTCACTCTGTCTTTATCACATTGTCCGAGACCTCATTATCCTTCGCTAGGTTTTCAAAACATCAGACTTTCAAAGCATTGCAAAAGTTTCCAAACCTCTCATTGATAAACGTTGCTCGTAACAAGGGCGTAGTCTACTTCCCCCCTCTAATATAGTGTCCGATACGTCACTTCCCCCCATTACTTCCTTTTTCCAGTTAACTGACACCTTCGCTTATCAAACCTTCGGAACCTCGGATCAATCCATTTCTCTTCTTGCTCTAAATCTGACTCATCATTTGGAGAGTCTGATTCAGAATGCATACAAAACTCCTCATTATCTGATTCGGCTGCCGGGGGGGGGGGAAATACCCAGAGGGGCCTGCTTGTGCTTCCTCCCCCTCTGATATGTCATCATCCAGTCGTGAGACACCCACAACACTATCCCCCCCCGCAGGCCCCTCCCCCGGGGGCCGTCGGAAGGGATGCGGTTTGGAGGGAAATGCAGTATGAAAATCCCGCGTTAACTCAGGAGCCTCAATATCCTGAGCATCTACCCAAGAGCCAGCGGCGGGCCCACCCCCGGTCCAATCAACCAAATATTGGAAGCGGTCGTTTAGCCATCGGGAATCTCGGATGCCGGACACCTCCAACCGGGAAACAGGAACTTGAGCACGGCGAGCTGTCGGGCCCGGATCAGGAGGTCGAAGCGGAGAATCAGGGTTGACAGGAACAAGCAAGGAGCGATGAAACACGGGATGTACACGAAAAGACCTAGGCAAAGTCAAACGATAGGTCACCGGATTGATGACCGTCTCCACAGGAAAAGGACCCATGAAACGTTGATCAAGCTTGCGGTGAATTCTCCCTGGAAACAAGTACTTGGTGGAGAGCCAAACCCGATCTCCTACAGCTAACGGCGGCGTGTCGCGACGCGAGCGGTCTGCAACCCGCTTGTAGTCTTCCTTGGCCTTAGTCAAGTGCTGCTTAACCATCTCGTGGACTGACTGCAGTTTGGTTAAATAGTCTTCTGCAACTGGAACTGGAGAATCGAGGAGCGTGAGCGGGAAAAATCTGGGATGATAGCCGTAGTTGGCAAAAACCGGGGTGGTCTGAGTGGAAGTGTGCTGAGAGTTGTTGAAAGCGAATTCGGCCACGGAGAGATATTTGGACCAATCGTTCTGTTGGTCGTTGATGAAACAACGCAAATACTGCTCCAGAATGCCAATCACTTTCTCTGTACCCCCATCAGTCTCTGGGTGATGCGTGGAGGCTAGATTAACTTGGACTTGAAGCGCAGACATGAGTTCTCTCCAGAACTCCGAGGTGAACTGGGTTCCTCGGTCGGACACTATTTTGTCAGGCAAACCGTGTAGCCGGAAGATATGTTGAATGAACAGCTGAGCAGTGACCTTGGCCATCGGTATTCTTCGGCAAGGAATGAAATGTGCCATTTTGGTCAGCATGTCCACCACTACAAAGACAACGGTGTAGCCGGCAGAAACAGGTAGACAAGTCAAGAAGTCCATGGAAATAGCTCCCCAGGGTCTCTCCGGCGTGGGTAAAGGCTGTAATAATCCCGGAGGGGCTCCTGTGGCATGTTTTGCCTGATGGCACCGTACACAGGAATTCACATAGGATTGCACATCATGGCGAAGTCTGGGCCACCAAAAAGTCCGAGACACTAAGTGAAGAGTCTTAAAGAACCCAAAATGACCTGCCGCAGGGTTATCATGACATTGAGTCAGGATGAGACCCCGGAGTGGGCCTGCTGGAACATATAACAGGTTGCGGAAGCGTAATAGTCCCTCGGACAAGGTCCAAGGTGAGTCGGGACCCACCTCTTGTCTCTTCCGTATTGCAAAGTCATCTAGTTGCTGCGCTTCCCGAATCTGTCGTCGTAGATCTACCGGATCATGCACGGCTGCGATCGATTCGATAGGCAGAATGGTTCGAAGCGGTAAGGGATCCTTGACCTGTAGATACTCAGGTTTACGGGACAGGGCATCTGCTCTTTTGTTGTACCCTTTCGGAATGTAGGTGACTTTGAAGTTGAATCGAGCGAAGAACAAAGACCAACGGATTTGACGTTGATTCAATTTCCTGGCAGATTGCAAAAATTCCAAGTTTTTATGGTCAGTTCGAACTTCAACTTGGTAGCGGGCTCCTTCCAGGTGGTGTCTCCAGGTCTCAAAAGCAGTCTTGATGGCCAATAGTTCCTTTTCCCAAATGGTATAATGGCGTTCGGAGGGACTCAGTTTCCTGGAGTAATAAGCACACGGGAACAGGGGGCCGCCATCTTGGCGTGTTTGAAGTAGCACGGCCCCTACTGCAACATCTGAGGCGTCAGCCTCCACTACAAAGGGTCGACAAGGATCTGGATACTTGAGAATGGGTTCCTGAACAAAAGCCTTTTTGAGGGTCTGAAACGCCTGTTGCTCGGCATCGCCCCAGTGGAACTTAACGCCTTTCCGTAACAGTCGAGTAAGGGGCGCAGTCAAGGCAGAAAATCTCGGAATAAATATCCTGTAATAGTTCGCAAATCCCAAAAATCTTTGGACATCTTTTGCTTTACATGGTGGTTGCCAGGTTTGCAAGGCCTCAACCTTGCCAGGGTCCATGGCGATGCCTTGTGGAGAAATCACATGTCCCAGAAACTCAATGGTGGTTTGATAGAATTGACATTTCTCTAACTTGGCGTAAAGGTGATGCTCCCTCAAGCGTTGCAAAACTCTCCGGAGATGCTGAAGATGAGTGGCTCGTGACGGGGAGTAAATCAGGATGTCATCGAGGTAAACCACCACAAATTGATCTAATAAATCCCGGAAGATGTCATTCATGAAATGTTGAAAGACGGCCGGAGCATTGGTGAGTCCAAAGGGCATAACGGTATATTCAAAATGACCATACCTGGTTCCAAACGTGGTCTTCCACTTGTCCCCCTCTCGAATGCGAACCAGGTTGTAAGCACCCCTTAAATCTATCTTGGTGAAGATGGTCGCTGATCGGAGACGGTCCATGAGATCAGGAATCAAAGGCAGAGGGTACCGGTTGCACACCGTGATGGCATTGAGCTTGCGATAGTCACAGCATAGGCGTAAATCTCCGGTTTTCTTCTTCACGAATAACACAGGAGCTGACAAAGGCGAGGAAGAGGGACGAATGAAACCCCTGGCCAGGTTTTTGTCCACAAAGTCTTTCAATGCGGCCAACTCGGGTTCTGACATGGAGTAAAGGCGTCCCCTTGGAAGCTTGGCATTTGGTAGCAAATCAATGGCACAGTCATATGGTCTATGCGGAGGCAATTGGTCTGCCTCTTTCTCATTGAATATATCTGCAAAGTCCGCTAGATTGGCCGGCAAGGTGATGTCAGGGTGGGATGGTAGCTGAGCTGCACAAACTTGGCGTACGTGGTCTACGCATTGCAAACTGGGAAATGAAACAAAGTTCTGGGACCACACCACACAAGGATCATGGGTTCTCAACCAGGCTAGGCCGAGAACTAAGGGGAAATGAAGTCCCTTGGTAACATAGAATTGGATGGCTTCTTCATGTTGTCCTATGACCAGGCGTATGGGCTGGGTCATAAACTTGATCGGTCCAGACAACAACTCACGACCATCGATTGTCTCAACCAACATAGGTGGCTTCACGGAGCACAAAGGTATGGCATGCTGACGAGCGAAAGCTTCATTCATGAAATTGGTGGTGGCTCCAGAATCCAACAAGGCGTGGGCCGGAATACCCTGGGCATGATTTCCCAGAAGTATATTGGTTGCTAGGATCAGATGTCTCGGAGGACCGGGGTCGTCGTCTGCGGAACTGGAACTGGGTTTGGCACCTGCCCGACCCAATGTTTCCATTAGGCCGGGCTCTGGCCGTTTCCCGGCAAGGTGGATTGAAACTGCTGAGTGGGAGGCCGAGCTGGAACAGGAGTAGGACCTGCCGTACCACGTCTTTTCTGGGGGCAGGCCATGACGAAGTGACCCATCTCTCCACAGTATAGGCATAAGCCCTCAGCTCTCCGTCTTGCCTTCTCAGCCTCGGTCAAACGAGATCTGGCTGCACCAAGATCCATGGGCTCATCTCTGGTCATGGGTGCAGGGCGCCTCTCAGTGTAAGCCGGCCATGTTTGGACAATACGTCTGGGTGCCGGGATGGGTGGGGTGATAGGTAGGGTCTGGAATCCTCTGCGTGGTGCAGGAACTGGCTTGGCACTTCCGGTGACTGGAACCATCTGTTTGACCAGGCGGGCATCCATGGCTTGCGTTTGCGCCTCCATAGCCAAACAATGTTGGTATAATGCATCCAGGGTCGCGGGTATTACAGTAGTTTTCAATCCATTCAAGATCTGGGAAGACAGGCCATCTTGAAAGATTTCCATGAGAGCCTCCTCATTCCAATTAATTTCTTGAGCTAGGCGGCGAAAATCTGATATATATTCCGCTACGCAGCGCGATCCTTGACGTAGCTCTCGTATTCGCCGAGTGGCATTTTGTCTACGAAGGGGGTCAACAAATTCTCTTTCCATCAGCTGGCAGAATCCTGCATAATTGCGCAGAACAGGATCTTGTCCGTCTATCAGAGGAGACGACCAATCAGCAGCTGGCCCAGACAGTAAACTTAGAATGAACGCTACTTTTGTTTCATCAAGCTGGAAATCTGCTGGAGTTGAGGCAATGAATGTTTTGCATTGGTTTAAAAAAGCTGGAAATTTACTACGCTCTCCAGTAAACTTATCAGGCAAGGCTAAGTAACATCTGTTTCTTCTGGGAGGGGGGGCTGGAGCTGGGGCTGCTGCTGCGGCTTGAATCTGCTGTTGCAAATGTCCAATTTGTTGCTGGAGATTTTGAACTAATAGATGCAGAGCCGGGTTATCAGCAAGGAGTTCCTCCATGACGTCACTGAAAGCTCGGATTAATTTTCGTCTTTTCTGTTTTAAAGGTTACGAGCAATCTGTTATGTCTGGTCTCTCTCAGCTCATTAAAAGCTACGTAAATGTCTTTAAGAGATTTATTAAACACATTTCAAAAGGATTCATTTCAAAGCAAACTGCTGACATTTTGCTGGCAAAACATCCAAGACTAATTATTTACATTTAGATTACAACAAACTCCTTCCAAACCTCCCAATTACTCACTCTGTCTTTATCACATTGTCCGAGACCTCATTATCCTTCGCTAGGTTTTCAAAACATCAGACTTTCAAAGCATTGCAAAAGTTTCCAAACCTCTCATTGATAAACGTTGCTCGTAACAAGGGCGTAGTCTACTTCCCCCCTCTAATATAGTGTCCGATACGTCACTTCCCCCCATTACTTCCTTTTTCCAGTTAACTGACACCTTCGCTTATCAAACCTTCGGAACCTCGGATCAATCCATTTCTCTTCTTGCTCTAAATCTGACTCATCATTTGGAGAGTCTGATTCAGAATGCATACAAAACTCCTCATTATCTGATTCGGCTGCCGGGGGGGGAAATACCCAGAGGGGCCTGCTTGTGCTTCCTCCCCCTCTGATATGTCATCATCCAGTTGTGAGACACCCACAACAATATCGGAGTTTTTTCTCCATTGCTGGCAATGGGGTGGACGCGGTTACCTGGTGACATGTCTGGCCCGTGGCAGTTTGACACCCCTGTTTTAGAGAGTCGTTGAGGCCATTTGGAGGTTTACCTGTGCCGTCAGGGTCACCAGAATGGTGCAAATGGGTGTGGAACCTTCTTGGAACTGTTGAAAGAACTGTGTTGTAGACTGGAGATAGATGATGTTGTATCCCTCCCCGTCTGTTGAGGGAGCGCAACTGACGCTTCCCTTCCAAGAAATGTATCACATTAACAACAGACTTAATGTTGGAGGAGCCACCAGAATATGGCATACACTATAGCAGTGAGTGTCCAAACTGCAACCCAAAAGCCACTTATGCATCGAGTGCCGGGTGGGTGTGGCCCAATGGCCGGGAGTGGCCAACTGGATGGGCGTGGCCCATTGGGTGGGCGTGGCTGTGGTGGTAACAGCAGACTGGGAGGGACTAAAAAGTTCAATCAATAATTCCAACTTTGCAAGATCTTTTTTTTCTTGCCAGAAGTTGAAATTGACTGATTGAAACTTTTTTTTTTTTTGCACACGGTGGCGGAGGCCTAAAGTGAAAAGGTTTTATAAAACCCAGCTGAAGGCCTAGGACTGGGGCGACGGCACCCGTGCCCAAAGAGAGGGCTCTGCGTGCCGCCTCTGGCACCCGTGCCATAGATTCACCACCACTGCACTATAGGAAGCCCTGTTCTGGAATGGATCATCCAAAACATACAGAATAAAAACTTCCCTTTTCTGCAGTATTCCCAGTCAGTCCATAGTTCTGGGGGAACCATTTTGGGACGTGTGCATTATTCAAATATTGGGGAACGGGATAGTCTGACACAGTTTAAAAAGGCAGAACTAAATCCGAGTAGACGTTTTCTTGCAGTTTCTTGTACAAACTTTCCTATGAATAATAATAATTTTATCATTTTAGAAATAATTTCTAAAACCTACAGCTATTTTTTGTACATCGAAAAAATGTTCATGTACTATTTTTGTACATCAACAAGGAGCAGCAAATGCAGAGCAATGTATTTGGGAACTGGAATACATACATACATACATACACACACACACACACATACACATATATACATTTATTATTATTAGTATTATTATTAATTTTATTTCTATGCCGCCCTATTCCAGGAACTCAGGGCGGCTCACAGCATAAATAGAAATCTAGCATAAAATACATATATAAAAAGAACCCCTGAGTTAAAAAAAAAAAACAACAATCATCCAGCAAACATGCACACAAACATAAAGTTTGTAATTCATCTTTTTCATCTAAGTCTTATTACTGCAACTGCAGATAAAGTAGTTCTGGTTTGAAATATGAACCATTTGTGAGTTAATTTGGATTCATATTCAGTACACGTATTGATTTATACTTTATGTAATCTATATTGACTGTTGTTGAGATCTGAGTCGATTTATGAGAAAGTAAGTTTCTTCATATTGTTAATATAAATATTGCTATTTATAGAAGAGGTCACAGCCTGATGTTCCAGAACCCTATATTAGTTTCCCAAAGCTATAGGCTTGGCATCCAGATCCTCTGTTATGAAAGGAATATTATGAATATTATCTTTAGTTGAATTTAGTAATCAAATTTTTGTCCTGGCATCAACCTCTTCACAAAACCTTACATCTTACTTCAGGTTATGATTATTTTAATCCCTATAAGCAGTTTTGCTCCCACCTCTTCAGATTGTTCCTTGATGCTATTCTAGAAATTAACCCCAGAATCATGATCATTAAATTTAGTCCGGCAACACTAAATCTTGATGTTCACAACATTAAACTTGTTTTGGGCTCCCAAACATTGATTAGAGCAGCGGTTCTCAACCTTTTTCAGGCCGCGACCCCGACCTGGGCCACGCATGCACGGCGCGACGGCCCGCATCACGCATGCGCGGCGCGATGGCCCGCATTGCGCATGTGCAGCACGACGGCCCGCATTGCACATGCACGGCGCGGCGCGATGGCCCGCATCGTGCATGCGTGGCACGACGGCCCGCATCGCGCATGCGCGGTGCTGCCCTTTGTGCCGGCCGAGGGGAAAAGGGGAAAAAAATATGGCGGACTGCATTGTTTGGCGACCCCCATGAAATGGTCATTCGACCCCAAATGGGGTCGCGACCCACAGGTTGAGAACCACTGTTCTATAATGTTAATTCTCTGTACTTACTACTGTCTAACTCATATTAGCCTGTAAATTGATTTGTATATTGATGGTCCTATATTACAAAAAACCCAGCATGTATCAGATAAAGATCTTAAATTGTATTTTAACTGCACAGACAAAAATGAAAAACTGTCCAGTTAAATGTTTGTTAATAAAAGATCCATATTCTTATTTCATTGGCATCCAGTCTGATTTCTTTGGAAAATTCTTTTCATAGTATGTAACCATTTGCTTTGCCATCACCTGCACTCTTAAATTAATGTTTTCTTTGGTTTACTTTGGTCAGTAGTATTTTGGTGATGCTGAAGCATTGTTGTAGTTGTTGTAAGAACTTTGAAAAATATGAGAAAAGATAGATGTTTGAAAGATAAAATTTTAGTTGTGGATACTTTGTATTTTGTGATATTTTTTGTTAAAAATATTTGAATGCTAAGTAAAATGTACATGTATGTTTATTAATTTGTAGAAACAGAAATGAATAATATAAAATAAGAAAGAAAACAACCGAAAGTAAATTAGAGAACCAGAATAGTTTGGGCTAGCATCTCATTGGGGCTGAGAATAGGCTTGGCATGTTTGTGGGTGGGTGTTGGTCTCACTTGTGTTTAATGGAAGCTATCCCTACTGAGCTATTGTGATTGCATCAAATGTTTCTACCATAGATTTTATATATTGTATCATCCACACCCCAAACATGAGACTTAAATATTTGGAGCATTGTGTTATTTGTGGTTGCTTCTTCTTGGAATATCCTAAACACTGATGTTTATTGTAGTCTGGAAGAAACATGTTTAAAGTGATTTAATATGATCTTGGAAAGTAAACATTTTCAGGATCTGTATGAATTTAAGAATGATTAAGGACAAACATACTCCATTTATAATCATAACATTGATTTCATTGCTTCACTTATAGCTATCTTTTTGTTCTTTTGTCAGATTACCAATTTCCCTACACCTTGTAGTTGATAGTTTTAGATGCCGAGACAATGCTGGCATAGATATGGCAGATAGCGTCAAGATCTTCCTTAATGATCTTATCAGGGTAAGCACTTCCTTTTATTTTTGTTGTTATACATGACAGTGCCTTTAAGATAAGACTGGATTTCAGAGTGTTTCAGCCACTAATATTTATGTAAGCTCCCATACATCTGTC
The DNA here is from genome assembly GCA_034064705.1 of Bothrops alternatus. NCBI lineage: Eukaryota > Metazoa > Chordata > Lepidosauria > Squamata > Viperidae > Bothrops > Bothrops alternatus. The sequence goes on from JARGCV010000294.1 coordinate 697,782, forward strand.
TTTAGCAGTATGAAGGAGGGAAATTTTAGGACTTTATTCATAAACTTGAACTATGTGTAATTATCGAGCAAAATCCATCTCAGTACCAATTCTGTGATTGTTTCTCAGTCTTTTGATTCCTTTTATTTTTGTTGTTATACATGATAGTGCATTTAAGATAAGATTGGATTTCAGAGTGTTTCAGCCACTAATATTTATGTAAGCTCCCATAAATCTGTCTTTGGCAGTATGAAGAAGGGAAGTTTTAGGAGTTTATTCACAAACTTGAACTATGTGTAGTTATCAAGTAAAATGCATCTCAGTACCAGTTCTGTGATTGTTTCTGAGTCTTTTGATTAAGCTCAAGTAAATAAATAAATAAATAGTATCCATGTGTCTAACTGTATGATTCTTAGTAAAGGGAAAGAGAGAGTTCTTGAACTGTGATGCCAATACATTAGTGATCAGATAATGAATAACAGAATAACAGAACAGAATAATAGAGTTGGAAGAGACCTTGTAGGTCTTCTAGTCCAATCCCCTGCTTTGGCAGGAAACTTTATACCATTTCTGACAAGTGATTGTCCAGTCTTGCTTTAAAGAATTAGACTTAAGTAGAAAATCACTGGGTATTTGCTTAGACATCTCATTTAGAGAAAAACCAGCAGAAACAATATGTTTATGTCTCTAGGGAATTAAAGATTCCATATGGGGGATCTGTACAATTTCCAAGCTGGATGCTCGGATCCAGCAAAAAAGGGAAGAGCAGCGGAAGAGAAGAGCAACTAGTGTGCTTGCCCAGCGAAGAGCACAAAGCGAAGAGAGGAAGCAAGAGAAGTAAGTTCCAATCTTGGGGATTGCGTCATGCCATCAGTAATCATCTATCAGTGTTTTACCATCCAGATAGCAATAGCAACAGCACTTAGACTTATATACCGCTTTACAGTGCTTTACAGCCCTCTAAGCGGTTTACAGAGTCAGCCTACTGCCCCCAACAATCTGGTTTTCACTTTATCGACCTCGGAAGGATGGATGGCTGAGTCAGCCTTGAGCTGGTAAGACTCGAACTGCTGATACTTAGCAGTCAGCCGAATAGCATGCAATACTGCATTCTAACCACTGAGCCAATACCAAAATGGTACCAACCCCCTAGAAGTCGACTTACATCTGCTACCGGTAGTAGTAGTAGCAGAAGCAGCAGCACCAGGACCGGTGGTTCTCCGGCTTGCTGGACAGCACAACCTCTTCAACCTGCAGCATCTCAGGCAATAGATCATCCAGGTACTCTAGAACTGATGCTCATTGCTGATCTCAACAGACGCCGAGCTGGACATGAGACTTGGTAAACTGTGTACTAAAGAGGAGATAACGCACGTTGAATGTTATCATCTTCAAAGGCTGGTAGAAAGATGGACGGTGGTTTGTGCTTGACTGTATGTCACAAAATAAGAGGAAGTGACTGTGTAAGAGGTGCTTTTGCCTATTTTGTTATATGGAACTAAAACTTGGGAAGCCCGGCACCCCCAAAAGCTAAAGAGGTACCTAAAGTATTTTTGTGGTAGGGCAAGAAGGGACAGGATGAAGAGTTTGTGGGGCATCATGAACACAAAAGTGAATGAAAGTGATTCAGTCTGCTTGAGTAAATAAATGGGAATCAAAGTGCCAAGCAAACACATGAAGAAAAAGCGAGGGCTTCATAAGGAAGGCCAAGAGTTGGAGTCAAGGTTGGATTAGAGGACAGTCTGGAAAGAAAGAGATGAGATGCTTTTGTTGTGTAAATACACAGCAGAGTATGGAGGTGGTAAAAACAAAGTTGACTCGCAAGGATAGAAAGATAGGGAGAGTGAAGAGAGGTAGTGCAAAGTCATCCTAGTTTTTTTCCCCTTTTTATCTCTTTCCTCATGGATTCAATTGAATTAGGGTACAATTCTTTACTCATTTGCTATGCTCTATATAACCAATGGATCTGGACTCAGCGTTCGGATATATGACCTTGGTGTTCCAATTACATGAACGAGCAATTGACTTTAGAAAGTCAATAAACTTCTAAAAAAAGGATCTCCCCCTAATAATACTCACTGTTCTGTAGTATTCCCAGTCAATTCTTGGAGTAACCATTTTGTGAATAATATGAGCATTAATCAGATTTTGGGGGACGGAGCCTTGGTGTTCCAACCACATGAATGCCCAGGTCTACTTCCCTGTTGGATAATCTATAAAATGGCTCAATTCAACCTCAGATACTTGTTTTCATCACGATGATGCATTTCAACTACATGCTCCTCACTTTTGGACTGCTGATTTTCTGCTTTCAGGATGCCTCTTCTACAGGTAGGTAGATATGACCTTTCTGCTTGCAACGGTCCCTTTCTCTTCCAGGATATGATCACAGTAGAACGGACCAGATGGTGGAGGAGCCTCCAGAATATGATATTGAATTTAGGAAGTTGTTTCCTGGAATGGATCATCCAAGAGACACAGAATAAAAGTTCCTTTTCTGCAGTATTTCAGTCATTGTTGATTGTTGATTGTGGTGTGATTGATGAGTATGTATGGGGTTTGTATTGTTAATGTTGTTCGGATTTGTTCAATTGTTTATATATATATGTTGTGAGCCGCTCTGAGTCTTCGGAGAGGAGCGGCATACAAATCCGAATAAATAAATAAATAAATAAATTTCCTATAACAATACCGCTTATAAAGCGCTCCACCATACTTTTGCAGCACTCTCTGAACTGCTTCCAGAGTAAGCATATTGCCCACAATGATATAAGTCCTCATTTACCAACCTCAGAAGGATGGAAGGCTGAGAAAACCTTGGATTGAGTCAACCTCAACATTTTTAGTTCAGTGGTAACCATTATGGGATGTGAGCATTTTAGGGAACCCAAGAACCTGACAGAGTATATAAAAAGCAGAACTAAATCCAAGTAAAAGCTTTCTTGTAATTCCTTGCATCAGCTTTTCTAAGAAGAAGATATTCTTCCTACTGTTTTTTGTACATCAACAAGGAGTAACAAATGCAGAGCAATGTATTTGGGCACTCCAATATGAGCAACATATGAATTTTCCCTAAGCGAATACTGCAAAGATATAAACATGGGTGAAAAGGGGTTCCTGTGTGAAGTCTTTGGAAGAGGCCCACCCCACTCCCAACTTCCAGGTGTCTGTCCCACCAGGGTTGAATGCCCACCTCCACAAGGGGTTTCTCTTTCAGTCCCCTGGAATACGAGCAGATGGAAGGAGAGCCCTCCCTGATGACTTTCTCGGTCCATCCCGGAGGTCTGGGATCTCAGGAATGGGAGCCTGGAAGCTCTGGGCCTCTTCTTGGGGGTGGAGACGCTGGCATTGTCCAGGCTGCACTTCACTTGGTAGAAGGGCTTCCAATGACAATTGGGAAAGACTCAAAATGGAGTTTTCTCACTATGGTAAGGCGGGAAACGTTATCTTTACTTTCTCTGGAGTTTTGGGAGCATTTCTATTGTCATCTTTTCCAATATATTCTGAAATATTCATCTTGCTCTTCACTCAGGAATCATGCAGTGATCTTCTGGGTTTCCTTAAGAGGGACAGTCTGTCTCATTTTCTTCTTTTCACTTTCACCTGTATCTCCAGATACATGTCATCTTCCCAAAGAAGTAGGACGGTGCAAAGCTAAGTTTCATCGTTTTTATTTCAACGCAGCAACTGGGACCTGTGAGGAATTCATTTATGGTGGATGTAGAGGAAATAACAACAACTTCGTAACTTTGGATCAATGCAGAACTAGATGTCAAAAGTCTGGTAAGGATGCAATTTTAATGGTTTAATTAAAAGAAGTGGCATTTCAGCCTTGTCTGTCAGTCATTGATCTGAAAACTCTTTAGTCCTAAAGTTGCCTTGATCTCAGTTCTACTAATTAGGCCCTGAACTAGCGAGAGGAGCTTATCAGTGGGCGCAATCAGCAAAATCAAGACATCTTTTAAAATGGTAATAATGCAAAAAGAAATTTCCTATAGAAGTGCCATAAAAGTAGCTTTCTTGTTTTTACTGTTTTACTTGCAAAGAGTTATGTGAGCATTTCTGCACTCAATTGATAAAGAAGAAGCACATTTGAATTAAGCAAAAGACTGAAAAATCAAAGCAAATTATATATTCCTCACAGGAAAAGTCACTTCTAACACTTATAATTCCTGGAGGTGCCGTTGTTTGTCCAGACTGTCTTGCAATGCTTCAGGAAAGAAAATGTATTATGTACTGTTAAGGCATGAAAATGTTTTCTGGAAAAATGCTATTATTCTGCATCCAACTGACAATGAATTTTCCTGCAGGGTTTGAAGTGAGACTTTCACTTGACTGTAGACTGGGACATTTTTTTCTAATTATTCACTTTTGAGAATTTAATTGGGACCATTCCTTTCCTACTGGGAAATATGGCATCCTATATTACATCAGGAGGTCACATTATTAATAAAAAAGTTAATAAAAGAAACAATGGAAGCATCTGTAATTAGACAGAAAACACACTAAAGTCCTTACATTATTCTGCCAATGTTGAATATTTACGCTGAGGAGAGGGCTGTCCTACAAAGTAGAGCAGAGTAAGGATCTAATGATATACTTGCCTCTTCTCCTGCTGACAACTTGATTTTGATTCTGTCTCTTTTTCCAGGGTAACATGGACTCCAATTCCAGATCTCACTGATGGGACCCTTTGAGAGACGGAGTGGATCCAGCAGCTGAGGAAGGAATCCAAACTTCCACAGAGTCTCCCACTGAAACACTTTGCATGCATCTGATTTTAAGCATACTCTTAAATATACATACACATGCTTTGAACATTCTCTCTCTTAACTATTATTTGCAATGCTCCTTTTATTCACTCATTCCAAGCCAGGCACCCCAAAACAGAGCATTCTGTGAATATATCAGATACAGGGAATATTGAAATGTGTTTTTTGTACAAGAGAAAACTGAGCATCAGACCTGGCAGGAATATTTCCTTAGCCTCATACCCTCAGTTAGCCCTTTGGAGGATGGTGAGAATGACTGATGTATGTCTAAGGTTGTAAAAGTAGTAAATAATTCTTTTTCTATCTCTTTCAAGATGACTTCAAATTATTAAATAGAGTATTTCTACCCAGAATGAAGGGTACATTCTGTAGTTATAGGAGAAGTGTACTTGAGGTCCCTACATATCATCTCATGGTTCCAACTGCATGAATATCTGGCTGTATTTCCTCATGGTGCAATATTAAAAGTGGCTTGACTGAATACGGGACAGTTGTTTTCAACCGCACAACATATTTCACTGTCTGCTCATTCAGACTTCTTCACTTTGTGGTTTCAGAATGCCTCTCACCCAAATATATTTTGCAACTGCACACACAGTTGGGTGTATCCATCAAACCTGGACTTCCTCCACGCCCAAGAATGAAGATATTACATCGAATAGACAATAGAAAGCTCCCCCCTTTGCCAATTATAAGGGTGAATGTAGAAAGCTATTGCTTGCAATACATGACCAGAGATACACAAAATAGCACTTCCTTTTTTTTCTTTATTCCCAATCTCCTCTTAGTTTTGGGATAAGCATGGAAACATAGAATAACTATGGAGAATGCTCGGAAGACTGTTCCATTTTCATGAAAGACATTGAGGTCAATGAACAATAGGACATCTTTTTGAGATGAGTGCATGACTCAATTTTTGGGAAGCTGGTGTTTTTTATAGAAAAAGGTTTAACTAAACCCATAGACAAACCCTTCCTTATATAGGAATCCTCTATTATATAGCTTCCTTATATAGCTATGCTCTATATGACCAATGGATCTGGACTCAGGGTTCTGATATATGACCTTGGTGTTCCAATTACATGAACGAGCGATTGAATTTAGAAGTCAATAAACTTCTAAAAAAAGGATTTGCCCCTAATAACACTCACTGTTCTGTAGTATTCCAGGTCGGTCCTTGGAGTAACCATTTTGTGAATAATATGAGCATTTTTTTTAAATAATTTTTTTATTAAATTTTTTAAAAACTTTTAACAATTATAACATAATAACATATTGACTCAACTGAGAACAAACAAATTACATATTAAAAAAAACAATACAAATAGCTGCTCGGAACCCCCCTCCACAACACCCTCCAACAACCCACTCCTCTTGTATTTCCTCTTGTATTTTCGCTCCTCCTCCTCGCCATCCGAAGCGCTAACTAAAATTCTCCCAAGCATCCTACAAAAATTATCTAATCCCTAAACCCCCAACTACAGTTGAGAAACATAAACTAATATATATTATCTCCCTCCCCCCTCCCCCCCCAGGCTTCCCAGAATGAATACAGGGTAAAAAACGCAAGAAACCCCACTAAACCACTATGTTAAACTATTTAACTATATATCAAGTCTAATTCTTTCAACTGATATTTCTTTTGCATATAATCAATCCATTTCTTCCAGTCCATCAAAAACGTTTCATTTGAGTGGTTCTTCAGGTATGCCGAAATCTTGGCCATCTCAACAAGATGGGTAACTTTTAACGTCCATTCTTCAATAAATGGTATTTCAGATGACTTCCAATATTGTCCCACCAACAGTCTTGCAGCAGTAGTCAAGTTCAAAATCAACTTAGTCTCTATGGTGGAACAGTCCTTTGTAATACCCAACAAAAACAACTGTGGTACAAACTCAATACGCTTTTTCAAGATATTTTGAAGAATCCACCATATTTTTATCCAAAAAGCCTTAATTTTTCCGGTGGCTCCGCCGGCGTCGATGGAGCCTCTAACGTGAGGCTCCGGTCTCTGAGTCAGTATAGCCGTCAACAACAGCGCTCACCAGCTGTTTGTTGCGGCGAAAAAACTCCCCTTCGGGCAAAGAAGGGGAGTAGAGCATCAAGAGCCGGGTTGAGCCCTTCCAAGACCCCTGGAATAAATTTTCAGGGGCAGAGAAGGTGTGCTCCCCAGGCACTTGAAACGCTCCTGCTCAGAGACGCTTCTGTCGGCTGACAGAATTAGACGTCGCGACCGCCTCTGTTCTTTAAGGGAGAACAATAAGGACTTTATACAGACGGAATGGATACAGGAGTCTTTTGAGTATCGCAAGTATTTTGCTACTTTGTTTCTGCCTTTGTATCTACAAATTTTTCTGAATCAATATAACCTTTTTAAGATGGCGTTTGCTTTCTTTGTTGAGTGAAAGTGAAAGACGAAAGTGTTTATTCCGCTGAGAAATTGAAACTGAACTTTTTCTTTTTCTTTTGAAGAGCTGTTTGAGAGACTATTTGGACTTGATTCATTTATTGATTTATTTATTAAACTATAATATAATTGGATTTTAAAAGAAATTGAGAAGGGCGGAAGTGGAAAAATTTTCCTTTTTTTTTTAGTTTTCCTTTCTCTGCCTCAATTATGACTACAAGACACAAGGCAGCTGCTAAGGCGGCTATGCCCTCTCCAGGACAGCTTGTTAAATCACAGTCTGCTCCTTTAGAATCTCAAGAGCCTGCACAGTCTGTCTCACAAATGCTTACAGTGAAAGATTTACAGTCTGCTTTAACAGATGTAATATCCTTATTTAATGATAGGTTTGACAAATTGGAAGATAAATTTGATGTGAAAATAGAGGAAAAGATGGCAGAGCAGAAAAAAGACTTTAAAGCTATGATAGAAGCCTCTAATCAGGAGATGAGAGAAGATATTGTAGACGCTATTAAAGGTGTCTGGGACTATACTATTGCTGTTGAAGAGAAATTAGAAAATGCTGAGCAACATTTTGAAGAAAAATTAGAAGAAATTAGAAGTGATGTACAAGATCAAGCTACTTTGACACAATATCATCAGATGCAGTTTGCGGTTAGAATTAGGGGATTTAGAGACGTATTAAATGAGAATCAAGAGGACTTAAGAAAAAAATTTTCTGAAGCTTTAGCAAAATTTTTGGATGACTCAGTTGAGAATGTGGCTTGGCAGATTGAACGATTGTTTAGAGTGAACTCACGTATTGCTGCACAAAGGAATTTGCCTAGAGACATTGTGATATACTTTAATACAAGAAAATATAGAAATTGGGTTCTATCTATAGCTTATAATAAACAATTGAGTGTTGCTGGTCAAGAAGTACAGGTTTTGAAAGAGATACCTCCTAAGATGTTGAGATCAAGGAAAGATTATGCCTTTTTGACGGAGGAGCTTAAAAGAAGAGAAATACAATATAGATGGGAGGTACCAACTGGACTTTCTTTACTTTTTAAAAATAAAAGATACCGTTTGTTTACTGTAGCTAAAGCGAAGGATTTTTTTGAGAATATATTGATGGCTGATAGATCTACTTCCCCAAAACCTAAGGGGGCAACGTTGGTTAAAGATTTAGAATTATTGCAATCTGCGGAACTTCAACAACCTCGACTAATTTCATCGGCTCTTTTGGATAAAGCAGTTGAACAACCAGTGCAGTCAATTGATATTTTCCAACCTTTGGCAGTAGACAAGCCTAAAGATCCAAGGCGTGTACGTGAATCTACTAAGGCTATTGAACAAAGAGAAAAAATACAACCAACTCAAATCAAGCAAACTGATCTGACATCTATGGAAGCCATGGGAGCAAGACCCAAGAGGCAGGAAGAAGTGGAATGGTCTTTGCAGAAGCTTTCACGTAAAGGCCATGTCAAATAAATATTTGACGTGGAATGTTAACGGTTTAAATTCTCCACAAAAAAGGAAGAAGATATTTCATTATTTGAAGCAATGTAAAAATGATGTAATCTGTCTACAAGAAACTCATATTAGATTTTCGGACCAGAAATATTTGATTAATAATAAGCTGGGTACACATTTTGTGGCATCATCTTTAGATAAAAAAAATGGAATTGTTATTTATGTTAAAAATAATATAAAAGCTAAGTTAATAGAAGCAGATAATCAAGGTAGATTTTTAGCTATAGAAATTTTACTGGATGGGAAGAAAGTTCTCTTGATGGGTATATATGCTCCAAACCAAAAACAAGGCATGTTTTATAAATCATTACACAAAAAGTTATTAGAGTTGGATTATAGATCTTGTATTTTAATGGGAGATTGGAATGGAATCCTTGATGCTGGTTTGGACAAGAAAAAGATTTCATTAGTTTCTCAATCGCGTTCAATTTTACCTAAATCTTTTTTTGATATTAAAGATGATTTTAATTTGTTAGATATTTGGAGAGAAAGACATGGTAGGGATCAAGAGTTTACTTTTTTCTCTGACAGACATCAATCATTTTCTAGAATTGATTTTATTTTAACTACTAGTGATTTTATGTTAAATTTAAGGAAAGTTAAAATCTTACCTAATGTATTGTCTGACCACAATCCAGTTATGATGGAATTAAGGTCTGGCCAATTTTTAAGCAGATCCTGGAGACTTAGTGAAAACTTGTTTAAATATGAAATGTATGTGCAAGAATGTAAAAAGGCTATCAAGGAATTTTTTAGGTTAAATAAGAATGTAGGTTTACCAATAGAAATGGTGTGGGACTCTAGTAAGGCCCACATGCGTGGAATATTAATTGAACTGAATGTTAGGCATAGACGTAAACAAGAGGAAAAGAGGCGAGTTTTAGAAGCGGAAATAAGAAAGAAAGAGTTATTATTAATAGATAAGCTAGATGATAGTAATATTAAAGAAGGGATAAAGGTTTTACGGAAACAATTTGATATTTTGATGACCGATCAGGTTGCCAGGAATATACAATATGCTAAACATAATACTTTTTTTAATGCTAATAAACCTGGCAGATGGCTGGCTTATACATTAAGGAAAAAACAAAAATCCCGTTTAATTGAGAAGGTAGAATATAAAGGGCAAGAAGTATTTCATCAAGAAACTATTAAGAAGGCTTTTCTAGAGTTCTACACCAAATTGTATGCTGAAGAAAAAGTTCAAGAGAAAGAGATAGATGCCTTTTTACAAAATCAAAATGTTTCGGAAATTACTTTGGAACAAAGAGATAGATTAAATGCTTTGATTAAGTCAGAAGAAATTATTGATGCAATTAAACAATTGAAATTGGGAAAATCTCCAGGAACTGATGGTTTTACCACGATTTATTATAAGTGTTTACAGGAGGAAATGGTGGAACATATGAGGGAGTTATTTGTGAATATACAAGAGGGTGGTCGGGTTCCACCCTCTTGGAAAACGGCTAATGTATGCTTGATTCCTAAAGAGGGCAAAGATAATGTTCAAGTAGAAAATTTTAGACCTATCTCCTTGTTGAATACGGATTATAAGATTTTTGCAAAAATCTTGGCTAATAGATTAATGACAGTTTTAACACAGAAGATTCACCCGGATCAAACTGGCTTTTTACAAGGGAGACAGATGAAAACCAATGTTAGACAACTTGTTAACATATTGGAATATTTGGATAAACATATCCAAGTACCGGCTGTCTTAATGTTTTTAGATGCAGAAAAAGCCTTTGATAGATTGAATTGGACATTTCTGCAAAGGCTTGTGGTAAGGATGGGAATGGGGGACCAGTTTATTAATTCTATATCAGCTATATATCAGAAACAAACAGGACAGATTATAGTGAATGGACAATTAACAGATTCATTTAATATAGAAAAGGGTACTAGGCAGGGTTGTCCCTTATCCCCCTTATTGTTTGTTTTAACTCTAGAGGTACTATTGAATAGGATTAGAGCATCAGAGGAATTAAGGGGGGTACAAATTAGACAACATGATTATAGATTATGTGCCTTTGCAGACGATTTACTTGTGACACTAACTCAGCCAATACAATCGGCTCAGAATTTGATGGAAATTATTCGAAATTATGGAAAAGTTTCAGGTTTCAAATTAAATTTATCCAAGACAAAGATGTTGGTTAAAAATTTTGATAATAAATTAAAACAAGATTTGGAAAGAATAACGGGATGCGAGATAGTTAAAAAAGTTAAATATTTAGGAATTTATATAGAAGCTTCAAATGGTAAATTATATAAGAATAATTATGAACTCTTATGGTGTAAAATACAAAAAGAATTGGAGAATTGGAAAAAATTACAATTATCTATGTTGGGCAGAATAGCCGCTATTAAAATGAATGTATTGCCGAAATTTTTATTTTTATTTCAAATGTTACCAATACTTAAAAAGGATGGAAATCTTGATGAATGGCAGAAAGGTATAAACAAATTTATTTGGGATGGCAAGAAACCAAGGGTCAAATTTAAAATTATTCAAGACACAAGAGAGAGAGGTGGTTTGAAAGTGCCTAATTTTAAATTATATTATTATGCAGCAGTTCTAGTGGCAATAAGTGATTGGATTAACTTAACAAATGAAAGAATATTAAATATAGAAGGATATGGGTTAGTATACGGGTTCCACGCGTATTTAGTTTATGATAAAAAACTGGATAGGGGTTTTAAAGAGCATATAATAAGAAACTCTGTGTTGCGTGTCTGGAAAAAGTATTATTATAAGTTAAATAGTAAAATTCCTTTATGGACAGTTCCCAGGCACGCAATACAGAGTGTAGGTATACAACAAATTCAAGACGTGGTGCCCTATGATAAACTTTTAAATAAAGAAGGGAATAGCCTAGAACTGAAATTATTAGATAGATTAAGGGAGGAAGGTATAGCTCATAATTGGTATTATCATGCACAACTTCAAGCCAGATGGCAAAAAGATGTCAAGATGGGTTTTTCCTTAAAGGATGATGAAAAATTAATTATACAAATTAGAGATCAAAGAATGATGCATATTAAAAGAATATATGATGCTTTAATTGAAATTGATTCCGGAACTGAATTAATTAAAGATTGTATGATTAAGTGGGAAGGTAACTTCGGTCACCCAATTATGATGGAAACTTGGAAAAGAATATGGGTGAAAAATGTTAAATTTACACAAGCTCAGCATTTAAGAGAAAATTTTTACAAAATGTTTTACAGATGGCACTTAGATCCAAAAAAATTATCGTTTATGTATCCAAATTTGCAACCCAAATGTTGGAGATGTGATTCTATGGACGCTACTTATTTTCACATTTGGTGGTCTTGTGAATAATATGAGCATTAATCAGATTTTGGGGAACTGAGCCTTGGCGTTCCAACCACATGAATGCCCAGGTCTACTTCCCTGTTGGATAATCTATAAAATGGCTCAATTCAACCTCAGATACTTGTTTTCATCATGATGATGCATTTCAACTACATGCTCCTCACTTTTGGACTGCTGATTTTCTGCTTCCAGGATGCCTCTTCTACAGGTAGGTAGATATGACCTTTCTGCTTGCAACTGCCCCTTTCTCTTCCAGGGTATGATCACAGTAAGAACGGACCAAATGGTGGAGGAGTCCCCAGAATATGATATTGAATTTAGGAAGTTGTTTCCTGGAATGGATCATCCAAGAGACACAGAATAAAAGTCCCTTTTCTGCAGAATTTCACTCACTTCCTATAACAATACCGCTTATAAACCGCTCCACCATACTTTTGCAGCACTCTCTGAGCTGCTTCCAGAGTCAGCATATTGCCCCCAATGATATAAGTCCTCATTTACCGACCTCAGAAGGATGGAAGGCTGAGAAAACCTTTGGTTGAGTCAACCTCAACATTTTTAGTTCAGTGGTAACCATTATGGGATGTGAGCATTTAAGGGAACCCAAGAACCTGACAGAGTATATAAAAAGCAGAACTAAATCCGAGTAAAAGCTTTCTTGTATTTCCTTGCATCAGCTTTTCTACGAGGAAGATATTCTTCCTACTGTTTTTTGTACATCAACAAGGAGTAACGAATGCAGAGCAATGTATTTGGGCACTCCAATATGAGCAACATATGAATTTTCCCTAAGCGAATACTGCAAAGATATAAACATTGGTGAAAAGGTGTTCCTGTGTGAACTCTTTGGAAGAGGCCCACCCCGCTCCCAACTTCCAGGTGTCTCCCCCCCCCAGGGTTGAATGCCCACCTCCACAAGGGGTTTCTCTTTCAGTCCCCTGGAATACGAGCAGATGGAAGGAGAGCCCTCCCTGATGACTTTCTCGGTCCATCCCGGAGGTCTGGGATCTCAGGAATGGGAGCCTGGAAGCTCTGGGCCTCTTCTTGGGGGTGGAGAAGCTGGCATTGTCCAGGATGCACTTCACTTGGTAGAAGGGCTTCCAATGACAATTGGCAAAGACTCAAAATGGAGTTTTCTCGCTATGGTAAGGTGGGAAACGTGTCTTCACTTTCTCTGGAGTTTGGGGAGCATTTCTATTGTCGTCTTTTCCAATATATTCTGAAATATTCATCTTGCTCTTCACTCTGGAGTCATGAAGTGATCTTCTGGGTTTTCTTAAGAGGGACAGTCTGTCTCATTTTCTTCTTTTCACTTTCACCTATATCTCCAGATACATGTCAACTTCCCAAAGAAGTAGGACGGTGCAGAGGTTGGTTTCCTCGTTTTTATTTCAATGCAGCAATTGGGACCTGTGAGAAATTCATTTATGGTGGATGTAGAGGGAATGAAAACAACTTTTTAACTGTGGATCAATGCACAGCTACATGTCAAAAGTCTGGTAAGGAAGCAATTTTAATGGTTTAATTCCTTTCCTACTGGGAAATATGGCATCCTATATTACATCAGGAGGTCACATTATTAATAAAAAAGTTAATAAAAGAAACAATGGAAGCACCTGTAATTAGACAGAAAGTCTGGTAAGGAAGCAATTTTAATGGTTTATTTAAAAGAAATGGCATTTCAGCCTTGTCTGTCAGTCATTGATCTGAAAACTCTTTAGTCCTAAAGTTGCCTTGATCTCAGTTCTGCAATCCAGGCCCTGAACTAGCGAGAGGAGCTTATCAGTGGGCGCAATCAGCAAAATCAAGACATCTTTTAAAATGGTAATAATGCAAAAAGAAATTTCCTATAGAAGTGCCATAAAAGTAGCTTTCTTGTTTTTACTGTTTTACTTGCAAAGAGTTATGTGAGCATTTCTGCACTCAATTGATAAAGAAGAAGCACATTTGAATTAAGCAAAATACTGAAAAATCAAAGAAAGTTGTATAAAGCTGCTGCTCAATGCCAGGTCGGTTGTAAATAAAGCTCCCCTCATCCATGATCTTCTCCTGGATGAGGAGGCCGACCTCGCATGTGTGACCGAGACCTGGCTGGGCCCGGAGGGAGGAGTTCCTCTCTCTGAGATGTGTCCAGCCGGGTTTCAGGTATGGCACCAGCCACGACCCCAGGGAAGGGGGGGAGGAGTGGCTATTATAGCCAAGAAGACTTTTAGCCTACGCAGGCTCGCTGTTTCTGAGATTGCCGGTTGTGAGTTGCTCCTTGTGAAGTTGGACCTAGGGGTTCAGGTGGGCTTGTTGCTCACGTACCTGCCTCCCAGCTGCGTGTCAACAGCCCTGCCTGCGCTACTTGAGGGGGTTGCTGGGCTGGCGGTTGAGTTCCCCAGGCTTATTGTCTTGGGGGACTTAAATCTTCCATCGCTCGGCGAATCCTCTGGGTTGGCGCAGGAGTTCATGGCCACCATGGCAACCATGAACCTGACTCAGGTAGTTCAGGGTCCGACTCACGAGAGGGGACACACTCCTGACATGGTATTCCTCTCAGAACAGTTGAGCAATGATCTGAATTTAAGGGGCCTAGATATTTTGCCTATGTCATGGTCAGACCATTTTCTGTTGCGGCTTGTTTTCAAGGCTCCAATCCTCCCCCGCAGGGAGGCGGAACCGATTAGGTGGTTCCGCCCCAGACGTCTGATGGATCCAGAGAGTTTTCAGAGGACGCTTGGGGAAATACCGGATTCTCTCATTCACAGTTCGGCAGAGTCCCTGGTTACGGCCTGGAATATGGCTGCGAAGGGGGCTCTTGACCGGATTGCGCCGCTGCGACCTCTCTGTGATAGCAGACCCAGGAGATCTCCTTGGTTTACTGAGGAACTCAGGGGGATGAAGCGCCAGAAGAGACGCCTAGAGAAGCGATGGAGGAAAAGCAAATCCGTATCTGACCGAACACTTGTAAGATCTTATATCAAGACTTATCAGGTGGCGCTCAAGGCGGCAAGATGCGCGTATCATTCCGCCTTGATTGCATCTGCGGAATCCCGCCCAGCCGCCCTGTTCAGGGTAACTCGCTCGCTCCTTAATCAGGGGGGAGTTGATGCACCCTTGCAGGGTAGTGCTGAGGACTTTAATAAGTTTTTCGCGGATAAAATCGCCCAGATTCGGATGGACCTTGACTCCAATTGGAATGCAGTATCGGCTGATAATGATTCAGTCGAGATGACAGGGACTCGTCTTGATCCTGTTGTGTGGGAGGAGTTTGACCTGGTGGCACCTGATGAAGTCGACAAGGCCATTGGAGCTGTGAGCTCCGCCACCTGTTTATTGGACCCGTGCCCCTCCTGGCTGGTTTCGGCCAGCAGGGAGGTGACGCGGGGCTGGGTTCAGGAGATTGTCAACGCTTCTTTGAGGGAGGGGTCCTTTCCGGCTCCCTGCAAGGAGGCAATTGTGCGCCCCCTCCTCAAGAAGCCTTCCCTGGACCCAGCTGTTTTAAACAACTACCGTCCTGTCTCCAATCTTCCCTTTATAGGGAAGGTTGTTGAGAAGGTGGTGTCACTCCAGCTCCAACGGTCCTTGGATGAGGCCGATTATCTGGGCCCTCAACAGTCAGGATTCAGGCTCGGCTACTCCACGGAAACTGCTTTGGTCGCGCTGACGGATGATCTCTGGCGGGCCCGGGATAGGGGATTATCCACTATCCTGGTGCTACTTGACCTCTCAGCGGCTTTCGATACCATTGACCATGGTATCCTTCTGCACCGACTGGAGGGGTTGGGGGTTGGAGACACTGTTTTGCGGTGGTTCACCTCCTACCTCACTGGTCGGTCGCAGTCGGTGTTGGCAGGGGGTCAGAGGTCAACCCCTAGGTTCCTCCCTTGTGGGGTCCCTCAGGGATCGGTCCTCTCCCCTCTGCTGTTTAATATCTACATGAAACCACTGGGCGAGATCATCCGACAACACGGGGTGAGATATCATCAGTATGCTGATGATACCCAGCTTTACATCTCCACCCCGTGTCATTTCAGTGAAGCAGCGGAAGTGATGTGCCGATGTCTGGAGGCTGTTAGGGTTTGGATGGGTGCCAACAGGCTCAAACTCAACCCCGACAAGACGGAGTGGCTATGGGTTCTGCCTCCCAAGGATATTTCAATCTATCCGTCCATTAGCCTGGGGGGGGAGCTTTTGACCCCCTCGGAGAAGGTCCGCAACTTGGGCGTCCTCTTCGATCCACAGCTAAATTTGGAACATCATCTTTCGGCTGTGGCGAGGAGGACATTTGCCCAGGTTCGCCTGGTGCACCAGTTGCGGCCCTATTTGGACCGGGAGTCTCTTCTCACAGTCACTCATGCCCTTATCACCTCGAGGTTCGACTACTGCAATGCTCTCTACATGGGGCTACCTTTGAAAAATGTTCGGAGACTTCAGGTAATGCAGAATGCAGCCGCGCGAGCAGTGTTGGGCTTGCCTAGAAATGCCCACATTTCGGCATCACTCCGCGAGCTGCATTGGCTGCCAATTGGTCTCCGAACCCAATTCAAAGTGTTGGTTATGACCTATAAAGCCCTACATGGCATTGGACCAGGTTATTTACGGGACCGTCTGCTGCCCCATGAATCCCAGCGGCCGGTTAGGGCCCACAGAGTGGGCCTTCTCCAGGTCCCGTCAGCCAGACAGTGTCGCCTGGCGGGGCCTAGGGGAAGGGCCTTCTCTGTTGCGGCCCCGGCCCTCTGGAACCAACTTCCCCCGGAGATCCGTGTCGCCCCCACCCTCTTCGCCTTTCGTAGATTGCTTAAAACATACTTTTGCCGGCAGGCCTGGGGCAGCTAACACCTTGCCCCTAGCCAGTGTATGTTTCTGTGTATGTTTGTGGAGTGATTGGTTTCTTTTAGCTTAAGGGTTTTTTATAGATATGTGTTTATTGTAATTTCTATTATGCTGTGAGCCGCCCTGAGTTCTTTGGAATAGGGCGGCATAGAAATTAAATAAATAATAATAATAATAATAATAATAATAATAATAATAATACTCTCAGGAAAAGTCACTTCTAACACATGTAATTCCTGGAGGTGCCGTTGTTTGTCCAGTCTGTCTTGCAATGCTTCATGAAAGAAAATGTATTATATACTGTTAAGGCATGAAAATGTTTTCTGGAAAAATGCTATTATTCTGCATCCAACTGACAATGAATTTTCCTGCAGGGTTTGAAGTGAGACTTTCACTTGAATGTAGACTGGGACTTTTTTTTCCTAATTATTCACTTTTGAGAATTTAATTGGGACCATTCCTTTCCTACTGGGAAATATGGCATCCTATATTACATCAGGAGGTCACATTATTAATAAAAAAGTTAATAAAAGAAACAATGGAAGCACCTGTAATTAGACAGAAAACACACTAAAGTCCTTACATTATTCTGCCAATGTTGAATATTTACGCTGAGGAGATGGCTGTCCTACAAAGTAGAGCAGAGTAAGGATCTAATGATATACTTGCCTCTTCTCCTGCTGACAACTTGATTTTGATTCTGTCTCCTTTTCCAGCGTAACATGGACTCCAATTCCAGATCTCACTGATGGGACCCTTTGAGAGACGGAGTGGATCCAGCAGCTGAGGAAGGAATCCAAACTTCCACAGAGTCTCCCACTGAAACACTTTGCATGCATCTGATTTTAAGCATACTCTTAAATAAACATACACATGCTTTGAACATTATTTCTCTTAACTATTATTTGCAATGCTCCTTTTATTCACTCATTGCAAGCCAGGCACCCCAAAACAGAGAATGCTCAGAAGACTATTCCATTTTCATGAAAGGCATTTAGGTCAATGAACAATAAGGACATCTTTTTGAGATGAGTGCATGACTCAATTTTTGGGAAGCTGGTGTTTTTGATAGAAAAAGGTTTAACTAAACCAATAGACAAATCCTTCCTTCCTTCCTTCCTTCCTTCCTTCCTTCCTTCCTTCCCTCCCTCTCCCCTTCCCTCCCTTTTCCTTCACTTTTTTCTTCCCACTTGACATTATTACAATGGTTGGGAGGGTTACAATAACATTGAATCTGTAGATCCATTGTGTTGTGTCCTGAGCTTGCAAAAGCAGGCTCAGGATGTTGCATTGGTTCCGGGCATTCCAAAAGCTGCCCGGGACCAGACAGAGCAGCACCAGCCTTGTGCGCATGTGCAAGATGCAAAAACACTCTGTTACATTGGTTGATGTTGTCCAGGTTTCTGGCCATATAAAAAGGCTTGTGTGTCTTTTGTTTTTGCTTGGGTGTTGTTAGAAGGAGAATAAAGAGTTGTTCAACATCTCCATGTGTCTTCATCATTCGCACACGAACGAAGTATACAACACTGGCGATGAAGGTGGGATCCTTTGCAAACTGAAACAAGTGTTTTAAGGATTTACCTAAGAAGTCCTGAAGAGGGGAAGACGGCGTCTGAATCAGCGTCCCAGCCTGCCAGCATAGCGTCACTGGAGGGTGAGCTCAGCTAAAGGACCCTTTCCCCAAAAAGCAGTTTGCAGAGGAGCGAGTGGTGAACGTCATAAGAGTATGATGGCGAAGATTGGCCGTTTGTCTGATTTTGATGTCTCACACCCAGAGAGATGGAATTCCTACATAGCAAGGGTGGAGAATTACTTCAGAGTAAATCAGATTAGAGAAGATGGCTTGAAGGCTGCAACTCTTTTGTGTGCCTGTGGACAGGAAGCTTTTGAAATTGCAGAGAATCTGGTGGCCCCTGCACCTCTGGAGTCAGTAACATATACAGACTTGAAGAAACTGTTGAAGGAACATTTCCAGCCAAAGTTATCTGTTATTACTTGGAGGCACGCGTTCGAGCAGAGAGACCAGAGGCCTGGTGAATGTGCTGCAGATTTTATTGCAGCCTTAAGGCGAGCAGCCAGACCTTGTGAGTTCAAGGATCTGGAAGAGAGGCTGCGAGATCTCTTCATATGTGGTTTAAGGAACAGAGACTTACAACAGAAGACTTTTGCAAAAGAAGATGTCTCTTTCCAAGACACGCTACGAGAGGTGACAGCTGAGGAAGCAGCAGGTGGGGCTGTGAAGCCCTTACGGCTCACCAAGAACCCTCCAGTCACAGCTACCGTCCATCAAGAGGATGCTCAAGAAGGATCAGCAGTGGATCCTAAAGAGGAGGTCAACAGAATTCACCAGCCAGCTGAGAGGGGGCAGAAGGGACGTCTGGTCAAGGCCCTAGTATGTCTTCAATGCTTCAGGTGCAGAGGACGCCATAAGCAAGCTGACTGCAGTTTTCGCTCAGCCGTTTGCAGGTCGTGTGGCAGGCAGGGCCACATTGCATCCATCTGTTTGGGTCGCCAGAAAGTTCAACCTTGGGAAGAATTGCTTCAGAAAGGTACCAGGGGCCCCAGCCAAAACAGGGTGGGTTTCTGCGCATCGTGCAGGAGTATTCTAAGAACAGGGTCACACAAGCCCCTTAAGAAGAAACTTTCCATTAACATAAGGTTGCAAGGGGTTCCCCTATCAATGGAGTTAGACACTGGGTCCACTCTCTCAATTATTTCAATTAACACATTCAAAAGGATATGCAGCAGCAGTGGCCTTCGAGTTAAACTCAGGCCATTAAATCTAATACTTACTGATTTTCAGAATTCTGTGTTATGTGTTAAGGGGGAGGCCACCCTTAGAGTACAGAATAAGGATTTTGAAGGTCCCCTAGATGTGGTGGTTGTTGGGGGTGAACATACGAGTCTTATTGGACTCGATTGGTTTGAGGCTCTGGGAATCCAGGTAACTGGGCTGCACCATTTGCAAATGTTGAGCCTTGCAGAAGTCTGCAAGGAGTTTGCAGATGTGTTTAGTTCAGAGGTAGGATCCTACAAGGGGTCTCCAATTTCTCTACAGTTAGACCCAACCATCACGCCCATTAGAGTTAAGCCTAGGAGGGTACCTTTTGCCCTCAAGGGCAAGATTGATGCTGAGCTGGACAAATTGCTCCAGCAGGGCATTCTAGATCCTGTGGATTCTAGTCCATGGGAAATCCCCATAGTAACACCTCTAAAGGCTAATGGGGACATACGTATATGTGCAGACTATAAGTGCACACTGAATAAGGCACTGCAACAGCACGCTTATCCAGTGCCGATAGTAAGTCACATTCTGGCCTCCCTCAAGGGGGGGGCGCATTTTTGCAAAGCTTGACCTGGCACAGGCCTATCAACAGTTACCTGTTAATGAGGCAGCTGCAGAGGCCCAGACTATTGTAACTCACAGGGGGACCTTCAAGGTCAAGAGACTGCAATTTGGGGTAAATGTAGCCCCTGGCACATTCCAAAGTGTCATGGAGAGCACACTTTGAGGTATTCCTGGGGTCTGTCCCTACTTCTATGACATCCTTATTGCTGGGGAGTCATCCCAAAATTTAACAGAAAGACTAAGGGCTGTCTTGCTTCGTTTTCGAAAAGCAGGCCTTAAACTAAAGAAGGATAAATGTAAGATAGGAGTCACTTCTACTGACTTCTTAGGATTCAGGATTGATGCTCAAGGCATTCACCCTGCTGAAACTAAATTGCAAGCTGTCCAGCAGGCCCCAAGCCCTAAGTCTAAGAGTGAGTTGCAAGCCTTCTTGGGCTATTAAATTTTTACCATGCATTTCTCCCACATAAAGCTGCAGAAGCAGAACCATTACAAAGGCTCTTAGACAAGCAGGCTCTTTGGCAGTGGACTAAAGTCCATGAAAAGAGTTTCAATGAGGTTAAAGCCTTGCTCACTTCTAATGCTGTTTTAGCGCATTTCAATGAGCAACTGCCTGTTTGCATCACATGCGATGCATCTCCTTATGGGGTGGGAGCTGTACTTAGCCAACTGAAGGCTGATGGGACACAGGTCCCTGTGGCCTATTATTCAAGGACTCTGTCTTCTGCAGAGTGAAATTACGCTCAAATTGACAGAGAAGCCTTGGCCATAGTGGCTGGCATTAAGAAATTTCATGATTTCTTATATGGCCGCCATTTCATGGTCTTTACTGACCATAAGCCTTTGCTGGGTTTGTTTACCACTAACAAACAGACCCCACATATCATTTCTCCTCGTATGCTGAGATGGTCCATTTTCCTGTAAAGCATATGACTATACTTTAGTTCACAAACCAGGAAAAGAAATGGGTCATGCAGATGGCTTGAGCAGATTACCACTGAACCAATTAGAGCCAGATCCTGCTCCAGCCATTAATATTTTGTCCATTCAGGAGTTGCCTGAGTCTCCCCTCAATGCTAGGGACGTGACTGCGGAAACTGCTACTGATCACACACTTACACGCGTGCTGACATGGGTGTTGTCAGGATGGCCTGACAAGTGCCCAGATACCGAGTTCCAAAGCTTCTTGCACAAGAAGTATGAGTTTTCCACTTTCAAGGGTTGCCTGTTATTGGGCAGCAGGGTAGTGATCATTGAGGTCTAGAATCTTGATCTCTCTGCATGAGGGATGTCCTGGTATAGTCAGGATGAAAGCACTTGTGCGCAGCCATCTTTGGTGGCCTGGCCTCGATAAAGCCATTGAGGCCCAGGTGCATGGGTGCTGGCCTGAAATGCCTCAGGCCCCAGTACATAGCTGGGAGGAAACTCAAACCCCATGGTCTAGGGTGCGTATAGATTATGCTGGGCCCTTTCAGGGGCAATTCTTCCTGGTTGTTGTTGATAGCCATTCCAAGTGGCTAGAGGTTGTTCCTGTTTCCTCCACTACTACTGCCAGGACCATCCAGGTGTTGAGAGGAATTTTTGCATCACATGGTCTTCCAGATGGTCTGGTTTCGGATAATGGTCCTCAGTTTACCTCTTCTGAGTTCCAGGCTTTTCTTCAGATCAATCTGATCCGGCATGCAACATCGGCTCCCTTCCACCCATCCTCCAACGGACTGGCAGAGAGAATGGTGCACACCACCAAAGATGTCCTCAAGAAACTGACTTATGGTAACTGGCATCACAGGTTAGCAGATTTCCTTCTTGCACACTGCACCACACCATGCACTGCCACAGGGAAGAGCCCTGCTGAACTCCGCTGGGGTCACCGCCTCATCATTAAGCTGGACAGGCTGCACCCTGACCGGGTGGCTTCACAGGTGTCACAACTGTAGGTACCTAGGAGACTCCAGATGGGCGATCCAGTTTGGGCAAGGAACTATGGGCCAGGACATCTCTGGGTCACAGCTGTGGTCTGCAAGGTCTCTGGGCCGTTGTTATACGAAGTTGCCTTGGGTGATGGCCGCGTTCTTCACAGACACATAGACCAACTGCGTTGGAGACTGGACTCTCACCCTTCCGCTCCTGGCTCTGCTCTAGGGGGGGAGGAAGACCATAATATGCATTCTGGGTCACAGTTTCCCAGGACTAACAGGCCGTCACTAGCTGCTACTGAGGCTGTTGGGAATTCATCCCGAGGTTCCGCAAGTGCTCCTAACAGGAATTCGCTGGATAGGGGATCATCCCACACATCCATAATTACTCCAGACAGGGAGTCACAACGGGGGTATCCACAGTATTCACATATGTCAGATAGTGCTCCAGACAGGGAGACTGACCGTGGGTACCCACACAAATCACAAGCAGCAAGAGAAAAGGAATTCCATCAGGGGCGCTTGCCAAATTCCGCAATTGCTCCCAAAAGGAGGTCTCCAACAAAAGCGGTTGCCATGGAGGCGACTCCTGACTCTGGCACCTAGGGCATGTGCTTGGGGGCCACAGAGTACTGGGGCACTTTGCTACCCAGCCCTCTCCATCTGCTGGCCTTGGGTTCAAGGGACTGTGTTCCCAAGAGGGGTCCATTGTGGACTTGGGGACTTCCACCCCTCCAAGGTATGCTGGCTTAGACTTAGAGACTCCAGCCAGCCAGCAGCTGGGCAGGTATTTGGGGCAGCAAAGTCCTGGCCTGCCTAGCCTGGTAGGCGAGTAGGTAGGCCAGGCACCCTCACCAGGGTCACCTGGGAATTTAGGGCAGCAACACCCTGACCTGCCTAGCCTGGTAGGCAAGCAGGTGGGCCAGGCAATCTCTCCAGGCATTAGAAGGTCGCAGAGGGCCAAGTGCCCACCCAAACATCTGAGAGACTTTGTGAAGTTGCTGTCAAATCATGAGGGACCTGTTCATGAGGCCCCTGAATAAGGAGAGCAACTCGTGGGTAGATTATTTTGTATTACTTTTTTTAAATTTCAGATACATTTATTGTATTACTAAGATTTTTTTCTTTTAAATTTTATTGGTTTTTTAATTTTTACAGAAAAAGAAAAATACTCAAGTCACATCATAGTGTTAATATAAACAATCATCCATAAGCAAAACATAAATACATAATTCAATCAATACATCTAGTAATAATAACTCAACTGAAAATAATCATAGACCACATTTACCAAGCAAATAACATAGCTGCTCGGTACCCCCACCACCACATCCCCTTAACCCTAACCTTCCCCCCTCACTTACCAACTATCTACCTACTTTCCTCCCTCCTTCTCTGTACTTCTCTGTACTCCACCCACCTATCCCTACTCATCTCCCCTCTTACCAACTTTCTTTCTACTTACATCTGCCTTCACTCCTCCTTCCTCTTTCCATCAGATGTGGTGCCCAGAGGCCACCCGAGCAAACCCTTAATAACTATAATTATATATTCTTACATCAACCCCAATTACAGTTGAGAAAAACATAATATATAAAATTATAAACCCCCCCTACCCACCCACCCCCGACTTCCCAGAATGAATACAGGGTAAAACAAAAGAAAACCCAATACATCAAACAAAATTATTATATAATCCTAACAAGAATTTTAAACTATATGCTAAATACAATCTCTACCTTACATTTATTCAACCTTATCAATTCAAATAAATAACTAATCCATCAATCAATCCATCTAATGTCAAACCTTAAATCATTTCAATCCATTAAACATTAAACAAACAAATCATCTTGTTAGGAATAGTAATTTTCATTTACATATCTAATCCATCAATCTAAGTCAAACCTTAAATCACTTCAATTCATTGAGAGGTTATGTAGAATCACCCAAACGGCCAAATTTAATATATATCTTCCAGTAATCACCCTCTTTTAACATTCTAAACAATCATTTCAAACCATTAGACATCAAATAAATAAATCATCTTTTTTTTAAAAAAATAAACAATTAATATCAATATACCCCTCAATTCAAAAAATACATTCTTAATCAATTTAATATATATCTTCCATTAAACATCCTCTCTTACATCTTACTCATAAACTTGGTTTAATCAATTTAATATATATCTTCCATTAAACATCCTCTCTTACATCTTACTCATAAACTTGGTCCTTGAATCAGCCCATAATCTTAGATTGCCCTTAATTCCTTACATATAATTTTAAATTTCACTTCTTCAATCAACTTCTGGGCTTTCTCATCTGTCAGATAAACCTCCATAACAAATACAGTCTATTTGATCCATTTCTAACTTACATTCCTTCAACCTTATCAAATCACATAATGCATATCTACCCCATCTATCAATCAATCTAATGTCAAACCTTAAATCATTTCAGTCCAGGTACATTCTTAGTCAATTTAATTATTTCTTCCGTTACTCATCTTCTCTTACATCTTGCTCATAATCTTGGTCCTTAAATCAGTCCATAATTTTAAATTACCCTTAATTCTTTTAAATTTCACTTCTTCAGTCGAATTCTGGGTTTTTTCTTCTGCCAGGTAAAGCTCCATAACAAAGCCTCCCTTCCAAATAATAAGTCTCTCTTTTTTACTTGCAATATCATTTGAATCCATATAAACCATCTTAGCCTTTGCATTAGTCCTCTGCTTCTCTTAGCCATAGAATTTCGTTGCGGTAACATTTCAAATCTCTGTCTTTGCTTTTCCTGGTCCTCAACACCATAAGTAAATTGCTTCTTAAACTGGGTCAATTTCTCTTTTTTCTCAGTTAAATCCTCTTCTTGCTGCTTATCTGAGAGGAATGGGCATCCCCTCCTATCTTGAAACAAATCCTCTTCCTCCACTCCATAAATAAACTGTTTATCAATCAAGATCCATTTCTCTTTAGCCTCTTTATTCTCAATACTGTCCTCTTCTTGTATGGGTTGTTTTATAAAATGCTCAGCAGTCGGTTGCAGATCAATTTTATTTGGAAGAGAGAATCTGGTTAATATTTCTGTAGTAAACTCTTTCACTATTGCGAGCAATTCTTCTTTAAATTCTTCTTTAAATTCATCAATATGATCAAAAATAGGTTTAACATTTAAATGTAAGTTCCACTCCATTTTAAATTTTAAAACAATCGCTCTGGCTTTATTCAAATTCCTACAACCGTTTCTCTAGCTTCGCTTACGAGAATATTGTATTACTAAGATTGAAGGGGGTTTGCCTGAGGGCAGACTCGGGTATTCCACACTCCTTGCATTTGATTAATGAAACTGTATGACACTCTTCCCAATGCATGGCGTACATGTGAGTGCACAAAGTATGTTCCATCTAGGGGAGAGGGGTGTTGTGTCCGGAGTCTGCAAAAGCAGGCTCGGGACGTTGCATTGGTCCCAGGCATTCCAAAAGCTGCCTGGGACCAGACAGAGCGGCGCCAGCCTTGTGCGCATGCGCAAGGCGTGAAAACACTCTGTTATGTTGGTTGACGTTGTCCGGGTTTCTGGCCATATAAAAAGGCTTGCGTGCCTTTTGTTTTTGCTTGGGTGTTAGAAGGAGAACAAAGAGTTGTTCAACATCGCCAAGTGTCTTCATCATTCGCATGCGAACGCAGTATACAACACATTGCACTCCTGCTTTCTTCCTTATATTGTTTATTATGTCTAACCGAAATATATAAACATATAAAGAAGTTCTTAAATTCAAAAAACCAAACATGTAAGAACAACAAAAAACCCTGAAATTTTGAAAGGACTAAAACGTCATGCAGAAATGGTACAATGTGGGATAAGTATATAAAAGACACAAGATCATACGGAATACATCCGTAAGAATGGCCTTGCAGATCTTTCAAAAGAATTGGGGAGATGGAATGCTCACAATAAAGTATAATAAGTTCAATTTTGTTCCCCTTCTGATTTACTTCGGGGGCTTACATCAGGCCAGAGTCAAAGTCACAGGGTTTCAGATCAGAAGGAAAGAATCTGGGTAAGCAATCTGTTGTTGCCAATGGAGAGGGCTTCAGCTCACTGCAGACTCTTAAATACCGTAGAAGCAGCCCAGTGTTGCTTATTTGGAAGAACAAGCATCTCCTGTTGCTGGACAGAACTCCTCTTACTAGGTATTACCACACAGAATACATAAAGGGGCACTTTACTTAATGTTACATATCTTCACGGCTGCCAGATTGGCCTACACACAAAACTGGAGAAATAAAGAAATTCCAACAGAAGAAGAGATTCTACATAAAATCTTATCGTGTGCTGATATGGATAGGCTTACTATGGAATTAAAGGACAAGACAGAAACGGACTATTTTGAAATCTGGGACAAATTTTATTGCTGGTACGAGTTAAGGAGAACTGTTCGGGCTTTAAGTTAGTGTTAAGATTGTGGTATATAAAGCTGTATGCTAGTATATAGAGAAACAAATTTGAGACTGTATTATATAGGAAAATATGTATATATAGAGATTAGGAATTATAAGTATGACAAGGAACAAATTGTTAGGATTATATATACTGGAATGACACGTTATGTCCTTTTTTGTTTTAACTGTTTTATTAATAAAAAAACTTTTAAAAAAGACACACAGAGATAAGAAATCCATCTGTGGGAATGTCTTTGCAGATATTTTCAACAAATTTGGCACATGCAATGCACTGGGAGACAGAAATGGATGTGCAGTTCCATAATTGGTATTCTGCTTTTATGACCAACATCTGAACACACCTGTCCTTAAGCATTGATCAAGATGAGGAGGAAGCGTTTGTCTCTGGGGTGGAGGGAGCTTGAGGAAAAGCAAAAGTCCAAGCAGGAGGAAATAAGTCCGCTCCTTCTATATAAGGCATAAAATATGTGAGGTACACCATCAGATTCCTGGAATGGCTGTCTCACTGAGATGATTTAGGGATACCAAAAAGGCCAACACAGTGCTAGGCTGCATTAACAGAGGGATAGAATCAAGATCACGGGAAGTGTTAATACCACTTTACAAGGCCTTGGTAAGGCATTTGGAATACTGCGTCCACTTTTGGTCACCACGATGTAAAAAAGATGTTGAGACTCTAGAAAGAGTACAGAGAAGAGCAACAAAGATGATTAGGGGACTGGAGGCTAAAGCATATAAGGAACGGCTGCTGGAACTGGGTATGTCTAGTTTAACGAAGAGAAGGACGAGGGGGGACATGATAGCAGTGTTCCAATATCTCAGGGACTGCCATAAAGAAGAGGGGGTCAAGCTATTTTCCAAAGCGCCTGAAGGCAGGACAAGAAGCAATGGGTGGAAACTAAGCAAGGAGAGAAGCAACCTAGAACTAAGGAGAAACTTCCTGACAGTTAGAACAATTAACCAGTGGAACAACCTACCTCCAGAAGTGGTGAATGCTCCAACACTGGAAGTTTTCAAGAAGAGACTGGACAGCCATTTGTCCGAAATGGGTGTAGGGTTTCCTGCCTAAGCAGGGGGTTGGACTAGATGACCTCCAAGGTCCCTTCCAACTTTACTACTACTACTACTACTACTACTACTACTACTACTACTACTATTACTATTACTATTATTATTATTATTATTATTATTATTATTATTATTATTATTATTATTATTATTATTATCTTGCAGCAGCTTGGTCTCCTCATCAGAGGCTGAGCTGGCCATAAGATGTGGTAAAATGTATAGTAAAAGTGGGGTGATGCATATTGAAATGTTAACATATTGAAATGCTGATAGAAAGATGGATGGCAGTTTGTGCTTAACTGTATATCACGAAGTAAGAAAAAAATGGCTGTATAAGAGTGTGCTTTTGCCTACTTTCTTATATGGAACTGAAAGTTGTGAAGCTCATCAGGAAAACCACAGGACGCTAAAGGCAGGGAGAAAGGATGCGTAAACTATTTGTGCGGTAAAGCAAGTAGGAACAGGGTCAAGAGTTAGTGGGATGTAATGAATACAAAAGTAAATTAAAGTGGTTCAGTCAAGTAGAGCAAATTAATGGGAACAGAATTGCAAAATCAATGCATGAAGAAAAAGTGAATGGTTCATGAGGAAGGCCAAGATTTAGAATATCATGCTTGGATTGGATGCAAGTCTGCAAAGAAAGAATAAACACAGTTTATTGTGGAAATGCACAGCAAAGTATGGAGATGGTAAAAACAATGGTGGTTTACAAGGATAGAAAGATACAGAGAGTGAGTTGAGGTAGTGCAAAGCTCTTTCCTTTTTATCACTTTCTTCATTCCTTCAATTTAATTAGGGTACAATTCCTTATTCATTTGCCACACTCTATATAGCACTGTTTATGGATGACCGGTAGAACTGAACACAGGGGCCATAGATATGACCTCCTCGTTCCTACTACATGAATAACCAGGACTACTTCCCTATTGAGCAATCTATAAAATAGCTCAACGCAGCCACCAATATTTTCACCACCATGATGCATTCAAACTACATGTTCCTTATTTTTGGACTGCTCGTTTTCTGCTTTCTGTATGCAGGTAGATCTTTCTTTTTTCCCCTCCACACCTACATGCAATCTGCTTGCAAATGCTCCCTGCCATTCCAAAATATGATCGCATTAACAACAGACTTGAATATGATAGTGATTTTAGAAAGCCCTCTTCTGGAATGGATCGTCCAAAAGCCACAAAATAAATCTTCCTTTTTTGCAGTATTCCCAGTAAGTTCTTAAATCTGGGGTAACCATTTAAGGATGTGAGCATGATTCAAATATTGGGGAACTGGAGATCTTAACACAGTACAAAAAGGCTAAATTAAATCTGAGTAGAGGCTTTCTTGCATTTCCCTGTATTCGCTTTCTTACCAAGTAGAAATTCTTCCTAAAACCTACAGCTACTGTTTTTATGTATCAATAAGGACAACAGATGCAGAGCAATGTATTTTCGAACCGGAATATAAATAACATTTGAATTTTCCCACCCTAAGAAGATGCCACAAATACTTAAAACCTGGATGAAGAAAAGATACATATGAAATCTTTAGAAGAGGAGGAAAGAGAATGGCCCAACCATCCCTCCACTTCCCAGCTTGAATCCCCAGCTCCAGAAGAGATTTATCCTTCAAATCTACTGGAATACAAGCCCTAAACCTCAAGCAAATGAAAGAATGCTCTCCCTGATGACTTTCTCAGCCCATCCCAGAAGACTGGGATCTCGCCAATGGGGTCCTGGATGCTCAGTGCCTCTTCTTAGGGATAGAGTGCTTGCATTGGCCAAATTGTATTTCAGTTCCTTCAAATGACAATTGGTAATGAGTCAAAACTGAGAGGTTTTTTTACCATGTTAGGGCAGTCAAAGTGGTTTCTCTGAGGTTTGGAGAGAATTTCTCAGGATCTACTTTTCCAGTCAATGCTCAAATATATATGTTGCCCTGCCCTCTGGAGTTAGAACACAGTATATTTTCATGCAATGATCTTCAGAGTTTCCTTAAGAGGGACAGTCTCTTTTATTTTCTCCTTCAGGTATATCTCTCGATATATGTCAATTGCCCAAAGATGTAGGATGGTGCAAAGCTTCGTTTCAGCATTTTTATTTCAATGCAGCAACTGAGAAATGTGAGTCATTCACTTACGGTGGATGTGAAGGGAATGAAAACAACTTCCCAACTTTGGATCAATGCAAAGCTAGATGTGAAAAGTCTGGTAAGGAAGAGTTTTTTTTAAATCTTTGCCTTGGCACACAATTAAAACAAATGGCATTTTAGTCTTGTCCATCAATCATTGATCTGAAAACTCTTTAGTCCTAAAGTTACCTTGATCTCAGTTCTGCAATCCAGGCCCTGAACTAGGGAGAGGAGCTTATCCGTTTTTTCTTGCAAAGAGTTATCTGAGCATGTCTGCTCTCAATTGATAAAGGGGAATTAAGCAAAGTACTGTAAAATCAAAGGAAATCATATATCCCTGACAGGAAAAGTCACTTCTAACACATGTAATGCCTGGAGATGCTTTTGTTTGTCCAGACTGCCTAGCACAGTGGTTCTCAACCTTTTTAATGCCGTGACCCCCCAACCGGTCGTAAGTCGAGGACTACCTGTATTTCCCTGTCCGGGAGCGTCGCACATGCGTGGTGCCACCCCCTGCGCTGGCCGAGGCATAGCTGGCAAGGGGCAGCGACGGCGCAGGGCGACCATCGGCTGGGCCACCAGCTGCCCCAGCCCAAGGGAGGTAACGCACCCGCTGGACCCCATGCACGCCAGCAACCCTCCCTGCACCCACCGGCCTCCCACCTCCCACCCCTGGCCCTCTTTTACTTACATTTGTAGTAGTTGCTTAGCAGGGAGGGGTGGAAACTTCCAGACAGCTGCCCTTCGCTGCAGACAACTTGTAGCACCGTTTGCAGACTGGGACTTTTGGCAGGCTCAGCAGGGCAGAGACAGCCTGGACAATTCCTATTGGCTTTTGAAAGCCAATAGAATTAGACTCTATTCAAGAGAGTCTATTCTATTGGCTTTCAAAAGCCAATAGAATAAGAGGGAGTAGCACAGCTAAGGAAAAGGGGGGGACATGGCGGACTGCGTTGTTTGGCGACCCCTGTGAAATGGTCGTTCGACCCCAAATGGGGTTGCGACCCACAGGTTGAGAACCGCTGGCCTAGCAATGCTTCATGAAAGAAAAAGTATTATATATTATTAAAACATGAAAATGTTTTCTGGCAAGGTACTGCTATTCTACATGCAACTGACAATGAATTTTCTTGCAATGTTTGGAGTTAGACTTCCACCTCTGAATAACAGAATTGGAAGTGACCCTGGAGGTCTTCTAGACCAGCCCCCTACTCAGGCAAGAAACACTATACCAGGGGTAGGCAACCTTGGCTCTTTTATGACTCATGGAGTCCACGAGTCATAAAAGAGCCAAGGTTGCCTACCCCTGCACTATACCATTTCAGACAAATGATTGTGCAATATCTTTTTAAAAACCTCCAGTATTGGAGCACCCATAACTTCTATGGACCTGGCCATAGACAGTTCTTTTCTACTTATTCACTTTTGATGACCTATCTGGCTCACTCTGTATAATAGCATCTTTTTGTTATCCTGGCAATTAACCTAACTTGTTGTTACCCCCCACCATCACTGTCCCCCTTTATTTGTAAGGGGTTCACAATTCTTGCTACTGAGCTAAATTATAGAGACCTACTTGTTTCCACCCTGTGTTTCTAGAAAGACAATAAACATTCGATTTTAGCACCACTCCTTTCCTGCTGCAAAACATGACATCATAAATCAGATCATCGTATTGTTAATAAAGATAAAATGAACAAAGGAGCCCTTTGCTTGTAAAAGTTATAAAATATTTCTTTTTCTATTTTTTCCACATGCCTTCAATTGATTAAGTGCACTGTTTATTAATCTTTGCTATATTCTATGTAGCACTATTTAACCAGTATAAATGTGCGTAGTTATAACACAACTGTACTTAAGGCCCCTACATATGAACTCATAGTTCCAACTGCATGAATATTCAGCTGTAATTGTCTATAGTACAATTTAAAAAGTGGCTTGACTCAGCCCCAGAATCTTGTTCTCAACACCAGCATGTATTTCACTGCGTGCTAATTTCTGGTTTCAGGATGACTCTTGCCCATATTTAGATGCATTATCCCAGGCAACACACAGTAGTGTCTTTCCACATACAACCTGGCCTCTCTCCACACCCAAGTGAGATGACATTAAATAGAATAGATAATGGAAAGACCCCTCCCCCAAATTTTGGATTGACTTTAGAAAACTGTTCCCTGTAATGTCTGCTCAGAGATCCAGAAAATAACATTCCTTTTTATTGGATTATTCTGAGTGACTTCTTAAATTTGGGATAAGAATGGAGGACGGTATGAACAATGTTTGGAGGTCTGTTCTGTTTTCTTGGAAGGCATTTAGGAAGATAAGGAAGAACACACATTTTGGAACAAGGGCATAATTTAAATTTTGGGGAAGTGGAGATCCCGAAACAGTTTTAAAAGGCTAAACTAAATACAAGTAGAAGTCCTCTTGCATTTCCTTATGTAAGCTTTCATATGAAGAACATAAGAACCTGGATCTACATCAAAAGGGAGCAGTGGGTACATACAGTAGCAATGTGTTTGGGAACATAAATATGAATTTTCCCACCCTAAGCAGATGCTGCAAATATTTAAACCTGGGTGAAGAAGGGTATCCGTGAAGTCTTTGGAAGGGGAGGAAAGGGAATGGCCCACCCACCCTTCACTTCCAGGTGCCCCTCCTGGTAGTTTTGAATGCCAGCTCCAGATGGGGTTTCTCCTTCAGTCTGCTGTAATACAAGCTCTAACCCTCCAGCATATGGGAGGAAAGTTCTCTTGGATGACCTTCTTAATCCATCCCAGAAGTCTGGGATCTCAGGAACGGGGGCCTGGAAGCACTGAGTTTCTTCTTAGGGGTAGATCAGCTTGTGTCAGCCAGACTGTACTTCAGTTCCTCTTAGAGCTTCCAATAGAGTGTTCTCATTGTGGAAGGAGGGCAGTCAAAGTGTTTTCACTTTGTCTGATTGTGGGGGAAGATTGCTCAGGATCTACTTTTTCAGTAAATGCTCAAATATTCATCTTGCCTTGCACTCTGAAGCCAGAACACAGTATGTTTTAAAGCTGAGATCTTCTTGGTTACCTTAAGTGTGACAATCTATCTCCTTGTCTTCTTCAGCATCTTCAAAGGCAAATGCAGCTATATGTAAACTTCGGCTTAAAAAAGGACCGTGCAACTCTGCTTTAGTTCGTTTTTATTTCAACAAAAGAACTGGGCGGTGTGAATACTTCATTTATGGTGGATGTAAAGGGAATAAAAACAACTTCTTTACTTGGACTGAATGCATGATAAAATGTCAACATTATGGTAAGGAAGCAACTGAAATCTTTTGCCTTTGCACAGAACTGTAACAAATGCCATTTTAGTCTTGACCTCAACCACTGATCTAAAAACTCTTTAGTGAACTGAAGTTACCTTCATGTCAATTTTGCAATCCAAGCCCTGGACAAGTGAGAGGAGAAACTGGGGCTTATCATGGGGCTCAATCAGCAAACTTTTTTAAAAAGGTAAAAAGACCAAACAAATTGCATAAATAAGTGCCACAAAGGTAGTTTTCTTGTTTTTATTATTTTTCTTGGAGACTGTTATGGGTGATTATTGCACTCAATTGATAAAAGGGATCACTTTGGCATTAAATGCATACTGAAATATCAAAGGAAATTATATATTTCTCACAGAAAAAGTCTGCTCAGCCATTCAGGAACCCTGTTAGGACAGTGGTTAGAATGCAGTATTGCAGGCTAACTCTGCCCACAGCCTGGAGTTTGATCCTGAGGAGCTCAAGGTTGACTCAGCTTTTCATCATTCCTAGATCAGTTAAACAAGGACCCAGATTGTTGGGAACAATATGTTGATATTATAATCACTCAGAGAATGCTATAAAATACTGAGAAGCATTATATAAGTTGAAGTGCTATTGTTTTTTATATATAAATGTATTTTATTAGATTTTTATATGGGTAGGGAAAGATGGGGTCGGGAGGGTACAGGGAAACCGGGATAAAGGGGGCCGGGTGTGGATAATAACAATAGATATGTGATTCAGCGAACAAGCTGTCGTCCGGGTCTTCATATTGAATATTATTATTTATATAATACTAAACATTTATAAAAGTAAATCGGTATAGTTACAACAAACTTTTGGTAAAGCAGTAATATTCCTTTAGATAATTAGCATAGTTAATAGCACAGCAACCATTTCTAAACATCAAGCTTAATACTTAATATAATAAATCTCTAATATCTCTTCTTATTCTAACGTGTTTCAACCCACTGATAAAATTTTTCCCAGGTTTTATAGAAGATTGAATCCTCTTTCTCCTTCATCTCTAACGTTAATCTGTCCATTTCTGCACAATCTAGAATTTTCAAAATTATAATCTGATCTGATGGTAGGTTTTCATTTTTCCAAAACTGGGCGAAAACTATTCTGTCGAAGTGCTATTGTTATTGCAATTGCAAACATATGTAATGCCTGGAAATGTTTTTCTTTGTCCAAATTGCCCTGCACTGCTTCATTTAAAAATGTACTATAACATTAGAACATTTATATTGCTTTGAAAAGGTTTTCTTGCAAGATGCCAATGAATGTTCTTTCAGCATTTGGAGTGAGATTTCCATCTCTGTGGTCCTGGCCGTAGATAAAATTTCTTTTCTAATTATTCACTTTTGAGGATCTCACTCTATATAATAGAATTGGTGTCAAGCGCAGAAAATCAGGAATCCAGGCAATTCAAATGGATATATAAATTCTCTCTACAACAATCTGAACTACTAATAGTCAAAGCAAACTGGTGATAGGTAAGAGTCAACAGAATTCAAAGTGGGCTGGATCGCTTGTGAGCAAGAAGGAATTCGAGACTGATAATTTATTTGACCTCTCTAAGGAACCAATGCAATATTGGCCTTTTCTGTTATTGACAGCTTGATTTTTATCCTGTCTCCTGTCCAGGAAACCTAATTCCTGTTCTGTGATAAGCCCTCTTGAGAGATGGTGTTGATTCAGCAGCTGAGGAAGGAATCCAAACTTCCATGGACTCTCCCACAGAAACACTTTCCATGCATTGAATTCTAAGCATTCTCTTAAATAAACATACAAATGCTTTGACATGCTAATATGCAGTTTCTGAAATACTATTTGCATTGCTCCTTTTATTCTGTCAGGCCATCAGCCACATTGAAAACAGGACACCCCAATACACAGTATTCAGTGAATGTATCAGATACAGGGAATATTAAATAAAATGTGTTTTTGCTTGCTATTCCTCCCTCACAGTCACACTTTTAGAGATAGATCATTCAGAAATTCCACCCTGTGGTTGAAGGATAATGAGAATGACGGGTGTATGTCTAAGGTTGTAAAAGATGTAAAATATTTTCTTTTCTAACTCTTTTGACATGGCTTCAATTTATTAAAAGCAACATTTCTTAATCTTTGCTGTGTTATTTAGCATACTTAACTAGAAGGATGGTACGTAGTTGGAGCAGAACTGTCCTTAACAGTCCCTACCTATCAACTCATGGTTTCAACTGCATGAAAGTCCAGCTGCATTTCCTATAGTGCATATAAACAGTTGCTTGACTGAGCACTGGACACTTGTTCTCAAGTCTTTCACTACTTGCTCATTCAGCTTTGCTCACTTTCTGTTTTCAGGATGCCCCCTCACCCAAATTTAGGCACCTTCTCCAGCCCTATAGATCATTGTTTCCACATAAATATGGCCTCCTTCCACACCCACGAATGATGCCATTTAATGGAATACATGGTGGAAAGCCCACCTTACAGATCTGTTCAACAAATTTGGGAAATGGAGTGCTCTGGCAGACAGGAACAGATGTGCAGCTACATAACTGATATATTGCTTTCATGACCAATATGCAAACACAGCCGTCTTGACTATTACTAGCCTTACAGGAGTTAGGCCTTAATTAAGATGAGTGGGAAGAGTTCATCTATGGGGTGGAGGAAAAGCAATAGACTGAGTAAGTGGAAACAAATCTGCTCCTTCCACAGCAGGTATACAAGCTATAACTGAAGCCAACAGATTCCCAAGGGAGGGGCAGCTGTCACACAAACAGAAGGAGATAATTTATGGATGCCACTTGTGATCCTGAGGAGTTACGGGAGAAGAGGGGGAAAACACACATTCATTTTAGAAGTTTTCACAGCCCAGAGTCACTTGGTTGAGATGGACTGCTATAAAAATTAAATAAAATACTTAAAATAATAAAATAAAAAAACAATTTTAAATTCTCAAACTCCGCAACTGTTTTCTCCAGGAAATTTGGAAGGGCGGGGGATGAGGCTTATATAGCAATATATGGGAATGGTATTGGGAAATCAGGGGAAGAAGTGCCTCCTACCTTAGGATGAGATAAAAGCAAGGGGAAGCCCATAACTGAATAATGGGCAGAGAAAGAAACTTAGAAGAGATTCATCCTAAATGATCAGGGGGTTAAAATGAGACGGTGGGAGAATTGTACTTTTAGACTTGCAAGATTCTCTTAACGCAGCCTTACAATAAAGTAGAATAAGCTGACTCTTTTTCTTGTCTGGCTGACTTGGGGGGCTTACATCAGGCCAAACTACTGGTTCTCCTGGTTGCTGGACAGCACAACTTCTTCAACCTGCAGCATCTCAGGCAACAGGTCATCCAGGTACTCTAGAACTGGTGCTCATAGCTGATCTCAACAGATGCTGAGCTGGACATGAAACCTGGTAAACTGTGTACTAAAGATGGGATAATGCATGTTGGAATTTTAGCATCTTCAAAGGCTGGTAGAAAGATGGACGGTGATTTGTGCTTGACTGTATGTCACAGAATAAGAGGAAGTGACTGTGTAAGAGTGATTCTTTTGGTTGTTGGGTAGCTTAACCTCCTCTTCTTGCAGCAACTCATGTAGCAATTCATCCAGCTACTCTCAAACTGGTGGTCAATGCTGGTCTCTTCATCACAGGCTGAGCTGTCTATGACAGGACTTTTCAACCTTTTCATCCATTGTACCACTTTTAGGATATGGAAATATCCAAGTACCACCAGTCACCTAGCAAGGTATCAAAAACGTGATGACCCCCCCCCAAAAAAGGAAAAAAGTGATAAAGTACAGGTAGTCCTCAACTTACAACAGTTCGCTTAGTGACTGTTCGAAGTTACAATGGCACTGAAAAAAGTGCCCCCCAAGCCACAGGCGAGCAAGACACCTGCCTGCCCACCTGGCCGCGCTCTTCCTCCTGTCCGAGGTTTTCATTGTTGTGAGCATTTCTGTTGAGGATTGGCAGTGGGGGTGGGGTAAGGGGGTGTTTGGTTTTTATTCCCCCCGTCTGCTGGGTGGTTGCAGCAGGTTTTCGTCACTTCACATGACCCTGGGACATTGTGACTGTCATAAATATGAATCGGTTGCCAAGCATCTGAATGTAAATCACAAGACCCTGGAGATGCTGCAACATTCCAGCTGATCGGCGCTTCTTCTGGGCTCAGTGGAAGCACTAGGATCAGCGCTGAGCTCCAGCTGGAGCCTGGCACTGATCCTGGCGCTTCCACTGAGCCCTGACAGCCCTGCAGCTCCAGCCATCTCTCACTCAGGCTTGTGCAGTGCTTCCACCAGTTCAGCTCATTCCCCTCCCCCGCTACCACTTTTCTAGGATGCTCACATACCACCCGCCAGGTGCCAATGTACCACAGGTGGTACCCGTACCACTGGTTGAAAAGCCCTGGTCTAAGACTTGGTAAAACGTGTATTAAAAATGGGATGATGCAAACTGAAAAAGTAACATATTGAACTGCTGATAGAAAGATGGATGGTAGTTTGTCCTTGACTGTATGTCACGAAGTAAGAAAAAATGACTGTATAAGAAGGTGCTTTCCCCTACTTTATTACATTTAATTGGAAATTGGGAAGCCTGGCGGGAACACTCCAGAAAATTAAACACATCAAAAAGAGCTGCCTGAAGTATTTGTATAATAGAGCAAGAAGGGACAGGACCAAGACTGTGTGTTTGGGGGAATGAATACAGAAGCGAATGAAAATCATTCAGTCAAGGAGAGTAAATAAATGGGGATTGAACTGCAAAGCAAACATATGAAGAAAAAGTGAATGGTTCACGAGGAAGGCAAAGAGTTGGGGTCATGGGTGGATCAGATGCATGGCTGGAAAGAGATGAGATACTGTGTAAATATGTAGATGGTATGTAGGTGGTAAAAACAAAGTTCGTTTTCAAGAATAGAAAGATACAGTGAGGGAGGGAAGTGATGCAAAGCCATTTTAGACGCTTCCTTTTTAATTGCTTTCCTCATGCCTTCCATTTAATTCGGGTACAATTGCTTACTCATTTGCCATGCTCTACATAGCAATGTTTATGGGTAATTGGTGGAACTGTACTCAGAGTCCCTACTTATGACCTCCTTGTTCCAACTGCATGAATGCCCAGGACTACTTCCCGATTGAACAATCCATAAAAGAGCTCAAGTCAGCATTGGATACTTGCTTTCAGCACAATGAAGAATTTGCTCTTCACTTTTGTCCTGCTCCTTTGCTTTCAGGATGCCTTTTGTGGAGGTAGGTAGATAAGACCTTTCTTTTCCCTCCACACTTGCATGCAATCTGCCCGCAAATACGCCCTCTACTTCCAAGATATGATCCCATTAACAACAGATGATGGAGGAGCTCTCAGAATATGGGATTGATTTTAGGAAGGTAGTTTCTGGAATGGATCATCCAAAACACAGAGAATAAAAGTCTCTTTTCTGCAGAATTCCCAGCCAGTCCTTAGTTTTGGGTCAACCATTTTGGGATACCAGCATTATTTAAATTTTGGGGAAGTGGAAGTCTTGACACAGTACAGAAAGATTAAACTAAATCTGAGTAGAGGTTTTCTAGCACTTCCTTCTGTAAACTTTCCTATGAATCACATATTCTTCCTAAAATCTTCTGGTACTGTTTTTGTACATCAAAACGGAGCAATAGATGCAGAGCAATCTATTTGGGAACTGCAATAAAAATAACATATGAATTTTCCCACCCTAAGCAGATGCTGCAAATACTTAAATCAAAGAAAAGAGACATGTGAAGTCTTTGGAAGAGGAGGAAAGGGAATGCCCACCCACCCCTCCACTTCCAGGTTTTGAATGACCAATTCCAAATGGGGTTTCTCCTTCAATCTCCTGGAATACAAGCTTTAATTTTCAAGCAAATGGGAGGAAAGCTCTCCCTGATTGAGTTTCTTGGTCCATCCCAGAAGTTTTGGATCTTAGGAATGGGGTCTGGAAGCTCTGTGACTACTCTTAGAAGTTGAAAAACTTGGCAGATGGCACTGACTCAGAACATAGTGCTACAATCATGTGAGAGTAGTCAAAGGGTTTTCATTTCTCTGAATTTTGGGGATGATTTCTCAGGATCTACTTTTCTAGTAGACACTGAAATATTCATATTCTTTTGCACTCTGAGGTCAGAACACAGTATATTTTCATGCGATAATGTTCTGGGTTTCCTTAAGAGGGACAGTGTGTCTTATTTTATTATTTTCACTTTCAGCTTACCCCGACAGGTGTATAAATGTCCCAATAGTAGGATCGTGCATAACTCCCTCTCGCCGTTATTTTTTCAATGTAATAACTAAGATGTGTGAAAAATTCGTGTATAGTGGATGTGGAGGGAATGAAAACAACTTCTTAACTATGGATGAATGCATAAAGAAATGTGAACATGCTGGTAAGGAAGATATTGACATCTTTGCCTTGGCACACAATTAAAACAAATGAGATTTTAGTCTTGACCGTCAACCACCAATCTGAAAACTCTTTAATGAGCTAAGCAACCTTCATCTCAGTTTTGCAATCCATGCCCTGGACTCGTGAGAGGAGAAAGTGGGGGATACCATTGGGCTTCATCAGTAAACATTTAGAAAAGTACCAAAACAA
Organism: Bothrops alternatus; assembly: GCA_034064705.1. NCBI lineage: Eukaryota > Metazoa > Chordata > Lepidosauria > Squamata > Viperidae > Bothrops > Bothrops alternatus. Next base: position 737,428 of record JARGCV010000294.1, read on the forward strand.
ATTTCATAAAAGTAAAAATTACCATAAAAATAGCTTTCTTGTTCTTATGGTTTTTCTTGCAAAAGGTTATGAGAGCATTTCTATACTTCATTGATAAAAGGGATCACTTTGGTATTAAATGCATATTGAAAAATCAAAGGAAACTGTATATCTCTGAAAGAAAAAGTCAGTTCTAAAATGTGTAAAGCCTAGAGATCTTTTTGTTTGTCCAAATTTCACTGTAGTAGTCTAAGATAAGATAAGATAAGATAAGATAAGATAAGATGAGATGAGATGAGATGAGATGATGAGAGGAGAGGAGAGGATAAGCTAACATGAAATGAGATAATAATAAAATATAATAATAATAATAATGATAATGATGATGATGATGTCATTACATCATTCCACCAAATTCAATACTCACACTAAGTACATGACATCTTACAGGGTAAAGTTGACTAAGGATGTAATGATATCTTGGCCTCTTCTACTGCTGACAGCTTGAATTTGATTCTGTCTCCTTTCCAGCACAAAGTTGACTCCAATTCCTGATCTCACTGATGGGATCGTTTGAGAGATGGAGTGGATTCAGCAGCTGAGGAAGAAATCCAAACTTCCATGGGCTCTCCCACGAAAACATCAAATTCTAAGCATACTCTTAAATAAACATGCAAATGCTTTCACATGCTAATATGCATTTTCTGAAATATTGTTTGTGCTACTCCTTTAATTCTATCATGCCACTAACAACATTGCAAACAGGACACACCAATACAGAATATTCAGTGAATATATCAGAGAGAATATTCAAATACATTTTATGGGAATAGAGAATGCCGAGCATCTGATCTGGCAAGAATATTTGCTTGGCCTTCCTTCCACACAGTCAACCCTTTTGAGATGGGTCAGGAACTCCACCCAATGGTTGAAGGATAGTGAGAACGATTGGTGTGTGTCTAGGGTTGCAAAAGATGTAAGGTATTTCCTTTTCCAGCTCTTTCCACGTCTTTAATTTATTAAATGCAACATTGTTACACTAAGTCAGGGGTGTCATACTCAGTTTCACTGAGGGCCACATCAGCATTGTGGTTGCCCTTGGGGGGCTGGGTGGGTGTGGCCGGGATGGGTGTGACCTACTGGGTGGGTATGGCCAGCTCGACATCATTCGCTTCAGGGGTGCCTGGGCAGGAAGTTGGCGAAAAGGCTTTTTATTCTCTCTCCAGAGAATAAACTTCCTACCTCACTCTCCCTCCTTTTTCCTTGTCTCTCCGGAAAAGAGAAAATAAAAGCTTCTTCCCCCAGTCAATCTCCTCTTCCCCTTTAAAAATCCCTCCCCAAGAGCCCTGCTCCACCGCCAGCCACTGCTGAGGCCACCGAAGCTCCCAACCTCTCTGTCGAATCCACAGAGCTCTGGCAAACCTCCCAGCCAGTGCTGGTCCCCCCCAATTCTCCTCTCCGCTACACCTTTTTCTTTCTTTCCTTCTCATCTCTTTCTTTCCTCCATGCTGAAGAAGGGGTGATGGGAGGGGGAGAGATTGCCAGTGCTGCCATGTTGCTGCCAGCCTTGCTATCTCACGTAGGGGGTGGTCTATGCTGGTGAAAGGAAAGCCTCATGGCTGCGAGGCTGGAGGTGCTGGTGGGGGGAGGGATTGGCGCTGATCTACAACCTGGTTGTGTCCATCAAAGCCAGAACGCGCTCAGCCTAAGATCCACTGGAAGGAGCTGCCTTGCCACCTCTGCCCCGCCCTGAGTGTGTGCACAGGAGACGGCCAGGCCCGGCGTCCTGGGTGAAGTCAGCCTGTGGGACAAGACAGCCAGCAGGGACGCTGGACTCTGCTTGCGTGTGCACCCAGAGGGCAGGGTGGGACTGCCCCGTGGATTTAACGCTAAGCACGTTTTGGCTTTGATGGATGCAACCAGGTTGTAGATCAATGCCTAGTTGGCCTGGGCTGGGCCGAGGTACGGCAGGCCAGTCCGTCACTCTTTCCAGAGCAGATCCCTGGGCCGGATAGAACCACATAGTGGGCCGCATCCGGCATGCAGGCCTTGTGTTTGACATATCTGTACTAAGCTATGTTTTCTTTAGCACTGTTTAACCAGTATGAGAATACGTAATTATATCAGAACTGTACTCATGGCCCCTACATATTTACTCATTGTTCAAACCATATGAATGTCCAGCTGCATTTCTTACAATGCAGCAGTCCCCAATCTTTCTGGCTCTGCAGACTAGTGGGGTTAGTGGCAGTAGAGATTGTGGGGGAGAAGGGATGTAAGCAGCGGGAGTGAAGTTTCACCTGCTCACCCAGTTCCCAATGGTTGGGGACTCTTGCAATAGTGCATATAAAAAGTAGCTTGATTGAGCACAAGACCCTTGTTTTCAACACTAGGATGTGGCGTTTCAATGTGTAACTTTCATTGTGTAAATATACAGCAGAGTACGGAGCTTGTAAAAACAAAGGTGGTTTGCAAAGACAGAAAGATACAGTGAGGGAGGGGAGGTGGTGCTAAGTAATTGTGCCTCTTTCCTTTTTATCTCTTCCCTCATGCCTTCACTTTCATTAAGCTAGAATTCCTTATGTTTATGAATGACAGGAGGAACTGTACTCAGGATCACTACGTATGACCTCTTTGTTCCAACTACATGAACGAGGGAGTGACTTTAGAAGTCAATAAATTTCTAAAAAATCAGTCCCTCATTCTGAAGAAGTTTATTGACTCCTAATAACACTCACTGTTCAGTAGTGTTCCCAGTCAGTCCTTGGAGTAACCATTTTTGGATGTGAGCATTAATCAGATATTGGGGAACTGGACCTTGGTATTCCAACCACATGAATGCCCAGGTGTACTTCACTGTTGGATAATCTATAAAATGACTCAACTCAGCATTGGATACTTGTTTTCATCACCATGATTCATTCAAACTGCATGCTCCTCACTTTTGGACTGCTCATTTTCTGCTTTCGGGATGCCTCTTCTGTAGGTAGGTAGCAAGAACTTTCTTTTCCTTCTATACCTATGTGCCTTCTGCTTGCCACTGCCCCTTTGTCTTCCAAGATATGATCACATGAACAACAGACTTGATGTTGGAGGGACCTTTAACACATGGGATTTACTTTAGGAAGCCAGTTTCTGGAGTGGATCACCTGAAACAAACAGAATAAAAGTCCTTTTTCTTCAGTATTGTCTGTCGGTCCTTAATTCTGGGATAATCATTTTGGGATGTGAGCATTTTTCACGTTGCCCTGGACTCTGGAGTTAGAACAGTTTATTTTCATGCGATGAACTTCTGAGTTTCCTTAAAAGAGATTGTCTTATTTTCTTCTTTTCACTTTCAGTTCTATATCCCGCGAAATGTACACAAGTCCCTACAATAGGATTGTGTATGTCTCCTTCTGCTCGTTATTTTTTCAACTCAGCAACTGGGATATGTGTGATGTTCACTTATAGTGGATGTGGAGGGAATGACAATAACTTCTTAACTTTGAACCAATGCATAAAAGAATGCCAAAGCTTTGGTAAGAAAAAGATTGAAATCTTTTTTTAGCGTAAAAATATATATTAAAAAATCATTAATAGCAAAGCTATTTGGGAATTTGGGAGAAGGGGAGTGATGTAATGGTATGTCAGAATGATCTTGGAAAATGAGAGAAAAAATTGCTACCTAGCTAAGGATCAGATAAATGCTAGGAGAAACCCAGAACTAAATAACAGGCAGAAAAAGAAATTTAGAAGAGGTTCACTCTAACTTATCAGGTGTTTAAAATGAGACAGTGGGAAATTCGTACTTTTAGACTTGCAAGATTCTCTTAACGCAGCCTTATAATAAAGTGGAATAAGCTCACCACTTTTCCGGTCTGGTTTTGCTGGGGCAGGGCTGGGGGGGGGGGGCTTACATGAGACCAGAGTCAAAGTCACAAGGTTTCAGACCAGAAGGAAAGGCACACGGGGTCTGGTAAGCAATCGGTTGTTGCCAATGGAGAGGCTTCAGCTCACTGCTCTTCTTAAACAGAAACAGCCCCAGTGTTGCTTATTTGGAGGAAGGAGGTTCCTTTTTTTGCAAGGAGTCTTGCAGAAGGTTCTCGCTCTGCTCTGCTCTGCTGTCCGAGTGGTGCACCCTTGCTCAAACTCCTCATTTTCAGATCGCAATAGCAGCACCAGCACCACAAGCACTAATGTCTGGACAGCACAACTTTGTCTTCGTTCAGCAACTCAGGCAGCAGTTCATCCAGGTTTTCTGGAATGCTCATTGTTGGTCTCCTTATCAGACGTAGAGCTGGCCATAAAACGTGGAAAACTGTGTACTACAAATGGGAGAACACGTTAAAATTTGAACATATTCAAATGCTGGTAGACAGTTGGATAAAGGTTTGTGCTCGCCTATATGTCATGAGGGAAGAGAAAAACGACTGTAATAAGAGTGTGCTTTTGTCTACTTTGTTATATGGAAGTGAAAGCTGGGAAGCCTGGCAGGGATACCCCAGGAAGCTAAACACAGTGAAAAGGGCTGCATAAACTATTTATATGGTAGAGCAACAAGGGATAAGGTCAAGACTTTGTGTTGTGGAATGAATGCAAAAGTGAATTAAAGTGATTCAGTTAGGTAGTGCAAATAAATGGGAATGAAATTGCAAAAGAAGTAAATGAAGAAAAAGCAATGAGGCGGCACGGAGTCAAGAGTCATGGTTGGATTAGACAAGACTATGGAAAGAAAAAGATGAGAACTGTCATTGTGTAAATATATAGCAGAGTACGGAGCTTGTAAAAATAAAGGTGGTTTGCAAGGAGAGAAAGATAGTGAGGGAGGGAAGATGGTGCTAAGTAATTATACCTCTTTCCTTTTTATCTCTTCCCTCATGCCTTCACTTTCCTTAAGGTACAATTGCTTACTCATTTGACATGCTCTGCGTAGACCTGTTTATGGATTACAGGAGGAACTGTACTCAGGATCACTACGTATGACCTCTTTGTTCCAACTACATGAACGAGGGATTGACTTTAGAAGTGAATAAACTTCTAAAAAGTCAGTCCCTCGTTCTGAAGAAGTTTATTGACTCCTAATAACAGTCACTGTTCAGTAGTGTTCCCAGTCGGTCCTTGGAGAAGCCATTTTTGGATGTGAGCATTAATCAGATATTGGGGAACTGGACCTTGGTGTTCCAACCACATGAATGCCCAGGTGTACTTCACTGTTGGATAATCTATAAAATGACTCAACTCAGCATTGGATACTTGTTTTCATCACCATGATTCATTCAAACTGCATGCTCCTCACTTTTGGACTGCTCATTTTCTGCTTTCGGGATGCCTCTTCTGTAGGTAGGTAGCAAGAACTTTCTTTTCCTTCTATACCTATGTGCCTTCTGCTTGCCACTGCCCCTTTGTCTTCCAAGATATGATCACATGAACAACAGACTTGATGTTGGAGGGACCTTTAACACATGGGATTTACTTTAGGAAGCCAGTTTCTGGAGTGGATCACCTGAAACAAACAGAATAAAAGTCCTTTTTCTTCAGTATTGTCTGTCGGTCCTTAATTCTGGGATAATCATTTTGGGATGTGAGCATTTTTCACGTTGCCCTGGACTCTGGAGTTAGAACAGTTTATTTTCATGCGATGAACTTCTGAGTTTCCTTAAAAGAGATTGTCTTATTTTCTTCTTTTCACTTTCAGTTCTACCACTATATCGCGGCAAATGTTTACAAGTCCCTACAATAGGATTGTGTATGTCTCCTTCTGCTCGCTATTTTTTCAACTCAGCAACTGGGATATGTGTGATGTTCACTTATAGTGGATGTGGAGGGAATGACAATAACTTCTTAACTTTGAACCAATGCATAAAAGAATGCCAAAGGTTTGGTAAGAAAAAGATTGAAATCTTTTTTTAGCGTAAAAATATATATTAAAAAATCATTAATAGCAAAGCTATAGCAAATATATTTTTCCTAAAACCTACAGCTACTGTTTTTCGTAGATCAACAAGAAGCAACAGATTCAGAGCAATGTATTTGGGAACTGGAAAATAAATAATATATGAATTTTCCAACCTTAAGCAGAGGCCACAAATACTTAGACCTGGTTGAAGAGAAGGTACATGCAAACTCTTTGGAAGAGGAGGAAAGAGAAAGGTCCACCCTCCCCTCCACCTTCATGTGCCCCTCCTCCCAGTGTTGAATTCCCAGTTCCAGAAGCGTTTTCTCCGTCTTTCTGCTGGAATACAAGCCCCAACTTTCAAGCAAACGGGATAAAGGTTCTCCCGGATCACTTTCTCAGTCCATCCCAGAAATCTGGGATCTCAGGAATGGGGGTTTGGTGCCTCTTCTTAGGGTACAGCAGCTTGTGCCTGCAATTCAGTTCTTTGAGGACTTCTAATGGCAACTAGCAATGACTCAAATTGGAGTTTTCCCACTATGTTAGGGCTGGCAACTTGTTTTCACTTTTTCAGAACACAATATCTATTCATGCAATGATCTTCAGGGTTTCTTTAGGAGGGACAGTGTGTCGTATTTTCGTCTTTTCACTTTCAGGTATAACTCCAGGGATATGTAATCTTCCCGCAAAAGTAGGACGGTGCAAAGCTTCATTTCATCGTTTTTACTTCAACGCAGCAACTAAGACCTGTGAGGAATTCATTTTTGGGGGTTGTGGAGGAAATGAAAACAACTTTCTAAATTGGTTTCAGTGCAGAGCTACATGTCAAAATTCTAGTAAGTAGAAAATTTTAATTTTTGTCTTGGCACACAATTAAAACACATGGCATTTTAGTCTAGTCCGTCCATCATTGATCTGAAAACTCTTGAGTCCCAAAATTACCTCGATCTCAGTTCTGCAACCCAAGTGCTGAACTAGGGAGAGGAGCTTATAAGTGGGTGCAATCAGCAAAATCAGATCTTTTAAAATGGTAAAAATGCAAAAAAGAAATTTTCTAAAGAAATGCCATAAAGGTAGCTTCCTTGTTTCTCTTGCAGTTATGTGTCTCAATTGATAAAGGGGAATCACTTTGGAATTAAGCAAAATACTGAAAAACCAAAGAAAATTATAGATTCCTCAAAGGAAAAGTCACTTCTAACGTGTGCAATGCCTGGAGATACTTTTGTTTGTTCAGACTGCCTCGTAATGCTTCATGAAAGAAAATGTATTATATGCCATTACAGCATGAAAATGTTTTCTGGCAAAATGCTGCTATTCTGCACTCAAGTACCAATGAATTTTCTTGCAGTGTTTGGAGTGACACATCTACGTCGGTGGACCTGGCTATAGACTGGAACTTCTTTTCTAGTTATTAACTTTTGAGGACCTGTCTGGTTCACTCTCTTGTAATAGACCTGGCATCTTTTGAGTATACTGGCAACTCTCCTAACTCATCCTATTTCCTCTGCCACCGCTGTCCCCCGTTTTGTTTTTAAGCGGTTCATAAGTCTTACTATTGAGCTGAGTTATAGAGACCTACTTGGTTCCAACCTTTATAGAAAGACAATAAAAATTCAATTTTGGGAATCCATCAAAAGTAGACTCTGCAAATACTTAAACCTGGGTGAAGAGAAGGTCCATGTGAAGTCTTTGGAAGAGGAGGAAAGGGAATGGCCATCCACCCTTCCACTTCCAGGTGCCCTTCCTCCAAGTGTTGAATGCCCAGCTTCAGAAGGGGTTTCTCCTCCTGCCTGCTGGAATATAAACCCTAACCTTCAAGCAATTGGGAGGAAACCTCTCCCATGAGCTCCTCTGTCCATCCCAGAAGTCTGGGATCTTAGGAATGGGGATCTCGTGCCTCTTCTTAGCTGCACTAATGGCAAGTGGCAATGACTCAGATTTGAGTGTTCTCGCCATGTTAGGGTAGGCAAATTGTTTTCACTTTTTCTGATGTTTGGAGTGGATTGCTCAGGATCAAATATTCATGTTGCCCTGCACTCTGGATATATTTTCATGCGATGATCTTCTGGATTTCATTAAAAGGTACGTCTATCTTATTTTCTTCTTTTCACTTTCAGTTCTATTTCCTGAGAAATGTACACTTCGCCCAAGAATAGGACCTTGCAAGTCTCCTGCTATTCGCTTTTTTTTTGACACAGTAACTGGGACGTGTATGATGTTCGTTTTTAGTGGATGTGGAGGGAATGGAAACAACTTCGTAACTTCAGAGGAATGCATAAAACAATGCAGAACTACTGGTAGGGAAGTTTTGCAATCTAGGTCCTGAACTAGTATTAGGGGAAACTGGAGCTAATCATTGGGATCAATCAGTAATATCTTAGAAAGTTAAAAATACCAAAAAAAAATCATAAATGCCTTAAAAGTAGCCTTTTTATGGTTTTCCCTGCAAATGGTTATGTGAACAGTTCCACATTCGAATGGACAAAGGGAAATTGAAAAATCTACTGTTGACAACTTGATTTTCATTGTCTCCTTTCCAGGATAACACTGACTACAATTCTTGATTGGATTGATAGAATCCTTTGAGAGGGGCTGGATTCAGCAGCTGAGGAAGGAATCCAAACTTCCATGGAATTTCCCATTGAAACACTTTCCATGCATTGAATTCTAAGCATTCTCTTAAATAAACATACAAATGATTTCACATGCTAATATGCAGTTTCTGAAATACTATTTGCACTACTCCTTTTATTCTATCATGCCATTGACAACATTGCAAACAGGACAACCCAATACAGAATATTTAGTGAATATATCAGATAGAGAGAATATTTAAATACATCTTATGGGAATAGAGAATGCTGAGCATCTGATCTGGCAGGAATATTTGCTTGGCCTTCCTCCCACACAGTCAACCCTTTTGAGATGGGTCAGGAACTCCACCCAATGGTTGAAGGATAGTGAGAATGATTGATTTGTGTCTAAGCTTGCAAAACATGTAAGGTATTTCCTTTTCTCTTTCCACAGGTCTTTAATTTATTGTTACACTAAGCTATGTTTTCTTCAGCACTGTTTAACCAGGATGAGGATAAATAGTTACACCAGAAATGTACTCATGGTCCCTACATATCTGCTCATTGTTCAAACCATATGAATTTCCAGTTGCATTTCCTACAATGCAGCGATCCCCAATCTTTCAGGCTCTGTGGACCAGTAGGGTTAGCAGAAACTGCGGTTGTGGAGGAGAAGGGATGGTTTTGTACAAGCAGCAGGAGTGGAGTTTCATCTGCTTGCCCATTGCTTGCGCGGCCTGGTTCTCTTTTTATAGTGCATATAAAAAGTGGCTTGATTGAGCAAGCACCAGACCCTTGTGTTCAACACCAGGATGTATTTTATTGCATGTTCATTCGGACTTGCTCACTTTCTTTTAGGTTGCCTCTAACCAAAATTTAGGTACCTTTTCCAACCAAACACGGAGTTGTATATATCGACAATATGATCTCCCTCCACACCAATGAATGATGATATTAAATAGACTAGATGATGGAAAGTCCCCTTCCCATATGTTAGATTGACTTTAAAAAACTGTTGCCTGAAATGGATGACCAGAGATTCATTATTCCCAATCACATCTTACTTTTGGGATTAGCATAAAGGACAGTATGAACATTGGGTGGAGGATTGCTCCATTTTCATGGAAGGCATTTAGTTATATGAGGAGGGACAGGTTGGAGATGAGGGCATAACTCAAATTTTGGGAAGCTGATATTTATGAAAGACAAATGCTAAACCAAATATATGGACAAACCCCTTCCTTCCTTCCTTCCTTCCTTCCTTCCTTCCTTCCTTCCTTCCTTCCTTCCTTCCTTCCTTCCTTTTTTCTCACCTGACATCATTATAATGGGGGGAGCAGATAATGTTCAACTTGCAGATCTACTGCATTCCCATTTTTTTTATTTCTAACCGAAATAAAGATGTTTCTTAAATTTCAAAAGCCAAACATGTAAGAACTTAAAAACTGAAATTTTCAAAGGAATAACATTATGTGCAGAAATGGAAAAAGGTAGGACAAATACATAAAAGACAAAAAGAAAGGGAATGAATCTGTAAGAACAGCCTTGCAGATCTTCTCAATGAATTTGGGACACGTAATGCTTTGGGAGTCAGGAATAGATGTGCAGGCTCCATAATGTGTATAAGGTTTTCATGATCAATATTTGAATGAACACACCATTCCTTGGCTACTACTGGCCTTGCAGGAGTTAGGTGATAATCAAGATGATCAGGAAGAGTTCATCTATGGGGTGGAGGAAGCCTCGGGAAGAACAAGAGCCCAAGTAAGGGGAAACGCATCTGCTCCTTCCACATCAGGCACCAAGATGTGAGTATAAACCACAGATTCCCAGGAAAGGGGCAGTTGTCACATAAATGGGAGGAGATAATATAGGGCTGCAACTAGTGATCTTGAGAATTGGGGGGGGGAAACACACATATATTTTAGAAGAGTTTGCAGCCTAGAGTTAATCAGCTATAGAAATTAAACAAACAAACAAATAAAGAAAATAAAATTTCCCTCTCATAGCCCTCAACTTGTTTCCCTTGGGAATTTGGGAGAAGGGGAGTGATGTAATGGTATGTCAGAATGATCTTGGAAAATGAGAGAAAAAATTGCTACCTAGCTAAGGATCAGATAAATGCTAAAAGAAACCCAGAACTAAATAACAGGCAGAAAAAGAAATTTAGAAGAGGTTCACTCTAACTTATCAGGTGTTTAAAATGAGACAGTGGGAAATTCGTACTTTTAGACTTGCAAGATTCTCTTAACGCAGCCTTATAATAAAGTGGAATAAGCTCACCATTTTTCCGGTCTGGTTTTGCTGGGGCAGGGCGGGGGGGGGGGGCTTACATGAGGCCAGAGTCAAAGTCACAAGGTTTCAGACCAGAAGGAAAGGCACACGGGGTCTGGTAAGCAATCGGTTGTTGCCAATGGAGAGGCTTCAGCTCACTGCTCTTCTTAAACAGAAACAGCCCCAGTGTTGCTTATTTGGAGGAAGGAGGTTCCTTTTTTGCAAGGAGTCTTGCAGAAGGTTCTTGCTCTGCTCTGCTCTGCTGTCCGAGTGGTGCACCCTTGCTCAAACTCCTCATTTTCAGATCGCAATAGCAGCACCAGCACCACAAGCACTAATGTCTGGACAGCACAACTTTGTCTTCGTTCAGCAACTCAGGCAGCAGTTCATCCAGGTTTTCTGGAATGCTCATTGTTGGTCTCCTTATCAGACGTAGAGCTGGCCATAAAACGTGGAAAACTGTGTACTAAAAATGGGAGAACACGTTAAAATTTGAACATATTCAAATGCTGGTAGACAGTTGGATAAAGGTTTCTGCTCGCCTATATGTCATGAGGGAAGAGAAAAACGACTGTAATAAGAGTGTGCTTTTGTCTACTTTGTTATATGGAAGTGAAAGCTGGGAAGCCTGGCAGGGACACCCCAGGAAGCTAAACACAGTGAAAAGGGCTGCATAAACTATTTGTATGGTAGAGCAACAAGGGATAAGGTCAAAACTTTGTGTTGTGGAATGAATACAACAGTGAATTAAAGTGATTCAGTTAGGTAGTGCAAATAAATGGGAATGAAATTGCAAAAGAAGTAAATGAAGAAAAAGCAAATTGTTCATGAGGCGGCACGGAGTTCAGAGTCATGGTTGGATTAGACAAGACTATGGAAAGAAAAAGATGAGAACTGTCATTGTGTAAATATATAGCAGAGTACGGAGCTTGTAAAAATAAAGGTGGTTTGCAAGGAGAGAAAGATAGTGAGGGAGGGGAGATGGTGCTAAGTAATTATACCTCTTTCCTTTTAATCTCTTCCCTCATGCCTTCACTTTCATTAAGGTACAATTGCTTACTCATTTGACATGCTCTGCGTAGACCTGTTTATGGATTACAGGAGGAACTGTACTCAGGATCACTACGTATGACCTCTTTGTTCCAACTACATGAACGAGGGATTGACTTTAGAAGTCAATAAACTTCTAAAAAGTCAGTCCCTCGTTCTGAAGAAGTTTATTGACTCCTAATAACAGTCACTGTTCAGTAGTGTTCCCAGTCGGTCCTTGGAGTAACCATTTTTGGATGTGAGCATTAATCAGATATTGGGGAACTGGACCTTGGTGTTCCAACCACATGAATGCCCAGGTGTACTTCACTGTTGGATAATCTATAAAATGACTCAACTCAGCATTGGATACTTGTTTTCATCACCATGATTCATTCAAACTGCATGCTCCTCACTTTTGGACTCCTCATTTTCTGCTTTCGGGATGCCTCTTCTTTAGGTAGGTAGCAAGAACTTTCTTTTCCTTCTATACCTATGTGCCTTCTGCTTGCCACTGCCCCTTTGTCTTCCAAGATATGATCACATGAACAACAGACTTGATGTTGGAGGGACCTTTAACACATGGGATTTACTTTAGGAAGCCACTTTCTGGAGTGGATCATCTGAAACAAACAGAATAAAAGTCCCTTTTCTTCAGCATTCTCTGTCGATCCTTAGTTCTGGGTAATCATTTTGGGATGTGAGCATTTTTCAAATTTGGGGGAAGTGGAGATCTTGACACAGTATTAAAAGGTTAAACAAAATCTGAGTATAATTTTGCTGCATATCCTTTTAGATATTTTCCTTTATATATTACCCTATGAATAATATATTCTTCCTAAAACCTACAGTTACTGTTTGTTGTACATCAACAAGGAGCAACAGATGCAGAGCAATGTATTTGGGAACTGGAATATAAACAACATGTGATTTTTCCAACTCTAAGCAGACCCCGCAAATACTTAAACCAGGTCGAAGAGAAGGTATATGTGAAGTCTTTGGAAGAGGAGGAAAGAGGCTGGCCCCATCACCCCTCCACTTCCAGGTGCCCCTTCTCCCAGTGTTGAATGCCCAGTTCCAGAAAGGTTTCTCCTTCAGTCTGCAGGAACACAAGCCCTAACCTTCAAGCAAATGGGACGAAAACTCTTCCTAATGACTTTCTCAGTCCATTCCAGAAGTCTGGCATCTCAGCAATGGAAGCGCTAGGCAGCTTCTTAGGGGTAGATCAGCTTAAGTCTGCCAGGCTGCACTTCAGTCCTTGTAGGGCTTCCAATGGCAATTGGCAATGACTCAAATCTGAATGTTCGCACTACGTTAGAGCAAAGTATTTTCACTTTTTATGAGGTTTGGAGCAGATTACTCAGGATCTACTTTTTAGATGCTCAAATATTCACGTTGCCCTGGACTCTGGAGTCAGAACAGTTTATTTTCATGCGATGAACTTGTGGGTTTCTTTAAAAGAGACTGTCTTCTTGTCTTCTTTTCATTTTCAGGTATGTATCCCGCAAAATGTACATATACACCTACAATAGGAATTTGTGCGTCTCCTTCTCTTCGCTATTTTTACAACCCAACACAATCGGCATGTATGATGTTCACTTATAGTGGATGTGCAGGGAATGCCAATAACTTCTTAACTTTGGACGAATGCACACGTGAATGCATTGGTAAGAAAGAAATTGAAATCTTTTTTTGGCGTAAAAATATATATTAAAAAATCATTAATAGCAAAGCTATAGCAAATATATTTTTCCTAAAACCTACAGCTACTGTTTTTCGTAGATCAATAAGAAGCAACAGATTCAGAGCAATGTCTTTGAGAACTGGAAAATAAATAATATATGAATTTTCCAACCTTAAGCAGAGGCCACAAATACTTAGACCTGGTTGAAGAGAAGGTACATGCAAACTCTTTGGAAGAGGAGGAAAGAGAAAGGCCCACCCTCCCCTCCACCTTCATGTGCCCCTCCTCCCAGTGTTGAATTCCCAGTTCCAGAAGCGTTTTCTCCCTCTTTCTGCTGGAATTCAAGCAAACTTTCAAGCAAACGGGATAAAGGTTCTCCCGGATGACTTTCTCAGTCTATCCCAGAAATCTGGGATCTCAGGAAAGGGGGTTTGATGCCTCTTCTTAGGGTACAGCAGCTTGTGTCTGCAATTCAGTTCTTTGAGGACTTCTAATGGCAACTGGCAATGACTCAAATTGGAGTTTTCTCACTATGTTAGGGCTGACAACTTGTTTTCACTTTTTCTGAAGTTGGAGCAGATCTATTTTTCCAGTAAATGCTCAAATATTCACATTACCCTGCACTCTGGATATATTTTCATGTGATGATCTTTTGACTTTCCTTAAAAGGGACAGTCTGTCTTATTTTCTTCTTTTCACTTTCAGCTATATTTCCCTCGAAATGTTTCCTTGAACCGAAAGTAGGACCGTGCTGGTCTTCTACTTCTGTTCGCTACTTTTTCTACCCACCAGCTGGGACATGTTGGACGTTCGTTTTTGGTGGATGTCTACCGAATGCAAACAACTTCTTAACTGAGGAGGAATGCCTAAAAGAATGCACACCTACTACCGGTACTGGTAAGGAAGTTTTGAAATCTAGGTCCTGAACTAGTATTAGGGGAAACTGGAGCTAATCATTGGGATCAATCAGTAATCTCTCAGAAAGTTAAAAATACCAAAAAAATTCATAAATAAGTGCCCTAAAAGTAGCCTGTTTTATGGTTTTCTCTGCAAATAGTTATGTGAGCAGTTCCACATTCAAATGGACAATAGGAATCACATAGTGATTACACACACTATTCAAAAATCTACTGTTGACAACTTGATTTTCATTGTATCCTTTCCAGGGTAACACTGACTACAATTCTTGATTGGATTGATAGAATCCTTTGAGACGGGCTGGATTCAGCAGCTGAGGAAGGAATCGAAACTTCCATGGAGTCTCTCACTGAAACACTTTCCATGCATTGAATTCTAAGCATTCTCTTAAATAAACATACAAATGCTTTGACACGCTAATATGCAGTTTCTGAAATACTATTTGCACTACTCCTTTTATTCTATCATGCCATTGACAACATTGCAAACAGGACACTCCAATACAGAATATTCAGGGAATATATCAGATAGAGAAAATAGTCAAATACAGTACATCTTATGGGAATAGAGAATGCTGAGCATCTCATCTGGCAGGAATATTTGCTTGGCCTTCCTCCCACACAGTCAATTCTTTTGGGATGGGTTAGGAACTTCACCCTATGGTTGAAGGATAGTGCGAAGGATTGATGTGTGTCTAAGGTTACAAAAGAGGTAAGGTATTTCCTTTTCTCTTTCCACAGGTCTTTAATTTATTGTTACACTAAGCTATGTTTTCTTCAGCATTGTTTAACCAGGATGAGGATACATAGTTACACCAGAACTGTATTCATGGTCCTTACATATCTACTCATTGTTCAAACCATATGAATGTCCAGCTGCATTTCCTACAATGCAAACAAATAAAGAAAATAAAATTTCCCTCTCATAGCCCTCAACTTGTTTCCCTTGGGAATTTGGGAGAAGGGGAGTGATGTAATGGTATGTCAGAATGATCTTGGAAAATGAGAGAAAAAATTGCTACCTAGCTAAGGATGAGATAAATGCTAGGAGAAACTCAGAACTAAATAACAGGCAGAAAAAGAAATTTAGAAGAGGTTCACTCTAACTTATCAGGTGTTTAAAATGAGACAGTGGGAAATTCGTACTTTTAGACTTGCAAGATTCTCTTTACGCAGCCTTATAATAAAGTGGAATAAGCTCACCATTTTTCCCGTCTGGTTTTGCTGGGGCAGGGCGGGGGGGGGGGCTTACATGAGGCCAGAGTCAAAGTCACAAAGTTTCAGACCAGAAGGAAAGACACACGGGGTCTGGTAAGCAATCGGTTGTTGCCAATGGAGAGGCTTCAGCTCACTGCTCTTCTTAAACAGAAACAGCCCCAGTGTTGCTTATTTGGAGGAAGGAGGTTCCTTTTTTTGCAAGGAGTCTTGCAGAAGGTTCTTGCTCTGCTCTGCTCTGCTGTCCGAGTGGTGCAGCCTTGCTCAAACTCCTCATTTCCAGATCGCAATAGCAGCACCAGCACCACAAGCACTAATGTCTGGACAGCACAACTTTGTCTTCGTTCAGCAACTCAGGCAGCAGTTCATCCAGGTTTTCTGGAATGCTCATTGTTGGTCTCCTTATCAGAGGTAGAGCTGGCCATAAAACGTGGAAAAATGTGTACTACAAATGGGAGAACACGTTAAAATTTGAACATATTCAAATGCTGGTAGACAGTTGGATAAAGGTTTGTGCTCGCCTATATGTCATGAGGGAAGAGAAAAACGACTGTAATAAGAGTGTGCTTTTGTCTACTTTGTTATATGGAAGTGAAAGCTGGGAAGCCTGGCAGGGACACCCCAGGAAGCTAAACACAGTGAAAAGGGCTGCATAAACTATTTGTATGGTAGAGCAACAAGGGATAAGGTCAAGACTTTGTGTTGTGGAATGAATACAGAAGTGAATTAAAGTGATTCAGTTAGGTAGTGCAAATAAATGGGAATGAAATTGCAAAAGAAGTAAATGAAGAAAAAGCAAATTGTTCATGAGGCGGCACGGAGTTCAGAGTCATGGGTGGATTAGACAAGACTACGGAAAGAAAAAGATGAGAACTGTCATTGTGTAAATGTATAGCAGAGTACGGAGCTTGTAAAAATAAAGGTGGTTTGCAAGGAGAGAAAGATAGTGAGGAAGGGGAGATGGTGCTAAGTAATTATACCTCTTTCCTTTTAATCTCTTCCCTCATGCCTTCACTTTCATTAAGGTACAATTGCTTACTCATTTGACATGCTCTGTGTAGACCTGTTTATGGATTACAGGAGGAACTGTACTCAGGATCACTACGTATGACCTCTTTGTTCCAACTACATGAACGAGGGATTGACTTTAGAAGTCAATAAACTTCTAAAAAGTCAGTCCCTCGTTCTGAAGAAGTTTATTGACTCCTAATAACAGTCACTGTTCAGTAGTGTTCCCAGTCGGTCCTTGGAGTAGCCATTTTTGGATGTGAGCATTAATCAGATATTGGGGAACTGGACCTTGGTGTTCCAACCACATGAATGCCCAGGTGTACTTCACTGTTGGATAATCTATAAAATGACTCAACTCAGCATTGGATACTTGTTTTCATCACCATGATTCATTCAAACTGCATGCTCCTCACTTTTGGACTCCTCATTTTCTGCTTTCGGGATGCCTCTTCTTTAGGTAGGTAGCAAGAACTTTCTTTTCCTTCTATACCTATGTGCCTTCTGCTTGCCACTGCCCCTTTGTCTTCCAAGATATGATCACATGAACAACAGACTTGATGTTGGAGGGACCTTTAACACATGGGATTTACTTTAGGAAGCCACTTTCTGGAGTGGATCATCTGAAACAAACAGAATAAAGGTCCCTTTTCTTCAGCATTCTCTGTCGATCCTTAGTTCTGGGCAATCATTTTGGGATGTGAGCATTTTTCAAATTTGGGGGAAGTGGAGATCTTGACACAGTATTAAAAGGTTAAACAAAATCTGAGTAAAATTTTGTTGCATATCCTTTTAGATATATTCCTTTATATATTACCCTATGAATAATATCTTCTTCCTAAAACCTACAGTTACTGTTTGTTGTACATCAACAAGGAGCAACAGATGCAGAGCAATGTATTTGGGAACTGGAATATAAACAACATGTGATTTTTCCAACTCTAAGCAGACCCCGCAAATACTTAAACCAGGTCGAAGAGAAGGTATATGTGAAGTCTTTGGAAGAGGAGGAAAGAGGCTGGCCCCATCACCCCTCCACTTCCAGGTGCCCCTTCTCCCAGTGTTGAATGCCCAGTTCCAGAAAGGTTTCTCCTTCAGTCTGCCGGAACACAAGCCCTAACCTTCAAGCAAATGGGACGAAAACTCTTCCTAATGACTTTCTCAGTCCATTCCAGAAGTCTGGGATCTCAGCAATGGAAGCGCTAGGCAGCTTCTTAGGGGTACATCAGCTTAAGTCTGCCAGGCTGCACTTCAGTCCTTGTAGGGCTTCCAATGGCAATTGGCAATGATTCAAATCTGAATGTTCGCACTACGTTAGAGCAAAGTATTTTCACTTTTTATGAGGTTTGGAGCAGATTACCCAGGATCTACTTTTTAGATGCTCAAATACTCACGTTGCCCTGGACTCTGGAGTCAGAACAGTTTATTTTCATGCGATGAACTTGTGGGTTTCTTTAAAAGAGACTGTCTTCTTGTCTTCTTTTCATTTTCAGGTGCGTATCCCACAAAATGTACATATACACCTACAATAGGATGGTGTATGTCTCCTTCTCTTCGCTATTTTTTCAACCCAACACAAGCGGCATGTATGATGTTCACTTATAGTGGATGTGGAGGGAATGCCAATAACTTCTTAACTTTGAACGAATGCATAAAAGAATGCAAAAGACATGGTAAGAAAGATATTGAAATCTTTTTTTCGCACACAAATATATATATAAAAAACATTAATAGCAAATTTATAGCAAATATATTTTTCCTAAAACCTACAGCTACTGTTTTTCGTAGACCAAAGAGAAGCAACAGATTCAGAGCAATGTATTTGGGAACTGGAAAATAAACAATATATGAATTTTCCAACCTTAAGCAGAGGCCACAAATACTTAGACCTGGTTGAAGAGAAGGTACATGCAAACTCTTTGGAAGAGGAGGAAAGAGAATGGCCCACCCTCCCCTCCACCTTCATGTGCCCCTCCTCCCAGTGCTGAATTCCCAGTTCCAGAAGCGTTTTCTCTGTCTTTCTGCTGGAATACAAGCCCCAACTTTCAAGCAAACGGGATAAAGGTTCTCCCGGATGACTTTCTCAGTCTATCCCAGAAATCTGGGGTCTCAGGAATGGGGGTTTGATGCCTCTTCTTAGGGTACAGCAGCTTGTGTCTGCAATTCAGTTCTTTGAGGACTTCTAATGGCAACTGGCAATGACTCAAATTGGAGTTTTCTCACTATGTTAGGGCTGGCAACTTGTTTTCACTTTTTCTGAAGTTGGAGCAGATCTACTTTTCCAGTAAATGCTCAAATATTCAGATTGCCCTGCACTCTGGAGTCAGAACACAATATATATTCATGCAATGATCTTCAGAGACAGTCTGTCTTAATTTTCTTTTCACTTTCAGGTGACCCTCACGAGATATGTTTTCAAAATGTAGAAGTAGGACGGTGCAAAGCTTCGTTTCCTCGTTTTTATTATAACACAGCAACTAGGAACTGTGAGAAATTCTATTATGGTGGATGTAGAGGAAATAAAAACAACTTTATAAATTGGCTTCACTGCAGAGCTACATGTCAAAATTCAAGTAAGGAAGACATTTTAATCTTTGCCTTTGCAACAATGGCATTTTAGTCTTGTCCGGCAATCATTGATCTGAAAGCTTGAGTCCCAAAGTTACCTTGATTTCAATTCTGTAATCCAGGCCCTGAACTAGGGAGAGGAGCTTAAAAGTGGGCAGAATCAGCAAAATCAGATCTTTTAAAATGGTAAAAATGCAAAAAGAAATTTCCTAAAGAAGTGCCATAAAGGTAGCTTTCTTCTTTTTACTTTTTTTCTTGCAGTTTTGTGTCTGCACTCAGTCAATAAAAGGGAATCACCTTGGAATTAAGCAAAATACTGAATAATCAAAGAAAATTATAGATTCCTCACAGGAACAGTCAGTTGTTGTTCACTTAGAGAATGTGCTTGGCTCACTCTCTATAATAGACCTGGCATCTTTTGAGTATACTGGCAACTCTCCTAACTCATCCTATTTCCTCTGCCACCACTGTCCCCCGTTTTGTTTGTAAGCGGTTCATAGGTTTTACTATTGAGCTGAGTTATAGAGGCCTATTTGGTTCCAACCTTTAAAGAAAGACAATAAAAATTCAATTTTGGGAATCCACCATAAGTAGACTCTGCAAATACTTAAACCTGGGTGAAGAGAAGGTCCATGTGAAGTCTTTGGAAGAGGAAGAAAGGGAATGGCCATCCACCCTTCCACTTCCAGGTGCCCTTCCTCCAAGTGTTGAATGCCCAGCTTCAGAAGGGGTTTCTCCTCCTGCCTGCTGGAATATAAACCCTAACCTTCAAGCAATTGGGAGGAAATCTCTCCCATGAGCTCCTCCATCCATCCCAGAAGTCTGGGATCTTAGGAATGGGGATCTCGTGCCTCTTCTTAGCTGCACTAATGGCAAGTGGCAATGACTCAGATTTGAGTGTTCTCGCCATGTTAGGGTAGGCAAATTGTTTTCACTTTTTTTGACGTTTGGAGTGGATTGCTCAGGATCTACTTTTCCAGTAGATGCTCAAATATTCATGTTGCCCTGCACTCTGGATATATTTTCATGTGATGATCTTTTGACTTTCCATATTTTCTTCTTTTTACTTTCAGTTTTACTTCCTGAAAAATGTTTACTTCAACCAAAAATTGGACCGTGCATGGCTCCTGCTATTCGCTTTTTTTTCAACGGCATAAGTGGGACGTGTAAGGTGTTTCTTTATAGTGGATGTCTAGGGAATGCAAACAACTTCTTAACTGAGGAGAAATGCCTAAAAGAATGCAAACCTACTGGTAAGGAAGTTTTGCAATCTAGGTGCTGAACTAGTATTAGGGGAAACTGGAGCTCATCATTGGGATCAATCAGTAATCATTTAGAAAGTTAAAAACACCAAAAGAAATTTCATAAATAAGTGCCCTAAAAGTAGCCTTTTGTTTTTATGGTTTTCCCTGCAAATGGTTATGTGAGCAGTTCCACATTCGAATGTACAATGGGAATCACATAGCGATTACGCACACTATTGAAAAATCTACTGCTGACAACTTGATTTTCATTGTCTCCTTTCCAGGGTAACACTGACTACAATTCTTGATTGGATTGATAGAATCCTTTGAGAGGGGCTGGATTCAGCAGCTGAGGAAGGAATTGAAACTTCCATGGACTCTCCCACTGAAACACTTTCCATGCATTGAATTCTAAGCATTCTCTTAAATAAACATACAAATGCTTTGAACCACAATAGTCTTTCTCTAAAGTACTGTTTCTATTGCTCTTTTATTCTGTCAGGTCATCGACAACATTGCAAACAGGACATCCCAAAACAGAATATTCAATGAATATATCAGATACAGAGAATATTCAAATACATTTTGTGGTAATAGAGAATGCTGAGAATCTGATCTGGTAGGAATATTTGCTTGGCCTCCCTCCCTCACAGTATCTCCCTTTTGAGATATGTCAAGTCAGGAACTTCACCCTGTGAAGGATAGTGAGAAGGATTGATGTGTATCCGTGGGATACAGGCAGCACACAAAACCACGCACCCTCCCGGTTTGCAGAAAAACCTTTCTCCATGGAACTGCTCCCTGGTGCCCAAAAGGTTGGGGACCTCTGGTTTAGAATAAATGAGTCCTAATGAATACAAAGTGAATGAAAGTGATTCAGTCTAGTGTAGTATATTTATGGGAAACACATTACTAAATATGAATAAGTGAATTCTTAATAATGAGGAAGGCAAAGAATTAAGAGTTCTGGGTGGATTAGATGAGACTCTAGAAAGAAAGAGCTGAGACATCCTCGGAATATGGAGTTGGTAAAAAAAATGTTGGTTTGTTGAATAGAAAGATACAGAGAGTGGAGGGGAGGTGGTGCAGTCTTTCTAGCTCTGTCCTTATCCCTTTTTTCATGAATTCAACTTAATTAGGGTACATTCCTGACTTATTTGCTATGCTCCATAAAACACTGTTTATGGATGACCGGTGGAACCGTACTCTGGGTCCCTAGTTATGACCTCCTTGTTCCAACTACATGAATTCCCAGGACTACTTCCCTATTGAACAATCTATAAAATGGCTCAACTCAAAATTGGATTCTTGCTTTCAGCACCATCTCTTCTGGAGATGGGTAGACCTTTCCCCCCCCACCTATGTTCAATCTGCTTGCAACCTAAAAATGCTTTTTCAGGAGGCAACTGGACTTTCTTGTTTTTTTTAAAGACATTTCACTTCTCATCCAAAAAGCTTCTTCAGCTCTGACTAGATTGTGGGGAAATGGAAAGGTTTATACTCCTTGCAGACAGCTGGTCATTTGCATTCCTTTAGAGCTGATGTATCAAAACTGCGACGTCACGTAACATCGTGCGACATATCGGAGTTTTTTCTCCATTGCTGGCAATGGGGTGGACACGGTTACCTGGTGACATGTCTGGCCCGTGGCAGTTTGACACCCCTGTTTTAGAGAGTCGTTGAGGCCATTTGGAGGTTTACCTGTGCCGTCAGGGTCACCAGAATGGTGCAAATGGGTGTGGAACCTTCTTGGAACTGTTGAAAGAACTGTGTTGTAGACTGGAGATAGATGATGTTGTATCCCTCCCCGTCTGTTGAGGGAGCGCAACTGACGCTTCCCTTCCAAGAAATGTATCACATTAACAACAGACTTAATGTTGGAGGAGCCACCAGAATATGGCATACACTATAGCAGTGAGTGTCCAAACTGCAACCCAAAAGCCACTTATGCATCGAGTGCCGGGTGGGTGTGGCCCAATGGCCGGGAGTGGCCAACTGGATGGGCGTGGCCCATTGGGTGGGCGTGGCTGTGGTGGTAACAGCAGACTGGGAGGGACTAAAAAGTTCAATCAATAATTCCAACTTTGCAAGATCTTTTTTTTCTTGCCAGAAGTTGAAATTGACTGATTGAAACTTTTTTTTTTTTTTGCACACGGTGGCGGAGGCCTAAAGTGAAAAGGTTTTATAAAACCCAGCTGAAGGCCTAGGACTGGGGCGACGGCACCCGTGCCCAAAGAGAGGGCTCTGCGTGCCGCCTCTGGCACCCGTGCCATAGATTCACCACCACTGCACTATAGGAAGCCCTGTTCTGGAATGGATCATCCAAAACATACAGAATAAAAACTTCCCTTTTCTGCAGTATTCCCAGTCAGTCCATAGTTCTGGGGGAACCATTTTGGGACGTGTGCATTATTCAAATATTGGGGAACGGGATAGTCTGACACAGTTTAAAAAGGCAGAACTAAATCCGAGTAGACGTTTTCTTGCAGTTTCTTGTACAAACTTTCCTATGAATAATAATAATTTTATCATTTTAGAAATAATTTCTAAAACCTACAGCTATTTTTTGTACATCGAAAAAATGTTCATGTACTATTTTTGTACATCAACAAGGAGCAGCAAATGCAGAGCAATGTATTTGGGAACTGGAATACATACATACATACACACACACACACACACACACATACACATATATACATTTATTATTATTATTATTATTAATTTTATTTCTATGCCGCCCTATTCCAGGAACTCAGGGCGGCTCACAGCATAAATAGAAATCTAGCATAAAATACATATATAAAAAGAACCCCTGAGTTAAAAAAAAAAAACAACAATCATCCAGCAAACATGCACACAAACATACACTGGTTAGGGGCAAGATGTTAACTGCCCCAGGCCTGTCGGCAAAGATGTGTTTTGAGCAGTTTACGAAAGGCGGAGAGGGTGGGGGCGATACGGATCTGGGGGGGGGAGTTGATTCCAGAGGGCCGGGAATACATACGTACACACATACACACATACACACATACATATATACACACACACACACACATATACACACATATATACATACATACATATATACATATATATATACACATATACATACATACATATATATACATATATAAAAAAGAATACATGAAACTGCCTCACGCGCATCTGAGGTAAAAAGGAGAAGCCACCACCGTCCCAGCCAGCTGCCTCGAGCCTTCTAAAACTGCGCATGTCCTTCCTTGCGGGAGGGCGCATGCGCATCGCCGAGGTCGAAGCCCGGGATGTTCCCTGGCGCGGGCGCTGCCTCCTGGCGAGGCTTGAGGAGGAAGGGCGAAGAAGAGTGGTGTGAGGTGACCCGCGCGTGCGCAGTGGCGTCCCCGCCCGGCGCTGCCCGAGGAGTTGAAGGCTGACGGCCGTGCCGGCCTGTCCGTCGCGGACCCCGGGAGGCCTGGCCTGGCAAGTATCGGTGGCCGTCTGGGCTGGCTGGCTGGAGGAGGGAGCGGCCTCCCGCTTTTCTCTCCGGGGATCTGTCTCGGGCTTCCACGGATTGCGGATTTCCCCCGCTTCGCTTTCCCCGTTTTTGGCGTCCTCTCGCTCCGTCCCACTCCGCGTCGTGGGCCTAACTACAAAGCCCATCGCCCGCCGCTCCTGCCGTGGCCCCGCGGCTGGGCAGGAGGGATGCTGTGGTCCCTCAGGTCGGGCGGGTCTATGTCCCCCCTTATGCCATTGCCGGGTCTGAGGCGGTTCTGCCCAGGGAGGCCGGGCCGCCTCTTGGACGACCCCTGGCCAGCAAGGGGTAGTGCATGGGGATGATGGGAGTCGTAGTCCTCCCGAGACATCTGGACCTGATCTGTTTTCATCGATGCTACCACGTGCAAGATCCTTTGCAGGAATAATGATAATAATGATCATAACAATAATAGTATTAATAGTGTTATTAATAATAATAATTGATTTTTATTTTGTATAAATCAAGGCAGTGGTATTTAATGCTCCTGCTTCCTGTTTTCCTCACAATATCAACAACCCTGTGAGGTAGGTTGGGCCAAAAAAAAGCAGCTGGCCTCACCGGTTTTCATGTCTGATTGATAATAATAACATCCTCACTCACAATCTTTCCATTTCTGGGGAGTCCTTGGTTCTCTCTCAGCTTGGTTGTTTACTTGCAGGCATTTCATTACTCAGCTAGGTAACAACAACATTGTCTGCAGTTCAGCCCTGAGCTACTGAGACTCTCTGCTACAGGTAGTCCTCGACTTACAGCAGTTTGTTTAGTGACCATTCAAAGTTAACAGTGGCACGGAAGAAAGTCAGTTATGACCATTAACTCACACAATCGTTGTAGATCCCCATGGTCACGCGATCAAAATTCAGATGCTTGACAACTGGTTCCTATTGACGATGGTTGCAGTGCCCCGGGATCATGTGATCCCCTTTTGTGACCTTCGGACAAGCAAAGTCAAGGGAGAAGCCAGATTCACTTAACAACCAGGTCACTAACTTAACAACTGCAGTGATTCACTTAACAACTGTGGCAAAAAGGTAGAATGGGGCAAAATTCACTTAACAAATGTCTCACTTAGCATTTGAGCACTTGGGCTCAATTGTGGTCGTAAGTCAAGGACTACATGTATTGGACTCCCCATGCCATTTCCCTCCCTTCTTCACATTACATCCAAATCTTTAAATTTGGAACCTGCTTTGCAATCCAACATTGCTGTACTCCAATGTTTTTTGGATTTGAAGCTTTTCCCTTCTGTTTTTTTCTGTTTGATACATTACTTTGAAGCTTTCCCCACCCCGTGGGGAAATGTTTATAATATTGTAAGGCACTCCATTTGAAAAAGTCTCCTTCTCATTCAGCAAGCAAATAAACATTGTTAGCAAGCAGTTCAGATGTCAGTGGAGAGATGGTCTGTTGCAGCACATCAAACAAGAACAATCTTCTGAGTTAATCTCCTTATCAGAAGCAGTCTAGTGCAGTCATTAGAAGCCCATTAGAAACTTATCAGTCATGAAGTTATTTTTTCAGGCTTTGCTGCACTTACAAGGTTGTCTAGTAATTTTAGTTAATATATGATTTTTTTCAGAACTAGATATTTCTGTTCTGAGAATTGGGGCGATAACACAGACATTTCTGACAGTGCTTCAATAAAGTTAAAATAATCATGTTCTACAAAGTAGCATAGTACTTCCAAATTGAAGTATGATTTCCATTGCATTTCAGGCATTATTTTAAACATAGTTCTCTGGAGCAATTGGCAAGAGGATGAATGAGTACTGAACAGCATGTAATAGTAGTTCTGTTCCCAAATGACATGATTTAGTGAGAGGTTCCTACATATTGTAATGTTTTGGGCTGCTTGACATTATATCTCAAAGTACTAGAGTTGAACAGTTTTTTGAGACTGAGCTTTCCTTACAAATAGTCTCAGACTTTTGAAAGTTTGTAATTCATCTTTTTCATCTAAGTCTTATTACTGCAACTGCAGATAAAGTAGTTCTGGTTTGAAATATGAACCATTTGTGAGTTAATTTGGATTCATATTCAGTACACGTATTGATTTATACTTTATGTAATCTATATTGACTGTTGTTGAGATCTGAGTCGATTTATGAGAAAGTAAGTTTCTTCATATTGTTAATATAAATATTGCTATTTATAGAAGAGGTCACAGCCTGATGTTCCAGAACCTTATATTACTTTCCCAAAGCTATAGGCTTGGCATCCAGATCCTCTGTTATGAAAGGAATATTATGAATAATCATATTATCTTTAGTTGAATTTAGTAATCAAATCTTTGTCCTGGCATCAACCTCTTCACAAAACCTTACATCTTATTTCAGGTTATGATTATTTTAATCCCTATAAACAGTTTTGCTCCCACCTCTTCAGATTGTTCCTTGATGCTATTCTAGAAATTAACCCCAGAATCATGATCATTAAGTTTAGTCGGCAACACTAAACCTTGATGTTCACAACATTAAACTTGTTTTGGGCTCCCAAACATATGAACAATTGATTAGAGCAGCGGTTCTCAACCTTTTTCAGGCCGCGACCCCGACCTGGGCCGCGCATGCACGGCGCGACGGCCCGCATCGCGCATGCATGGCGCGGCGCGAAGGCCCGCATCGCGCATGCGCGGCGCGACGGCCCGCATCGCGCATGCGCGGTGCTGCCCTTTGCGCCGGCCGAGGGGAAAAGGGGGAAAAATATGGCGGACTGCATTGTTTGGCGACCCCCGTGAAATGGTCGTTTGACCCCAAATGGGGTCCTGACCCACAGGTTGAGAACTGCTGTTCTATAATGTTAATTCTCTGTACTTACTACTGTCTAACTCATATTAGCCTGTAAATTGATTTGTATATTGATGGTCCTATATTAAAAAAATACAGCATGTATCAGATAAAGATCTTAAATTGTATTTTAACTGCACAGACAAAAATGAAAAACTGTCCAGTTAAATGTTTGTTAATAAAAGATCCATATTCTTATTTCATTGGCATCCAGTCTGATTTCTTTGGAAAATTCTTTTCATAGTATGTAACCATTTGCTTTGCCATCACCTGCACTCTTAAGTTAATGTTTTCTTTGGTTTACTTTGGTCAGTAGTATTTTGGTGATGCTGAAGCATTGTTGTAGTTGTTGTAAGAACTTTGAAAAATATGAGAAAAGATAGATGTTTGAAAGATAAAATTTTAGTTGTGGATACTTTGTATTTTGTGATATTTTTTGTTAAAAATATTTGAATGCTAAGTAAAACGTACATGTATGTTTATTAATTTGTAGAAACAGAAATGAATAATATAAAATAAGAAAGAAAACAACAGAAAGTAAATTAGAGAGCCAGAATAGTTTGGGCTGGCATCTCATTGGGGCTGAGAATAGGCTTGGCTTGTTTGTGGGTGGGTGTTGGTCTCACTTGTGTTTAATGGAAGCTATCCCTACTGAGCTATTGTGATTGCATTAAATGTTTCTACCATAGATTTTATATATTGTATCATCCCAAACATGAGACTTAAATATTTGGAGCATTGTGTTATTTGTGGTTGCTTCTTCTTGGAATATCCTAAACACTGATGTTTATTGTAGTCTGGAAGAAACATGTTTAAAGTGATTTAATATGATCTTGGAAAGTAAACATTTTCAGGATCTGTATGAATTTAAGAATGATTAAGGACAAATATACTCCATTTATAATCATAACATTGATTTCATTTCTTCACTTATAGCTATCTTTTTGTTCTTTTGTCAGATTACCAATTTCTCATGTCTTCACAATGAGACGGGCCTGGGGTTATTTCTTCCCTACACCTTGTAGTTGATAGTTTTAGATGCCGAGACAATGCTGGCATAGATATGGCAGATAGCGTCAAGATCTTCCTTAATGATCTTATCAGGGTAAGCACTTCCTTTTATTTCTGTTGTTATACATGACAGTGCCTTTAAGATAAGACTGGATTTCAGAGTGTTTCAGCCACTAATATTTATGTAAGCTCCCATACATCTGTCTTTAGCAGTATGAAGGAGGGAAATTTTAGGACTTTATTCACAAACTTGAACTATGTGTAATTATCGAGCAAAATCCATCTCAGTACCAATTCTGTGATTGTTTCTCAGTCTTTTGATTCCTTTTATTTTTGTTGTTATACATGATAGTGCATTTAAGATAAGATTGGATTTCAGAGTGTTTCAGCCCCTAATACGGTATTTATGTAAGCTCCCATAAATCTGTCTTTGGCAATAGGAAGAAGGGAAGTTTTAGGACTTTATTCACAAACTTGAACTATGTGTAGTTATCAAGTAAAATGCATCTCAGTACCAATTCTGTGATTGTTTCTCAGTCTTTTGATTAAGCTCAAATAAATAAATAAATAAATAGTATCCATGTGTCTAACTGTATGATTCTTAGTAAAGGGAAAGAGAGAGTTCCTGAACTGTGATGCCAATACATTAGTGATCAGATAATGAATAACAGAATAACAGAACAGAATAATAGAGTTGGAAGAGACCTTGTAGGTCTTCTAGTCCAATCCCCTGCTTTGGCAGGAAACTTTATACCATTTCTGACAAGTGATTGTCCAGTCTTGCTTTAAAGAATTAGACTTAAGTAGAAAATCACTGGGCATTTGCTTAGACATCTCATTTAGAGAAAAACCAGCAGAAACAATATGTTTATGTCTCTAGGGAATTAAAGATTCCATATGGGGGATCTGTACAATCTCCAAGCTGGATGCTCGGATCCAGCAAAAAAGGGAAGAGCAGCGGAAGAGAAGAGCAACTAGTGTGCTTGCCCAGCGAAGAGCACAAAGCGAAGAGAGGAAGCAAGAGAAGTAAGTTCCAATCTTGGGGATTGCGTCATGCCATCAGTAATCATCTATCAGTGTTTTACCATCCAGATAGCAATAGCAACAGCACTTAGACTTATATACCGCTTTACAGCGCTTTACAGCCCTCTAAGCGGTTTACAGAGTCAGCCTACTGCCCCCAACAATCTGGTTTTCACTTTATCGACCTCGGAAGGATGGATGGCTGAGTCAGCCTTGAGCTGGTAAGACTCGAACTGCTGACACTTAGCAGTCAGCCGAATAGCATGCAATACTGCATTCTAACCACTGAGCCACTACCAAAATACCGGTAGTACCAACCCCCTAGAAGTCGACTTACATCTGCTAACATAGTCTGTGTACAAACTGGATCCTGCAAACTTTGGTAGGGATTTTTATTTTATATTGGCCAAATTAAATGAGGATTTTGAAATATTGTTTTATGTGGAACTCTCTAACAGTGTCATTTGAGGGACCGACTATGTTCTATATAGCTGTTTAGTTACATCATGAAAGCCACTGGATTCTTTGTAGGAAGAGATTTGGAATGAAGATTTTAAGATACTATTTTTAGTCTCTTGCCAAATAGCTTCTGTGGTTGTAATTCATGTTTTAAAAAAGTTGACATTGTGAAAAAGAAATAAAAAAAGTCTGCAAATTTATCTTAGGTGCTAAATAACAATAGTTAAACAGTGAATGTATAGACTTACCTAATAATGGAGAAAAAGAAGAAAAACTGGAATGTAAAAATCCAACTTTTGAAACACCCTTTTTTTTTCAAATGAGGCTCCCAACAATTTGAAATTTAATGAGGATAATGGAAACTTATACGTTTGCATTTTTATGGTTGCAGATAGATTGAAACCACCAAGCTGAAAGAATCTGCTGCCCTATCTGAAGCATTCCCCTCTCTTTCTGTGTTTAAACAGGTGTGTTTTTTGAAAATATATGTAGTTTTGGTTTTTACACTTTCTTCTACTTTTCTTTAGTGAACCCCGGATAGTAAGCCGAATACTTCAGTGTTGTGCATGGAATGGAGGTGTATTTTGGGTAAGAATAATTTTGCTTCTTTTTTTAAAAAACAGCAACATAATTGAATCAATTGCTTTATTCTTTTTGCAAATATGCTTACTTGCTTGAAGTTTAGAATTGGATAATGCTTCAACCTGAAAAAGCAAACTGAATAGTGATTGAAATCATTACTACTTCCCAGATAAGGGATAGTTAACATTTATTTAGCCTTGGTAGATGCAGTATTATCCCAATCAGATTTTAATATAAATAAAAATAGCCATGCAACCCCAGGAAATATGTGTGTGAGTTAAGAGGCCAGTCATCAATTTTTGTCATCTCAAGTACATCTTTTACTGGAATTGTGTAACTACAGCACTATGCAACTCCTAGAAAAGGTGCACATTGTTTAAGGAAGTTCTTAGGGATATGGGATGTGGTTTTATATCTTTTTTGGCTTTGGATCCAAAGAATTTTATATGTTTATAGAATTCTTTTGTTTCTTTTTGCTGTTCCTCTCCCCCCCCCATTATGATTTTCCCATAGAATTATTGATGCATGTGCTGGAGCTGTCACATTTGTAAAGATAAATTATTCATATATTTACTTGTGTATGTACTTGGAGAAAACCATGAAATAAGTGCTAAGATATCAGGTTTGAAGATCAGTTATAGAAAACAGATTACACCTTCTGGATCTTAGAAAACTTACTTTCCCCATAGTAGCACGCACATTTAAAAATAGTGATTAAAACTGAATTATTCCTTCTTGGTTGTTGTTGTTTTATTTTGTTTTTTTAGCTTAGCCTCCTCCTGTTCTATCGGGTTTTCATACCTCTGCTTCAGTCAGCAACAGCACATGTAATTGGTAAGTATATTACCGTTTAAGGCATTTGTCAAATAATTGGTTATCTAGCCTAGGCAAGTATGTTATGATGGACAAGTGTACAATTTGTTGTATTGAATCTATCCTACTCTTCTCTTCCCTTGGCCTCAAATTTTCAAAACTGGAACACAGTACTATATTTGTAAAGGTGAAATAATACTCTTGAATGAAAGGAGACAATAATTATGGTCCTAGCTACATTTACCGATCTGCTATCAACTTGTGACCAGTAGAGGAGATTTGTAGAGGGAAGATGCATTTTCTTTTTCCAATATAACAATTCAGGTGAGGCACCTGAATTGTAATGAATCTTTTTACTTACTACTGTTGCAAATGCTCTCTCTGTTTTGGAAGGTGATCCGTCATTGCACGGCGATGTCTGGTCTTGGCTGGAATTTATCCTGACCTCCATCTTCAGTGCCCTTTGGGTCCTTCCTCTCTTTGTGCTCAGTAAAGTGGTCAATGCCATTTGGTTTCAGGTAAGTCGTTTTTTGAGGAAATCAATAACTTGTTGACCTACTGCTTCTTTGGCTACCTGCCTAAGACATACCTTGATACACAGGTAGTCCTTGTCTTACAACCGTGTGTAGTGACCATTCGAAGTTACAACAGCACTGAAAAAAGTGACTTACAATTGTTCCTCTCAACGACTGTCGCAGCACCCCCATGGTCACGCAATCGAAATTTGGGTGCTTGGCAACTGGCATATATTTCTGATGGTTGCAGAGTCCTGGGGTTGTGTGACTGCCATTTGCAACCTTCCCAGCCAGTTTCCAACAAGTAAAGTCAAAGGGGGGAAAGCCAGATCCGCTTAATGACGGCCTAGTTCACTTAACAATTGCAGTGATTCGCTTAACAAGCATGGGGGGAAAGCTCTTAAAATTGGGCGTGACTCAATGAACAACCACCCTGCTTAGCAATGGGAATTCTGGTCTCAGTTGTGAGCATGAGTCAAGGACTACCTGTATCGTCCTGTGTTTTTTGAGGGATGTTCAAGACAACCATCTTCTTCCATTTTATTCAGAAGTAAGTCTGGTTATTCTGTTTCAGGACATTGCTGATCTGGCATTTGAGGTGTCAGGAAGGAAGCCTCAGCCTTTCCCCAGTGTCAGTAAAATCATTGCCGACATGTTGTTTAACCTCTTACTGCAAGCTCTCTTTCTCATCCAGGTAAGAATGGGCCTAAAACACTCAGTCCAGGTTATCCAGACACTAAGAGTAATAGACGTTGGTATTTGAAGGGCAGAACTGTACATTCGGCAGATCTTAACAAGAAATAGAGCCCAAGGTAGAGAAAAGGCAGAGAGGACTGAGAAAGAAAAAAGGAATGAATTTTGCCATATTTTTATAAAGAGGTCACTAGCCAGTTTGACTTATGTGGTAGTTCTCTCCCAGTCACAACCTTTGGGAGGATAGGTTAACGCTACTACTTTTTCAAAGCTGTTTAGAACCGAGAGTTCTTGGAATCATGTCCTCCTGCTATGCACGAAAGAACTACAGACTAGTTGCTCAAATGTGCATAGCTGGGCTTCTAGCCAAGAATGATGGTCGTGGACTTTGTTGCCCTGGGACCTGGGATCCAATGCTCTAATATTGGGAGTGGAGCAGAGTGTACCAAGAAAAATGAGATTCAAGTACATACAGTTAATCCTTGACTTATGACCATAACTGGACTGGAATTTCAGTCGTACGTCGAGGCACCATATGACCAGATTCAATTATATGATTGTTTTTAGAGTCATGGTTAAGCAAGTGCAGTCATTAAGAGACTATGTGGTGGTAGGTACTAAGCCATTTTATCCAGTGGATGTTTTTTTGCCAGAAAACTGCAATAAATGTCACAATGCTGCCACTGGTCATACATGTGAGCCAATTGCCAAGGGCCAGAAATGCAATCATGTGACCATGGGGCAGGGGTTATGCAGCAGTCATAACATTGTTGTGAGTAACTTGAATCTATTGTAATGCAAATGGTCATTAAGCAATTGGTTGTAAGTTGAGGACTACCTGTACTGTCTCTTCACTTGTTTAGTTTCCTGGACTTTTTAACAAGATACAGAATTTGAGGTTTCTGTGGAAGGGAATGCTCTTTCAAACGGAATTTGTTTTACTTTTCCCAGGGGATGATTGTCAGCCTGTTTCCTATTGATATCATTGGGCAGTTAATTAGTCTGCTTCATATGTCCCTGCTCTACTCACTATATTGCTTTGAATACCGTTGGTTTAATAAAGGTAAGTCCTGCTGACTTTCCATGGTGTAACAAAAAAAAAAAAATCCTCTTCTTTTGTTGTTCAGTGCTGGGGTTGTTTGGTGCAAATGTATACAAATCCCAGTAACACTCTTCCTACAGGATCTTTGCAGAGTTCTTCAGTGGCAGAAGCAGGGCTGAAAAATTAAATAGTACATTTTATTCTCTGCCTGTTGCTGGTGGTGGCTGCTGTTCTCCGTTATCACCAGTGATCAATAAACTACTGATATATGGGATGGAGGTGTGTTTACATAATACTTCCTAGACTATGAAGATATCTAGGAAAAAATATTGGGATCGTAATTCCTGGAATACGAAAGCCAGTATTATATCACAGTGTTAATGCTTTGAACCATGTGTTTTGGGTTTTTCTCTTGCTAGGCATTGAAATGCATCAACGATTATCCAACATTGAAAGGAACTGGCCTTATTACTTTGGATTTGGGTTACCACTGGCCTTTCTCACTGCAATGCAGTCTTCTTACATTATCAGGTGACTTTACTGAGAAACTGGAGTCATGCCATCCCTTTTCTACCCTGTGGGAGGGAGAGGAGGACAAACAGGTGGGGAATTAATGGAAAGAGACCTGGTGTAAATGTTAATGGGGAAGGAGGAAAAAAAAACTCGGAACAGCGATAGAAGCAAAGCCTTTGAAAAGCTGGTCGTGGGATATTGTTGTGAGCCCATGGAGGTTTAATTGAAATGTATGGCTTTTTTCTTCTAGACATCCATGATGTGTTTTTCTATTTTATCGTTTCCTCCTTTTTAAAGTGTAAGCCACTCAAAGTGATTTACAGTCAGACAATCTCTAAATCCTGAATGAATGAATGAATATTCCATGATACAGTGCAAGAAAACCAAGACACTTTCTTATAAGTAGTGTACAGTACTATTTCCTATTTTCAATTTATGCCGGAATATTAATCTGGGCAGAACTTGGATGCTGCTCTTTCTGCTGCCGATTTGTTGAGCTGTTCCATGTGTCAGCAGTAGGGGACAAGAAGGATTCTTCTATATAAAAACATGGATAGTATATAAATTTAATAAACTGTCGTGATATAGGAGAAGTTATATTAAGTGGCAAGCTGTATGAAGAAGGATGTGGATACAGCATCTGGATGCTGGATATTTGGATTGTTCTTTGTTATGTTGTGTTTAATTATTTGTTAAATGTATATGCCGCCCATCTCATCAATAAGGCGACTTTGGGCAGCTTATAAACAGTAAAAGATAAATATAAAAACAATTAAAATTAAGAAAAAGTACATAAAAACTCAGACCACGTTTTTGGTTTAATATGAGCAGTTATTTGAGTGATTAAAGGAGCATACAGGTCAATAAATACAGTCTGACATCTCCTAAACTTAAAGCACATCATTTGGAAAAAACAAGTTCATTCACTATAGTACCCTCTTCATTTTCTCACACACATGTCTGCGTGTGCATGTATGTAGGTGCTTGGATTTTCAGATCTTGTTAAGACATGGTCTATTCTAGCTGGAGTTTATCACAACAATAATACTTGTTTTAAGTGTAGCCCTAAGCTGATTACTATAATTTAAAAACCATAGTGCGATTAATTAATTTCTTGGTAGCATAAATGCTAATAATGACATTGAAATTGATTTAATTTAAGGATGTTAAAAAAAAAAATCTGCACCAAAATAGAAAGGTTTAAACTCACCCCTGCACTAGTGGCCGGTCCTAAACCTGCATTGAGAATAGACCTTTCATCTAGCCAATTGCATGTAACATGGAATTGTGTTCCTATTCTGTAGTTTATCCATTCTTCCTTTTTAGTCTGCAGAGACCTGTACAAAAAAAAAACATCTTCTGTTTTCTCTCCCCATCTCCCTATCCCACAGTGGCTGCTTGTTCTCCATTCTTTTTCCTCTATTTATTATCAGCGCCAATGAATCGAAGACACCAGGAAGAGCATAGTAGGTATCCATTTCCTTTTTCAGCAGACGTAACTCAAGGACTACCTATATGTGTAAAGGCTTCTGCCCCAGTGAAGTAGATTATACTGTATAGCATTTTGTGCCCTGATAGCTATGGATACTCACTGCAAGCAGGGAAAAAATTGTACCACTTAGAAACCTGCGCTACTTATAAACTTTTATACCTAGATCTAAAAGTTTTATTTATTATTTATTTATTAAATTGGTTTGCCGCCCAGCTTGCCACAAGGTTGCGTTATTGACAAAAGATTTCAGCAGTAGAGAAAAATGGTAAGAACTGTCCTCTGCCATCGTTAATCGGGATTAGGCAGATTTTGTATGTTGAAAGGCCCCAATGCAGCATACAGGTAGTTTTCGACTTACAACCACAACGGAGCCCCAGTTTTCCATTGCTAAGCAAGATAGTTGTTGTGTGCATTTTGTCCTGTTTTATGACCTTTCTTGCCACAGTTGTTAAGTGAATCACTGCAGTTGTTAGTAACCCGGTTGTAAAGCACATCTAGCTTCCCCAATGATTTTTGCTTGTCAGAAAGTCGCAAAAGGTGATGGCATGATCCAGGGGCACTGCAACTGTCAGAAATACACACCAGTTGCCAAGCGCAACGGTTGTGTGAAAAACGGTCGTAAGTCACTTTTTTCAGTGCCTTTGAAAAGCCAGAGCTTTTCAACCAGTGGTACGGGTACCACCTGTGGTACATGGGCACCTGGCAGGTGGTACGTGACCATCCTAGAAAAGTGGTAGCAGGGGAGGGGAGTGAGCTGAACCAGTGGCAGCACCACACAAGCCTGAGCGAGAGATGGCTGGAGCTGCAGGGCTGTCAGGGCTCAGTGGAAGCGCCAGGAACAGCGCCAGGCTCCAGCTGGAGTTCGGCGCTGATCCTGGTGCTTCTGCTGAGCCCAGAAGAAGCGCTGATCAGCTGGAATGTTGCAGCATCTCCAGGGTCTTGTGATTTACATTCAGAGGCTTGGCAACTGATTCATATTTATGACGGTCACAGTGTCCCAAGGTCATGTGAAGTGACCAAAACTGCTGCAACCACCCAGCAGAGGGGGGGGAATAAAAACCAAACACCCCCCACCCCACCCCTGCTGCCAATCTCCAACAGAAATGCTCACAACAATGAAAAGCTTGGACAGGAGGGATTTTTTGACACCTTGCTAGGCGACTGGTGGTACTCGGATATTGTCATATCCTAAAAGTGGTACAATGGGTGAAAAGGTTGAAAAGCCCTGCCTTAAGAGAGGTTAAGAAACTAATACGAGGCTGTCTTCTGTTTCAGCCATTTCCAGTTGCGCCTCTTTTCCTTGGTCGTCTTCCTTAGTAACAAGCTATTCCACAAGACGGTTTATTTTCAGTCCAGCCTGAGCACCTCTTCGTCTGCTGACCGACTGCCCTCGCCACGCTCCTCGCCTGCTAGACTGGCACACTGAACCAAGGCAGGGAGGGAGGGAGGGAGGGAGGAGGAGAACCGTTCAGACAACACCCTTGCTTCTGTGATTCTGAGGAGGGCGGGCGGGAGGCTTGTGCATTTCCCCTTGTGATCTCTCTTTTAAGCCCCGGTCGGAGGTTGGTTTGCATCTCACCGAGTGGTAAAATAAAATACATCGGGTGGGTGGGCGAGTGGGTGGTAGGAGCCTGGATTTTTAACACTTTTGTCAGTTTATTTCGGAAGCCAGGTTCTTCTTCGCTTGTTTTTATAGTGTGTAATGGGCCTGTTTCTGTGCACTTTTTTGTACATTTCCTTACCTTCCCCCCCCCCGCCCCATTTTCCCCAGAATGAATGGTTTTTGTAATGCATATTGTCGTAGCTTTCTGATGCTGATGGGGTCTTTACCACAAGTGTTGGATTTTTCTCAATGATCGTAGTTCTTCATATGGTTACCTCAGGTCAGGATTTTGTAATCCCCATTGTGTGCTGAAATGAAAATGTGGATCATGTAACACTTGCATAAGGTTAAGAGGTCGGGTGGGGTGGGGGGTGGGAGGGCTCTTCTTCTTCCTGGCATCTGGTGGCCTCTCTTAACTTTATTTGGTTTTTATTTTGAAGGGATCAGCGTTTAATGGATGCAACAAATTCTTAATCTTAAGGACAGATTGTATTGTTTTGTTTTGTTTTTTTACTTATGTCCTTGGAGCTTTTGAAAAGCACCTTCTGAACTCTGAAAGGGAAATTTGAAAAGTGTACGGGTAAAGTCAGGCACTAAGTGAAAACTTGTTAATTCTTGTGTCTGGGGTTGTAAAGTTGGCAATATACTGTTAAAATCTTGCAAGAAATAATGCTTCTAAGGAACATATTTATGGATCCTGGGGATGGATTTTGTTTGGGGGTGGAGGTGGTGGTGGTGAGGGATTTGTACACAAGGGAGATTCCGAAAGATATCTATGGAGAAATAGGTGTTGTTGTTTTCCACAGGGCTTCTGCACAAGGCTACATACAGGCCATCAGTGCTAAGCCCAGTATACAGAACAGAGAATTTGGTGATGTCAGTTTTAAGGCCTCCAACTCAAATGCTGTTAGGAAGCCTGACCTGGAATAATTGTCCCAGCTGAATGAGAATGATGTACACCAAAGTGCTCCTGTGTGATTGTAATTGCGACTGAAATTAAGGACTCCTCAGCTCAGGATATGTGATCTTCATATGTATTCATCTGTCCGTGTGTCTACATATGTAATTGTGTATGCACAACGAAGTATAATGTGGTCCTGATCTTAGGCAGTATTCTTTATGCATGTCAGTTTCTGTATGGCTAAACATTATGAGATTTTTTTTAAAAAAAAAACCCCTCTGGTTTTTGTAGAACTGAAGTCAGTCTACAGATAAATGTTTTCTCTTGTATTTTCACACTGAACCATTAAATGAAAATGGGATTAAAAATAAAGAGTGATTGTGTGACTGAATCATGAAACTCATTTTGATGGGGATGGGAGAAGGGCAGAATTAAAAACACAAAACTTTCTGCAAACCGGTTCAAAGAATTCCTGTTCCTGATTCAAACTTTTCTGCTCGGGAAATGACCCAAAGTGGCATTATGGCCAAAAGCAGCAGATAGGAGCCGAAACCATAAAATTATGGTTTCCAGGGAATGAGGGAGAATTGCATAAATGCTGAAAAACTACTAGGGATGTCTATATAGATTTTTTTAAAATGGCATAGGAACATCTGCTTTGAATAGATTAATTTCTGCCTTTAACTGTAGCGTTTTTCAGAGGCTGGCCAATAGACATCATCAGATAAATCCAAGAAATTCATTTGCCAAAAAAAAAAGGGAGTGAAAGGCAGAGACAGGTGAGGAAGAAAATGCTGCTGTTGTTCATGCAGTGCCTAAACTTATTATTTATTACAGTTGTTTATATCTTGTTTTAAAAAAACTAGCAGTCATTAGGGAAGAACTGAATAGAAGGAGCAGAAGATCAGAATGCTCAGGGCTGATTTAGAGAATTTGGAAATTATGAATATTACCCTGTAAAGAATAAATTTGAAAGAGATGTCTTGAGGCTGCCCTTTAAGTCTGGTAGAACCAGGTTGAGAAATAGGATGGGGCAAAGGCCAAATTTTACTTTTGATAACATTTATATTACTACTCTTGGGGCTGGAGGGTAAACTGAACTTGGGGTGAATACAATTAACGTGTTTGCACAATAACATTGATTGCCCAAACAAATCACACGCATTAGGGTTCTTATAACCTACAGCAGTGGTGGTGAACCTATGGCACGGGTGCCAGAGGCAGCACTCAGAGCCCTCTCTGTGGGCACGCGCGCCGTCGCCCCAGTCCTAGGCCTTCAGCTGGATTTTATAAAACTTTTTCACTTTAGGCTTCCGCCACTGTGTGGAAAAAAAAAGGGGGGGTTCAATTAGTCAATTTCAACTTCTTGCAGGAAAAAAAAAGATCTTGGATAGTTGGAATTGACCGAACTTTTTAGTCCCACCCAGTCTGTTGTTACCACCGCAGTCACGCCCACCCAATGGGCCACGCCCACCCAATGGGCCACACCCAACCAATGGGCCACACCCACCCGGCACCCGATGATGCATAAGTGGGTTTTGGGTTGCAGTTTGGGCACTCGGTCTCTAAAAGGTTCGCCATCACTGACCTACAGAATTCAACTTTCCACACCATATTAGCTTATCTAGTGTACAGTGCAAACACAGCCTCCCCCTTAGGAGCCAGGGACCTTCCTTATTCCCATCTATCTGAAAGACCTGGATCTTTAAATGCAGACCCATCACTTGTACCCAGTTGCTACTCTGCCTCTTTTTGAAAAGGAAATGGGAAGAAAAACTCTTTGGATGGAGGTGGTCTTCGTGTTGAGCAAACGGTACCCCAAGCTATCAACAAGGTATGCTTATTTGGGAATATGCCTATTGAAATCAGTGGCATATTGATTTCCTCTAATAATAAAATAACCAGTGAGCAATCAGACACCCACAAAATAGCCATTTAGAAAACCTTACACTGTGGCCAGCCTGGTGCCTTTCAGAAGTGCTGGCAATGTGGTTGATGTTATCCTTTCAGTGGTGTCCCCCTCAAAGTGATTCTATGGATTAGGTTTCTCTGTGTCTTCTGATCTTGCCCTGCTTCTTTGAGTTGTTCTGCGCTCTGGCTGGTGTCAACTTTTTTTTTTGTATATAACTTTTTTTTTAATTGTTAGATATATATTTGTACATGTAAACCAAGAAAAAATTCAAGTTAAATGCTATTCAACCTAATACAATACTTTGACAGTGGCTGGCCTTGTAAAGATCAGAATAACAAGAGTTGGAAGGGACCTTGGAGGTGTTCTACTCCAACTGTCTGCTCAAGCAGGAGACCCTAGACCAGGGGTCTTCAAACTTGGCGCATTTATGACTTGTGGACTTCAACTCCCAGTAAAGTGGAATAATGAAAAATCATTAGAATAATGATGTGTCTGCATAATTACTGGAATAGTGCTGTGATAATAGAATGTGACTAACCTAATGCGCATTGTACTTGGATGCAATATATGTAGCAAACTTTCCATTGAATACCCCGAGAAATGAACCTAATGAATTACAATGTGTATTTGAATGTGCATTCCTTTGTTCCTGAAAAGAAAAAAAGAAGAAAGCTATAAAACTGTAGTCTGAACCCGCCCTCGGGGTTCAGAATTGCTTGTTGCTATAGCTTCTGAACCTGCGCAATAAATCTCTCTGCTAAACCCTCTGGAATTCGTAAGAGTCCTTTCGTTTTCTACAAGACCAGAACTCCTCAGCCAGCGTTGAAATCCATAAGTCATTAATAAGCAGAAATTATATTTAACTCTACATGTTACCACAGCAGCAAGAATAATTTTTGCACAATATTGGAAGAATGAAGCTTTGCCATCAGAGGAAGAAATAATCAGGAAGATTTTGGAATGTGCAGAGATGGACAGATTAACTATGAGGCTGAAAGATAAGATACAGACTATTATCAAATTTGGAATTTATTTTACACTTGGTTAGAGAAAAGAAGCAAGGATTAGGAATTGAACATGTATTAGTTTAGCAAATTTCAGACAACTTGTTGATTGGAAAAATTAACATATGGGGAAAAAATTAATAAAAAAGATTGACAAAAAAAATCCATAAGTCATCAAAGAGCCAAGTTTGAAGACCCCTGCCCTATACCATTCTGGACCAATGGCTGTCCCGTCTCTTCTTAAAACCTCCAGTGATGGAGCACCCACGGCTTCTGGAGGCAATTTCTGTTCCACTGATTAATTGTCCTATCAGGAATTGTCTCCTTCGTTCTAGGTCAGGGCTAGGCAACCTTGGCTCTGGCTCAGCAATTCTGGGAGTTGAAGTCCAGGAGTCATAAAAGAGCCAAGGTTGCCTATCCCTGTTCTAGGTTGCTTCTCTCCTTGATTGCTTCTGGTCCTGCCTTGTCCTGCCCTTCTGGAGAATAGATTGACCTCCCCCCCCCCACTTCAAATATTGGAAGACTGCTATCGTGTCACCCCTAGTCCTTTTTTTCATTCAAGTAGGCATGCCCTAATGCTCAGCTGGTGCGCTCATCCTGACGGGATTCTGCCAGTCGCACTTGTCCTAGTTGGAGGGCATCAGACTGGGGAAAAGCTGCAAGAACTCCCGCATCCTTAAACCTAGCCGTTCCGACGCACTTTGGGAACCCGGCCGGCTCTTCCCGGCCGCGAACTCGCCGTGCCGCCTCCTGCCACGTGAAAGCCTCTGGCCACGCCCCCTCCGAGCTCTGCCTCGCTCATTCCCGTTACCCAGAGCGACACGTCACTACTCGCGCCTCAACCAAGCTCCCCTCATCCTTCAGGACAACCAACCCCGTCGGCCCGCCTCCCCTCTCCCCGGAGACGGAGCTGGCGGCGCTCGTCCTTCGAACTTCCGCTTTGCTGACGGACGTGGCTTCAGCCCAGTCCTCTTTCCCGTGGGGCGGGCCCACTGTCGTGATCGACGTGCCTCTGGGCCAGTAGTGATGTACCGTTCGAGGCTCGGGGAAGCGGGCGGGCTGCGGAGCTGGGAGTGGGCGCGCGTGGAGCGGATGGCGGAGGGAGCGGGGCGGAGAGCGGATTCTGAGACCCCGGTGAGGCATCCTGGCCCGGAGGGCGTCTCAGGCGAGGAAGGGGAAGGCGGCGGGGCTGCAGCCTGAGGGAGAGGAGGAGGAGGAGGAGGGCGGCAACGGCTGGGCGGTGGGATCACGGCTGGGGGAGTCATGGATACCCCCCCCCCATCACCCCACGCGCGATCGGCCTAAGGCGGCCTCTGGAAGGAAAGCGGGGGTGGCTTCCCGAGGCCGCCGATCGCGCCGCGCGGCTTCATTCTGCATCAGCCGCCGCATCTCCCGCTTCCCCCCACCCACCCACCCCAAGCCTTGCAGCTGGAAAAGTAGCTCCTCAGGGAATAAGGTGCCCATCCTTCCCAGCAACGGGGAAGCGTGTGTGAGATGGGCCTGGCCCGAAAGCTCTCCTTCAGAGAATGAATGAAGTCTGAACACGCAGGCAGGGTGACTTCACACGTTAGCGTTGAAGCAGCGTCAGTTTCCACCCTGGTTTGCTACCTTTCAGCGAGAAGCAGAGCTCGGGGTGCCCTTGAGCAAGGCGTGTGCAAGCAGCCACGGCCCCTCCGCAAAGGAGGAAGGTGGAAGGGCTGCCAGGAAGGAGGCGGGTGGTAGTAGCCTAATGGCCTCATTACACCGGTCTTCTCTCTCTGTTTTAGACCTTTGTAGAACCCTAAGCTGTGATTTCTCCACCCATTTGAACTCCCGTTTTCTTTTTTTCTTTTTGCCTCAGGCCCCTAGGAACGTTTTTCACTTTCCTTGATATTTCTACCCCCCTGTAAGGTAGATCTCATCATCCTCAGTGTTTGACAGCTTGGTTTGCCCCGGGGTGTCACAGTCAGTTGTGTATGGTTGGCATCCAGAAGGATTCAGGATGATGGATTTTCAATTTTAAAAAAATCACTGCTAGCAGTGCTTAAAGCTCTCTGGCTAGATCAGTGGTTCTCAACCTTTTTCAGGTTGAGACCCCACTTGCCCCGCCCATGCGCGGTGCGACCCTGGTGCGCGCAGGCATGCACGTGTCGGGCTGATCCACGTATGCGCAGCGCACGCGCCCAAAAAAACAAAATGGCGGACCGCGATGGGCTGATCCGCGCATGTGCAGCGCACGCGCAACGACCCAAACCGCGCATGTGCGGCGCGCAATAAAAAAAATGGCGGACCGCGACGGGCCGGTCTGCGCATGCGCGGCGCACGCAACGGCCCGAACCGCGCATGCGCGATGCCCGCGCGACAAATCAAAAACAAAATGGCGGACCGTGTTGTCCGGCAACCCCCGCGAAACGGTAGTTCGACCCCAAATGGGGTCATGACCCATAGGTTGAGAACCGCTGGGCTAGATGCTAAGAATAGCCAGATTAGCCATTTTCCACACATTGCAGATAGTTGATCTTATTAACTATAGAAAAGCAAGTCTGATATTTTCGCATTGATTCTATTCAGTAGTTCCTTATGCTGCATATAAGGAATGGGTATATTATATTTCCCACTTTTTCAAGAGAGCCAAAAATGCATCCAGGTCGCTGCTTTACGCACTATTTGCATGCACAAAGGTTCTTAAAATCCATGAAATCATGTCCCTAGATCTATAATTATTAAAAATTAAAATGTGGAAGGACTCTGAGAGATTATATAACCCTGAAGCCTCTCTGTCAGATGCTGTTCAACTTTTGTTTAAATACCCCGACAGAGAAGAGCTTACTTTCTATGAATCTGTTTCACTGCATTTCATTCTTAATGTTTAGTGCAAATCTGTATTTCTGTAAGTCTTGAGATTTCACCTATATTTATCAAGCTAATATGAGCCAACTTACCCAACTCCAGCACTGAGTTGGAGAATCGGAAAGGAAACCTGTGCAGCGTTCAAGAGTTGGTTAAATTGACTAATATCATCTTGACAACTTTCCA
Organism: Bothrops alternatus; assembly: GCA_034064705.1. Lineage (NCBI taxonomy): Eukaryota > Metazoa > Chordata > Lepidosauria > Squamata > Viperidae > Bothrops > Bothrops alternatus. The sequence goes on from JARGCV010000294.1 coordinate 780,672, forward strand.
CTGTTTTAAATCTCAGAGTACTGTGCAATATAAGAATGAGTCTATATAGTTCTAGTGACCACAGTTGCATTTTAAGATGCACAGTGGAGTATATATTTAGAACAACTTTGGGCTAAATATTTGTGGTCTTGAGTGCTACTATATTCTAATCTCAAAGTTTAATTGTGTGCTAAATAATAGGAGAGCTGCTTGAAAAGTACCTCCTATGCCTGGTGGACTTTACATGGGATGTTAATAATGTTTTACTCCTTTTATTTGCTCTAAACTGATACTTCCTAGTCCTGTTTCTGATTTTTATTGGGAGCATTTAAATTTGTAATTTAGTAACTGCAGCACTTGAATAGGACCCCTTATAATTCTAGTTTTATTGGAATGTTTATTGGAAACCTTATTCTCATTCATTGCTACATAGCTTAAGATAAAAGAAAATCTGTGGTTATTGTTGAATCCCAAATGAAACTTGATTTGAAAGAAGTTTCAAATAGGAAACTTCCTATTTCAGATAGGAAGTTGAATTAGAATTTATGTTTCTTTTTTCTCCTGGAGCAGCTGTTAGCAAAAATGAACTGTGCACCTGGCTTTTTAAGCAATTAACTTTCCTCTTGATTTCATTTTCATGAAGAATATGTTCTTTTAGATCCCCCACTTGGCCAGCGAACAAATATTTATTTTAAGCAGTGTTTAAAGTTGCATGAGATAAACTCAAGTTTTCTTGTCAGTGTAACCTTTTCAAACTTCTGTAAACCTGAACTTTTGTGTGAAACCCACATCCAGAAGATAAAGTTTATGCTAATGCAGCCCCCTCATAGGCTACTGGGTGGAAAAAGATAATTTTAAGTTAATACTGAAATGTTTGCTTTGAATGTTTTTGGCAACTGTTGGATAGTGTTTCATAACTTTTGCTTTTTGAAGTTTTAAAAATGGTTAAACAGTGGAATCTATTGTGAACACATGAAAATGTAGAAAGCCTCCTTCAGAAAGCTGTTCTTTGTTTTAGTTGGCATTGATTGTTTAGGTCCTTGAACCATCACGGTGGTTGTAATTAAACAAAACAATGAACATTTCTTATACATTTCCTGTTGGATTCTGGGGAAGTACAAATAGAATTACACTAATTTATAAGGATGGACAGTACATTATTTTGAGGAAACAACAACACTGTTTGATCCTGATAAAATGAAATCTGTGCCATTATCCCACCATGCAGCATTTGCTTATGGTGTGTTAATAAGGATGACTTTAAGAATGTGTTTGTACTTAATTTTTTGGGTTCTTTTTTCCTTTCAGGTGTGTAAGTGTTACCTTTGGTTACCTTTGGCAGAATGACCAAGTTAGGTTTCCTCCGCTTGTCATATGAAAAACAGGACACCCTCCTCAAGCTCCTGATTCTGTCTATGGCAGCTATCCTTTGTAAGTCTATGCTTTAAAAATTCTAGCTGGCAAGAGTAATGTATGGCTATAACCATTACCTCTTGAGTTTTTTTAATGTGAATACCACTTTGAACTTTGGTATTTTGTTCTCCTAGTCATATAATCAACCTTGACTTGGCCTGGTTCAGCATTTCTAGCCTCTACGTTTCCAATTGGCAGATAACTAATATTAAGATCATTGAAACCCCATGATTAACCATACACTAAATAAATAAATAATAGCCTCTGCATATTTCTTTCTTTATGTGTTGCAGCTTTTTCTACTAGACTTTTCTCTGTGTTACGATTCGAGAGTGTCATTCATGAATTTGATCCGTAAGTATCCCTCTTGACTCTGATTTGATCGGAGAGATCCTTTGTCTTGGTGTGTTCAGGTGCAGGTTTTGTTAGGGTAGAATATTAAGCTTCCAAATAATAAAGCAGGTTGTTCTGCTTCAGCAATAGGGGCTTCACAATATATCAGGGAGAGTGTTTTTCTGGAAGACAAAGAACTAACATTAGATTCAGATAATTTTGCAATAAAATTAATATTCTAGCAAGTTCTGCCTGGATTGACTATGAATCTTGAGTATGAAATATAATAGAAGTGTTTCTTCTAAAACAGCCTTAGCAGCTTTAAGATGTGTGTGGACTTCAATTCCCAGAATTATCCAGTCCAGCCATGGGAACTCTAGGAATTGAAGTCCACAAATCTTGCCAAGTTGCCAAGGTTTAGAAACACTGTTCTAAAGGAATGTTTACAACTGTGAGATTGACCCAAAAATAATGGACTACTATTGAATGGTTATGGGATCTATCGGTTGCTTTAGCTCAACAGGCTGGTATGGTGAAGAGTAGTTTGTATAACGGAATATTTGTGTTGTTACAGTAAGCTAGAGAGTGCGTAATGATATTTAGAAATATAAGGCCAGGCTACATTTTCTTGGTTGCCTGCAAAGAAGGTTAATCCTTTATGCATTTGGAATATTTCTGTTTGGATTCTATAAGGATCCAAGAGAAAAACTGTTTTTATCAAGTTGGTGTTAATTTGTATATTGGAATTGGGAGCTTTGCTACATAAGTACTGTAACTGAAGGCCAAGTCTGCAATATGAGGAACAGCAAACAATAAAATCTTACTGGCAAAAGACTCAGATTTCTGTTACTCCCACAGGTATTTTAACTACCGCACCACTCGCTTCTTGGCAGAAGAGGGTTTTTATAAATTTCACAACTGGTTCGATGATAGAGCATGGTATCCTCTGGGGAGGATCATAGGTGGAACCATCTACCCAGGTAAGAGCTAGGCATTTCTCAAAGACCAACGCACAATATATTGTAATGGCGTCACATTAGAGAATAGTTCTTTTCTGATGTTCTGCGGATCACAGATGCAACAAATACCCCCAAACGGGTAAGCAAGTGTCATTCATTTTTCAGGTAGTGCAGCCAAACATAATTAATCCAGTGTGGTATTGGCTTCATTTTATAGGGGAAAGCATGCTTGCAGATCTATAAGAGACCCTATAGTCAGCCAGCGATATTGAGAGCTAGTTGTCTCAGCAGTCCAGATTTTGCTTAAGTCTCTCGCAAATATAACACTTCTGCATCCAGCAGACCAGTAACTCCTTGCAAATAACATCCCTGCTTCATTTTATTTCAGGTTTAATGATCACATCCGCTGCCATCTATCACGTTCTGCACTTCTTCCACATTACAATAGACATCCGAAATGTGTGTGTGTTTCTGGCCCCCCTCTTTTCTTCCTTCACCACCATAGTAACATACCACCTCACCAAAGAACTTAAGGTAATACTGAAAGATAGAGCCAACTCCTGGGAATGGGAGCTCTACTCTCTACTCTTTGTGTGTGGTATAGAAAAGTTGAGACTGGCAATGTTTATTTCTACAGTTCCTCTTCCTTTCAGCTATTGATTGACTGATTCAAGAACAGTCTTAATTGTAAGCTGTGCCAAACTTAATATAATCATTGTATTTGGGGGTCTGTATTGGTACAATGTTAGCATATTGGGAAGGAGTAAAGAAAAGTGTAATACCGGTACTATGGTATAGTGGTTAAGGTGCTGGTTAGAAACCAGGAGACGGAGAGTTCTTTTCCTGTCTTATGGCATGAGGGGTATTATGTATGTTCTCTGCCTTGAAAAGTTGGATAAAAATGTAATAAACAAACACACAATATTCCTAGGTAGGTTGCACTGAAAGACTGTCTAAGCCAGGGGTAGGCAACCTTGGCTCTTTTACGACTCGTGGACTTCAACATCCCAGAATTCCTGAGCCAGCCATGCTGAGGGGAAAGGGAGAGGTTTCCAAGCTGAGCCATGCTGGCTCAGGAATTCTGGGAGTTGAAGTCCACGAGTCGTAAAAGAGCCAAAGTTGCCTACCCCTGGTCTAAGCTTTTAGATGAATTCATTCATGTTTTAACATTCATGCATGTTGATTTAAGATGGAAGGTCACGTATGTTGAATACTGAAAGTATATTTTAGATGCTTCAGTGAGAAGATGTTTGCTGATTACAAATTAGAAATTTACTTAGACTTCCGTTAACTTGTTTGTAACAGCCTTCGTTCATCGCTTCTTTACAAAATTATTATTTTGACGAAATAAAAATAGTAATAAATGCAAGAAAAGTGATCACGTCTAAGAAATATATGGAGCCTCCTTCCCAACACTCTTTACATATCTTGGAAATAATGTCAGCATTAGTGACTTCCTTCTTTTTTTTTTTCTGCTTAGGATGCAGGAGCTGGTCTTTTGGCTGCTGCTATGATTGCTGTGGTGCCTGGTTACATCTCCCGTTCTGTTGCAGGCTCCTATGATAATGAAGGTGAGGTCAGTTTTTTTAATGTCCTTAATAATTTCAGCCTGGAATAAATTTAGGTAGGTAGGTAGGTAGGTAGGTAGGAAGGAAGGAAGGAAGGAAGGAAGTTGGTTCTCTCCTCAGTCATGCAAGCACTATATAGGCAACGGAATATACTTTATAGAAACAAATATAGAATATTCTGTTGTGTGATATTATGGGGGGAAATGCCAAGATCTCTGACAACAAGGATTGAAGAAACTGATTAGTTCAGTCTTGATCTCTTTGTTGATTTAATGATCCTCATTCATCTCTCAAATCAGACTAATAAAATTGAAATTGTAACCATTTGATGCTAAGGCAGATATAAAACATTTGTTCCTGGCATGAAACGAAGCTTTGGATTTAATAATTTTATTGGCAGTAAAATTACTTTTTAGTTCAAGTCTTATTTCTGGTTTCACTGTAAAGTATTTTTCACATGAAATCTGCTTTTTGGAGTTTTATTAAAAATGTACTTTAAAGAAATAGGGCAAAAGTTTAAGAACCCTTTAAAAATGCATTATGAGAGTAGCTCTTTGCTGATGCAGTACTAATACTGGCCTTCATAAAATTTCATGATGTTTTTAAAAATTATAGAATTCTGTTACTGAGTTTACCGCATGCCCTTTGAATGGGATATAAATTGGAAATGTGAATAAGTGAAATACTGCGAAGAAAAATTAGGAGACAAATATATGATAAGCAGTCCTCTTTTCTTTCTGAGAACTCAAGACTTTATTTGATAATGTTTACCAACTCGGGCAACTTTAAGATGTGTGGACTTAAATATGCTAGCTGGGGAATTCTGGGAGTTCACCCATCTTAAATTTGCCAAGATTGGAAAACACCTCTTTATACTTTACTCTTTTATGTAGTATTACAGGTTTTGCACCTTTGGATCGAAAGGCTGAAGTTTGACTTAGATCTGGTTTATTTCCAGGTATTGCTATATTCTGCATGCTTCTGACCTACTATATGTGGATCAAAGCTGTGAAGACAGGGTCCATATATTGGGCGGCCATTTGCGCGCTGGCCTATTTCTACATGGTGAGTGATAACTTTTCACCAGGCGCCTTGAGAGACATCCCATCAAAACAGACAAAATTCAGCCTGGAATCGCTTCCCGACTTATTTATACTTTGTACATTTGTAAGCATGATTGCATTTTTGCAAATTTCTGAAGCCACCAACTTTGCTATTAAGGACTATGTAGCACCATTCTTGAAGCATGTGCCACTGTCCTTGGAGAAGGAAAGGGGAAATGAGTGCTACTGTTCTCCTTATTTCAGACTACAGCTTGTACCTCTTAGCCTCCATCTGTCTTATTTGTCAAAGCCAAGCTATTTTTATAAATCGCTAAATAAAGCCTAGATGGTTTTCTTTTTTTCTTTCGCAGCTGAGTTATTTGTTAAATTTAAATCACACCTTGCCTATTGGGGCTCAAGGGAGTGAATGCTTCTCTTTCCTTCTCCAGTGTTTATTTTCACAAAAAATCATGCTAGATAGTTAAGGTGAGAGATTGTCTGGAATGAGTCACTGTCTCTCAGGAATGAAGGCAAAAAACAGGCAGTGCTTGTTTAACTTAATTCCTAGTTTAACTTAAACCTTTACATTAGCCCTTAGAGACCTGGTCTTTCTTGTGTTACAAAGATAGGCATGTTAATATTAAAAGGAACAGTCAACCTTCAAACGTAGCTGCTAAAAGCAGTAAGATTTTTGAGGGAAGCAAAGCTTTTGTGTTACTCATCTCTCTAGCGTCCCAACCCAATCAGACACTTGCGGCATTTAGAAATGTATCATTTCTGTGTTCCATTTGGTTTTTCCCCCAGGTTTCTTCTTGGGGTGGCTACGTGTTTTTAATCAACCTAATTCCACTTCATGTCCTGGTGCTGATGTTGACTGGACGATTCTCCCACCGGATCTACGTGGCTTATTGTACAGTATACTGCTTAGGAACTATTCTCTCCATGCAGATCTCTTTTGTCGGTTTCCAGGTAAGAAATCTGAAAGGTGGAGGAAAAGGGGATAGTAAAGCTTTTTCTGCTCTTGAACTGGCTGCCTGTTGATTTGGCCATTTGACAATGACAGTAGTTGAGGCAAAGAGCTAACTCAGTAGCCTGCTGGCCAAACAAAAGCATTTAATTGTCATAAAAAGTAGCTTAATTGGGCTTCTTCCTTCCTTCCCATAGCCCGTTCTTTCATCTGAACATATGGCTGCCCTGGGGGTTTTTGGTCTCTGTCAGATTCATGCCTTTGTGGATTATCTGCGCAGCAAACTGAATCCTCAGCAATTTGAGATTCTTTTCAGGAGTGTGATCTCCTTGGTTGGCTTTGTCCTTCTATCCATAGGAGCTGTTTTGATGTTAACAGGTAAGGGGATGCCGCAGGTCTTAAGAATGCGTACTGAATATATTTCTGTCCAGTTTCGTTGGAACTTTAAACCAATTTCTGCTTTTGATTGGATGCTCTCCTTTTTTTTATTTTTGAGATTCAAAAATCTTTGGACATATGAGTTAGTTTTGCTGTGTTAGCATGCATTTTGGGGCATTGCAACGTCCTGAAAATAATGTTTTCTGTTTACTTATTTGAAAGCAAATTGTGGAAATAGATTAAAACTCTCCAGCTTTTGGATACTATTTAATACCAAATGACTAGTGGGACTTAATTATTCATGTGATTGAAGCTTTGAAGAATTCTGGATCAATAAGTACAGTCTGAATTGCAGGAGCAGAGTTTTATATTTAGTCAAAAATGATTCTCTTAATATATGTCTAAGGAAGAAGCAATAATCCTGATTAAATTTTCTGGGCATAATTGGAAAAGATATTTTGATTCTATCTTTTAACAAAACTGAATTTCTAGATTTGTTATAGAATCTCTGTGTGTGTCTGTGTATAATTCAAGCATTATGCAGGCATGTTGAGATACTGCTCCATTAATATCTTTTTTGAGCCTAGTTATTTCTCAATTTTGTCAGGAAAAATTTCTCCATGGACCGGACGCTTCTACTCTTTGCTTGATCCTTCGTATGCGAAGAATAATATTCCAATCATTGCTTCAGTTTCTGAGCACCAGCCCACCACATGGTCATCCTACTATTTTGATCTTCAGCTTCTTGTTTTCATGTTTCCAGGTCTGTATAGTGTAGAAATGTGTGACAATAATATTGTATATTTTAGCTTATGTCTTGTTTGGTCATCCTCTGTTACTTCCAACATAATTTGTTAATTGCTTCATTCTATGCTAATCTTGGACTTGACTTGTAAAATTTTAATTTCATGTAAAAATGTTCCACTGAAATTTGTTTTTGTTTTTGTTTTTTTTTTAAAAAAAGACCAGATTCTTACTTGGAAAAAATAAGATCTTAGGAAAGTGTCTCAAGCAGATAGTTGGGGGGGGGAGTTGATCAGAAGATCTTACTTGGTGCCTTCAAAGTTTTTATTCTGCAAATGTCTACTTCAGTCTTAAAATTTGTTTGACAAGATTTTTCCAAATCTTATTCTACGCTTAGCAGTTGACCCGTTCTCTTTTTATCTTACAGTTGGTCTGTATTACTGTTTCAGCCATCTGTCTGATGCCCGAATTTTCATAATCATGTATGGCGTTACAAGCATGTATTTCTCTGCTGTGATGGTGAGTGCCGAATGTTGGCTTACCATGGGTTTTGGGGAAAGAATGTACTAGCATGAATAAAAGAGATTGTCTTATTTTGCTCCTTGATAGATACATTAGACAAGATGCACTGGGCAAGTGGGTTTTCTCTTTCGGGGAGGGAGAAATAAATAGAGACAACAGGCATCGTATCTGATCCCTTTTTCAATCTCACCTCCCAGAAAATCATGTATATGCGTATGGCTGAATGTACTCAGTAAATTGGTGTTTTAATAGGTTCGTCTCATGCTGGTACTGGCCCCAGTTATGTGTATTCTGTCTGGCATTGGAGTTTCTCAAGTGTTGTCGACCTACATGAAAAACCTAGACATCAGCCGACCCGATAAGAAATCTAAAAAGCAACAGGATTCTACTTACCCCATCAAAAATGAAGTGAGTGTTGATATAATCATAATTGTTTGATACATCAAGGCTTCCAGCCACATATTTAAAATACAGCATATAGCCTTGTGCATAGAATGTTCTACTTTACTAGTCATTGGAACTGTCTCTAGATTATCTGCCAGAGAATAGATGCCTCTGAATGCCTGTTAAAAGGTTCCTTTAACAAAATAGTATTCTCCCCCCCCCAAATACTTTAGGCATACTTTAGGCAAAATACTTTAGGCATACTTTAGAAAGAGTACAGAGAAGAGCAACAAAGATGATCAGGGGACTGGAGGCTAAAATATATAAAGAATGGTTGCTGGAATTGGATATGTCTAGTTTAATGAAGAGAAGGACGAGAGGGGACATGATAGCAGTGTTCCAATATCTCAGGGGCTGCCACAAAGAAGAGGGAGTCAAGCTATTCTCCAAAGCACCTGAAGGCAGGACGAGAAGCAACGGATGGAAACTAATCAAGGAGAGAAGCAATAGAACTAAGGAGAAACTTCCTGACAGTTAGAACAATTAACCAGTGGAACAACCTGTCTCCAGAAGTGGTGAATGCTCCAACACTGGAAGTTTTTAAGAAGAGACTGGACAGGCATTTGTCTGAAATGGGATAGGGTTTCCTGCCTGAGCAGGGGGTTGGAGTAGATGACCTCCAAGGTCCCTTCCAACAACATCATCATCATCATTATTATTATTATTATTAGTAGTAGTAGTAGTAATGATTCCGGTTGCTTCTTAGGTTGCCAGCGGGATGATCCTCGTCATGGCCTTCTTCTTGATCACTTATACATTTCATTCAACTTGGGTAACCAGTGAAGCCTACTCTTCTCCCTCAATAGTTCTGTCTGCTCGTGGTGGTGATGGGAGCAGAATTATTTTCGATGACTTCAGAGAAGCGTATTATTGGCTTCGTCACAATACACCAGAGGTAATATGGTCTCTGTGCAAGAACATTGATAAGAAAATTGGAGCAGGCTGTAGGTTTTCTTAATGCTAAATATATATATATAGGTTTTCTTAATGATATATGTGTGTGTGTGTGTGTGTATGTATATATATATATATGTGTGTGTGTGTGTATCTATATGTATATATGTATCTATATGTATATATATATGTATATATATGTATATATGTATATATGTATGTATATGTTTTCTGAGGGTGTTTGTATGTAGGTCTTTGGTTCTTCGGGTTTTCTCCCACGTAGAATTTGAAGTGTCTTGGCGACGTTTCGACGAAGTCTCATTCGTCATCTTCAGGCTGGTGCTTTTTGCTTCTGCTTCTAGGAGCAATGTGTGGTTGTAACTGAAACAGTTATATATATATATATCCCCCCAAATTTTTGTCTAAAGTCTGTATGTGAGCTAATATATAAAGCATTTACATATCACCAAGATTTCTGAGGCAGCTACAGGACAGATAAATTCTCTGCAAGTGTTAATAAGCTCACTGTTTTGCTTTTATCTTTTCACTGCCTGCGGACAAAGTCGTTTAATCATCTTGATTAACAATTAGAAGGTTGGCATTCTCATCCAATTGAAAAGCTTGTGACGCAAACCAGAAAAATACTTGTTTTGTAACCAGCCTATTTTCACCATCAGCTCATTGGCATTTATTATTTGCATGTTCACTGAAATGTTGTCTTTTTGTCTGATCTCAGGATGCAAAAGTGATGTCGTGGTGGGATTATGGTTATCAGATAACAGCTATGGCAAATCGAACCATCCTCGTGGATAATAATACTTGGAATAATACACATATTTCCCGAGTTGGACAGGTAGGTGCTGAATGCTTATGAATGATTTCCCTAATTTTCTTTGTATTTTGAAGTGTGAAGGCATTTTTTTAAAAAAAATCATAATTAACCTTTATACATCCAAGGAATTCTGAATGCAAGTGCTTGATCTTTATTCATTCCTCTTTTACCTGCACATTGTTAGTACCCATTATGACTGAGGTAATGGAGGATAAATTGCATAAAATAATAACAGCATAGTTTTATACCTCAGCAAAATGATGAAGATTGAATTTATGAGCTGATGTGTGTTTCCAGGCCATGGCGTCCACTGAAGAGCGGGCTTATGAGATCATGAGGGAGCTGGATGTCAGTTACGTGCTAGTTATATTTGGAGGCCTCACTGGATATTCCTCAGATGGTAATGCTATGTTTTTATTATTTCCCTTGAAAGGAACTTTCAGGGTTCCTGAGTCATTGAATTGTGCGCATCCCTACATCAATCCAACTCAGTACAGCTGCTGATAAATTGCTTTTTATATTCTTCACGTTTTCTGCATTTAAAAAATCCAAACCAGATGGCCTTGTTAATTCACAGCAATATTTCTCAACTTCTCAACCATCCATTGGCTGGTTGGGGAATTCTGGGAGTCCACACATCTTAAATTTGCCGAGGTGGAGAAACATTGATCCAGAGAGATATTTTTCTTTTCTTGCTGGTATAATGTGGTTAATTTAACAACAGACTGATTTTTTTTTTGTTGTTGAGAATCTTTTGATAACTAGGAAGTTAAAGACTCCTTCAACCCTAATGAATTGGAACAGATTCACCAACTGCCTTACTTTTTGTTCCATAGACATCAACAAATTTTTGTGGATGGTGAGAATTGGAGGGAGCACAGACACCGGCAAGCACATAAAGGAACATGATTACTATACACCAACCGGAGAGTTCCGGGTAGACCGAGAGGGCTCCCCGGTGCTGCTTAACTGCCTTATGTACAAGATGTGCTACTACCGTTTTGGACAGGTCTATACAGAAGCAAGTGAGTGATTTTGTCTGCATTTTGCAGCATTATTGAGGAGTTAGTTTGGAGGACATTCCCTTTTTCTATATGCTGTTCTCTGCACGTTCCATGTCTTAGATGCCTTGTTCTATTTTATTCTTCAGAAAATTAGGGTTTTGTTTTTTTTTTTATTCTCCAGCACGGGGTAGCTAGTAGTAACCTTGAGGTGCATAAAATATTTTATCTCATTTTATCTTGAGCAACTGATGATGTTATCCATTCAGTCATGTCCGGCTCTTGGCGATTCTATGGGTCAGGTCTCTCCACATCATCCAATTCTGTATTACTTTGAGTTTTTCTATACTCTAGCTGGTGTCAGCTTTGATGTGTCCAGCCACTGTGTTCCTGGGCAGCCTGGTTTCCTTTTACTGCTGACTGTCTTCCAAAATAATTGCTTTCTCCAGTGAATTCCTCCGCAAGCTTCTTGAGCACTAAAAGTGCTGTTTGAGTATTGGGGAATTATTTTGAGCTTGGGCCAGCTTTGCATTCCATTTTTATTTCCACTGCAGCTGGATTTCCGTCAATAGTTTTCATAGTCTTTGCTTTATGAGAACTTGGAATTTATATTGCGGGGTGACCCTATTTTGCACCCTCTTTGCTCTGCTCCTGTTCTCCGATACGGAGAGAGCTTGATATGGAACAAGACACAGGCATGATTGATTAAATACTACCTTAAAGAAGGTTACCCAGAGTTTTAAAAAAACTTGAATGTGTTCTTTGTAAGGGGAGATAATTGGAATTCATAGGATCAGGAATGGTTGGTTAACCTTTTTCAGCCATTGTTTGCTTTCCTTTGTGTTTAGAACGCCCACCAGGTTATGACCGAGTGAGAAATGCTGAAATTGGCAACAAAGACTTTGAGCTTGATGTTTTGGAAGAAGCTTATACCACAGAACACTGGCTAGTTCGAATATATAAAGTAAGGCAACCACATACAGTTGGAGCATAGTTACTCGGTGGTAAGATGGGCAGCCAGTACTTGGATGGAAGGAGGGATGGATGGACAGATCACAACTGATAGTTAATTTGTACTACAGGTAGTCCCCAACTTATCAATTCAGATCAGAATTTCCACTGTTGTTAGGCGAGCCTGATTTTACAACCTTTTTGGTAAGGTTGTTAAGCAAATTATTGCAGTTAAATGGATGGAGTGATCCCTAAACCTATCTGATTTCTCCCAGGGAAGAGAGGCAGGGAAGGTTGCAAATAGCTTCTAGTTTTATTAAAACTTTTATTAGTTTTTAATACCTTCTACAAATAACATTGAAACGGAAAAAAAACCTAAAAAATTAAATTTTGTTTTAACAGGTAAAGGACTTGGATAATCGTGGGTTGTCAAGAACGTAACCTGCCTTGAGATGTACCATAATAAGCACTGATCAAGCCTTTGTGAAACAGATGGTTTTTATACTCTTTGCAGGCATGGACTTGGGACTTAATTGCCCAAGGAATCCCATCTTCGTGTAATGAATCCGTATTATGATTTTTATAAATACAAACCTGCTACCCAATCAGAAGAAGTAGCTTTATGAAAAGATCATTAAAAGGGTGTGGAAAATGTGGGTTCTTGTTCATTTCTTTCTACCTTGTCTCTTGACAATGTACAGTTGTAGTTAAATCAGTTTTTCCTTACTCTATTGCTCTCTAAACTGAGGATACTAAGAATTGCTGCTCAATAGGTCTAGACCAGGGGTAGGCAACCTTGGCTCTTTTATGACTCGTGGACTTCAACTCCCAGAATTCCTGAGCCAGCATGGCTCAGCTTGGAAACCTCTCCCTTTTCCCTCAGCATGGCTGGCTCAGGGATTCTGGGAGTTTAAGTCCACGAGTCATAAAAGAGCCAAGGTTGCCTACCCCTGGTCTAGACTCTAGATCAGCGGTTCTCAACCTTTTGCAGGCTGTGACCCCGACTTGCACCGCGCATGCGCGGCGCGACGACCCGCATCGCACATGCGTGGCGTGCGCGTGACGACCCGCATCGCACATGCGTGGCGTGATGGCCCGCATCACGCATGCGCAGAGCGTGCGCGACAGCCCGCATCGCGCATGCGTGGCACACGCACGACGACCTGCATTGCGCATGCATGGCGCGCACACGACGGCCCGCATTGCGCATGCGCAGCGTGACGGCCCGCATCGCGCATGCGCATTGCTACCCTGCGCATGTGCGGTGCTGTCCCCTGCGCCGGCCGAGGGGAAAAGGGGCAAAAAAATGGCGGACTGCAGTGTTTGGTGACCCCCGTGAAATGGTCGTTCGACCCCAAATGGGGTCGCGACCCATAGGTTGAGAACGCTGCTCTAGATGGTCTTAGTTTGACAGCTGATCTAAATGGCCAGATATTTATAGCTCAAGAGGGTGCCAGTAACTGAATTAGTTCTCCCAACTGGTTCTCCTATAGTATTTTTTATTCCTGCACACTCCAATGACACAAATGGACATATTTGGTCTGTTACTTAACCATTTGGTTTTGTACAATATGATGTAAGATATTCATGAAGAAAAGAAAAAATATCTATGAAAGACATCACCGTAATGCCATCAGAAATTTTTAGCTTTTTTTTTAAAGAAATAGCTATATGATTGAAGGGTGTTCCTGTTTTACTTTTGATAAAACATAAAATTGGGGGAAAACCTGGAAGAGTTCTGCTAGGGACTTCATGGCTGGCTGAGGAATTCTGGGAATTGAAGTCCACCAGTCTTAAAGCGGCCAAGTTTGAAGACCCCTGTCTTAAGAGCCTTGAAATGAAATACGGGCTTAGGCGGCAGAAATCCTTGGTTGAGATTTCATTGGGTATTGCCCGAGAGGCTGCTGCAATAAAGAAAACAAGCTATTGCATGAAGTGGTGTTTTATATTATTTTAGGAACTCTGCCACTTTCCCCGCTCAGCTGTAGGCTGCCTTTAAACAAACACACAAATATTTGGTGACTTTTCAGAGGTCTGAACTGTTTATATAAGCCAGACATGTCAAACCACAAGGCCCAGGGGCTGGAGGCGGCCCGCGAAGTGGTTTCATGTGGCCCGCGAAGCCATCCTGGAAACTGAGGAAACGGCCCCCGCTGCCTTGGCCCTGACCCAGGCCAGCCGGGAGCCAATGTACAATTTTGTGGTGGCTATCTATGCTGAAACGCATTCAGTCTTAGTTCCATAAGCCCTCCTCCCCTGCATGGCCTGAGAGGAATAGTGAGGCTTCTCTAGTGGACCATGCCTTGGCACTTGCCCCGGTCCCACCCCCTTCTGCCAGAGACCCTCAGATCTGTCCCACTCCTGCCCAGGCCCCCTTGATGCGAATGATGTAGAGCTGCCCACACCCACCCTGCCCACACCCACCCTGCCCCCTGAGGGCAACCACAATGCTGATGCGGCCCTCAGTGAAATTGAGTTTGACACCGCTGATATAAGCCTTCAGAAATGTTCCCCGATCGCTTGTAAAAAATAATCTCTAAACACTATGTGCCGATAAGCCCAAGCAACACACACCTTGGCTTTGCACATAAAGTATTCCTTGCACTTCTAGACAATTTGCACTAGGCTTCGTATCTTTGGGGCAAGCGCAACACATCTCTTGGAATGACCACCTCTGCCTGATTTACCTGTTTGCTTTCCTTACCTGCCCTGTTCAATTCCAATCCAGATGATGGGAAATATGACGAAAGCCTGGGAAAAAATATCCCTTGCTCCCAACTTTTTTAAGAAATTAAACTAGAAACAAAAGCAGAATGTCTACTCCAGGTACCTTAAAACCAAACAGGCTACCCTCAACCACCCCATCTGATGCCTTGGGGTACCCTAAAATCTAATGCAGCAGTCCTGAAATTGGAGATTCCGATGGTGTGCATTGCCTGGGAGATCACTCTTGGGTGCTCCAAGGTGCCCAGCTCAGATTAGCGCAGGGAATTTCCCACCTGCTCCCAAAGAGGAGACCCCCCCATCTCAAGGCTTAAAGCAAGGGTATCCAAGCTTGGCAACTTCAAGACTTGTAGACGTCAACTGCCAGATTTTTTTTTAATTTTGTTTTTTACGTGTTGCAAGAAGCAATGCAGCCTTCCCCAGACCTGGCTGATGAAGGAAGGGCAGCTCCTGCTTATTTCCATCCATCTTTTGGACCAAAAAACCCAGTAATTTGGTGTCATCTGGTAATTTAGAATCCTCTTCCCTTTAAGACCCCATCTGCACCCTTCAAGGAGGGTAGGAATTACACTCTAGAGCAGTTGTTCTTCTCAAGCTTGGCAATTTTATGTGTGGACTTCAACTCCCAGAATTCTCCAGGCAACTATGCTGGCTGGGGAATTCTGGGAGTTGAAGTCCAGCTCGATAAAAGTTACTTTTAGTCATTGTCAAGTTACTAAAAGAGGGGGGGAAAGGATGCTTTCGAAGGCACAGGAGAGAAAGGCTTGAGCCATCACAAGCTACTTCCTCCTTAAATAAAGCAAATCAGTCTGGCCCAGAATCCATTGCTGAGCCAACCTAAACACACACACACACACACACACACACACACACACACTGTTTACACGCTGCAAGAAGCAATGCAACCTTCCTGGACCTGAAGACAGACTGACGAAGGGTGGGCAGCTCCTGGTTATTTCCATCCATCTTCTGGACCAGTGTTTCTCAACCTCGACAATTTTAAGGCATGTGGACTTCAACTCCCAGAATTCCACAGCCAGCAATGCTGGCTGTGGAATTCTGGGAGTTGACGTCCACATGCCTTAAAATTGTCAGGGTTGAGAAACACTGTAAAAATCTGGATCAAGAACCAGCAATTTGGTGTCATCTGGGAGCCTAGCATCCTCTTTCCTATAAAAAAAACCCCGCAGCTGCACCGTCAAGAAGCGGGGGAATGGTTGTTTTCGTCTTCAGCACTCTTACCGTGGTGTCGACTTCAACTCCCACAATTCTCCAGGCAATTAGGCCGGCGGGGGAATTCTGGGACTTGAAGTCCACAAGTCTTTTTTTTTTTTTTAACTGCCGACTTGGAGGGGGGGGAAGCTCCGGGGCGCGCGGGAGGCAGGCTCTCTCCCCGGGCATCCTGCGCCACAACTCCGCCCACGTGCGGGCGGGCCCCACTCGCCTTCGCCCCCGAAGCTCCGGCCGGGCAAGAGGCGGAGCCGGCGCAGGAATCCCCCGCCTCGCCTCGGCTCGGCTCCTGCTTGGGCGCCCGGCTTGCGACGCGCTTTGGCGGGAAAGAAGCGGCGTTTTCGGAAGAGCGGGGCTTGGGTGAGCGGGTAGGCGGGCGCCGCCAGGCAGGAGCCGCCGGGACTCGGGCGGTCGGTACACCCGAGCAGCGGAGGGAGGGGAAGAGGAGAGGCTGGTCCCGGGAGGGTCTCTGGACGGACAGGCCGGACTGGCGCCCTCCCGACCTGCCTTGGGTTGCCTGGGCGGAGGGAGCTCGCTGCCTTTTCCCCCCAGCTGAACTGGGAGTTGCAAAGCGCGGGGGCGCCCGGCTGGGGAAGGCAGCTCCATGGTTTTGTCTGTTCAACTCCGCTCCTTTCTCCCGTTTTGAGCTCTCTCCCCACCGCCCCCCTCCCGACCTTTAGCCTTACCTGCTGGTTGAGCAAGTGGGTTGCTTTGGGGGTCTCCCTTTAGGGACCACCCCATCCCAAGACGGATTAGTCACTTTTATAGATGTGGACCCGAGTCTGCTGTTAATGGCATCTTTGTGCCTGGCTGGTGCTCTTTGGATGACGGGGAGAGGCTTTGGGTTGGTTGGATTTGGTTGGCCACCCAGGTGCTTGTTACTAAACAGGTTTTACAGTTTAGTAAGTCTATGGCCACTAAAGGTAACTTTTATAGATGTGGACTTCAACTCCCAGAGTTCCCCAGCCATGTTGCCTGGAGAATTTTGGGAGTTGAAGTCGACACAACGTAAGTTGCTAAGCTTGAGAACAGTTAGCTCTAGACTAGAGGGTAATTCCCATGCTTCTTGATGGTGCAGCTGGGGGGTTTATAGGAAAGAGCAGGGGTCTTCAAACTTGGCTCTTTTGTGACTTGTGGACTTCAACTCCCAGAATTCCTCAGCCAGGCACGCTGGCTGAGGAATTCTGGGAGTTGAAGTCCACAAGTCATAAAAGGGCCAAGTTTGAAGACCCCTGGTCCAGAAGATGGATGGAAATAACCAGGAGCTGTCCTTCCTTCATCAGTCTGTCTTCAGGTCTGGGGAAGGTTGCATTGCTTCTTGCAGTATGTAAAAAATGTGTATGTAGGTTGCATCAACAATGGATTCCGGGCCACAGATTGAATTTGTGATGGCTCAAGCATTTCTCTTCTGCTGTGTCTTCCAAAGCATTTTTTTTTCTTGTGCAAGATTCACATGAGCAAGTATATCTTAGATTCACCTTCGTGGGTTGCTTATGTATAATTACTTCTGTGTATTAATAAATGAACTGAAGAAGTAAATGAACTGAAAAATGCAATATATATATATATATATATATATATATATATATAAATTGCTAATAAAATAAAATTGCTAATAAATAAAAACATATATATATATTTGTTCCTGCGGATGGCTCTGGGTTGAGCTGAAACAGGTAAAAGAAAGAAAGATTTCTTTCTCCCATATTTGGGTTTACAGGGTGCAATTTAAAAAAGAAACATTTGATATATATATATATATATATATATATATATATATATATATATATATATATATATATATATATATATATATATATATATATATATATATATATATGATTAATGAGTATCTGGCAGCCATATTTTGTAATTCTTGGCATTATATATTTATTTTATTAATGTGGAGTTTTTATCTGTTGTTACATTGTACACTGCCCATAAGTCATGTTTTTGTGAGATGGGCAGCTACCGGTATATACATGTGCTAAATAAATAAATTCCTTCTTATTTTCAAATATTTGTAGCAGATGTGCTGGTTGTGAAAATGGCAGTGCCGTTTGTGGAAGACTGGGACTTAGTGCAGACTCTTGGTGAAGGGGCTTATGGAGAGTAAGTAGCTTATGTGAATGCATAAAACATGGAGCTCAGATAAACCCTGTAGAACAGACATGTCAAACAAGGCCCGGGGGCCGGATGCGGCCTGCGAAGTGGTTTCATGTGGCCCATGAAGCCATCCTGGAAACAGTGAGGGAATGGCCCCCACTGCCTTGGCCCTGGCCCAGGCCGGCCGGGAGCCCATGTACAATTTTGTGGTGGCCATCTATGCTGAAATGCATTCAGTCTTAGCTCCACAAGGCCGTCTAGAAACAGCAAGAAACCAGCCCCTGCCGCATTGGCCCTGCCCCCTGGGTGCATGCTGGGGAGGTGTCACCCTTTGTGAGGGATGAACAATTGGACCATGCCTTGGCACTTGCCCCGATCCCACCCCCTTCTGCCAGAGACCCTCAGATCTGTCCCACTTCTGCCCAGGCCCCCACAGGCACCCTTGGCGCGAATGATGTAGAGCTGGCCATGCCCACCCAGTAGGCCACACCCACTCCATCCACGCCCACCCAGTAGGCTACACCCACCCTGGCCACATCCCCCCCCCGAGGGCAACCGCAATGCTGATGCGGCCCTCAATGAAATTGAGTTCGACACCCCTGCTGTAGAAAAAGGATGAGCTGCAAATTGTAATCCATGACATTGAAGAATTGCAGAAGAGGAAAACCATGCTGTTTTAAGTTAAGGGGCCCTGTTTTCTGTAGAAGAAAAATGGGTGGTGGGCAAAGCTATAATGATCTTAACTTCCAGGGTAGAAGACTTAATTTGCAACCCTATTTTGGTCTCCTCTTCAGAGTTCAACTCGCTGTGAATAGGCGCACCAAGGAAGCAGTGGCAGTGAAAATGGTGGACATAAAATGTGCTGTTGAATGTCCGGAACAGATCAGGAAGGAGATCTGTATCAACAAAATGTTGAATCATGAGAACATTGTGAAATTCTATGGACACCGAAGAGAAGGCACTATTCAGTATCTCTTCCTCGAATATTGCAGTGGGGGCGAGCTCTTTGACCGAATAGGTATGGGAGAATTTGTAGGGGGCCACACTGACTTGAGATTTGGTGCAATCTAGGGATGGTAGTGTTATTTTACTACGAAGGAACCTTGTGTGAATTCCTACGTAGCTCTAAGAAAGCCAATTCAAACTGGTTGGATTATTTTAGTTCGGCCTTGATCTATTTCCCATTTTTTCCCCAGTGGAACAATTTATTCTTGTTTTAACCATTCACTCATGTCCGACTCTTAGAGACTTTATAGACAAGAGCTCTCCATGCTAAATTGTCTACATGGGACAATTTATAAAACCCAGTTTATATGCTTCTTTGTGGCTTGTTTGCCGTATAAAACATGGTTGAATTCGATAACATGCCAAAACTAAACTAAGCAATTTTCATTGTGTCTGAGCACCGTGTATGTATCTTGTTAAAAAACACACACACACACACACAAAACTGGCATTCTGAAATGAAGCCATTTCTGCAAGGTGATTGAAGAAAAGGCATCTCTGTTTGCAGAGGAGTTAGTTAGATAGATGGTCTCTTTTTTAATATGTTGCTTATTTTATGCAACTTATGCATGGGTTCAGTTTAAAATGAAAATACAGAAGAATTTAAAAGACTTGCAATGTAAAACTGCCTCTCCAATAAGGACCTGGTTTAAATGCAACTATGTTGTCTTATTCTTTCAGGGTTATTTAAATATATCTCTAGCAAGCCAGCCTTAAAGTAAACTAATATCAGTTTAAAAGATTCCAGATTAGATGGTTAATTAAGAGCTAATCCTCCTCCATCTTCTGTCCATGATGTTACTTCGATGTTATTGTTGTTTTATTGGGTTAGGCCAGTGGTAGCCAACCTTGGCTCTTTTATGACTCATGGACTTAAACTTCCAGAATTCCTGAGCCAGCATGGTTGGCTCCGGAATTTTGGGAGTTGAAATCCACGAGTCATAAAAGAGCCAAGGTTGCCTACCCTGGGTTAGGCATATTTATTATGGTTAATTTTAACGTTTATATGGTGTAACTGCCCAGAGTCGCTTCGAAACGATATGGGCTGCAAATTAATAAATACAAATTAGTCAAGTTGCAAAATGAAATACCTCTTTCTAAAGCTTACTCTCTCTACTAGCATTAGCATCTCCAGCCATACTGTCTTAAAATGCAAAATTCTAATGGGGAAAAGAAGTTATTGAAGATGCAGATTATTTTAGTGTCTGCATAACAATAAGGTGTTATTTATATGTCTGTATATGCATAATTCCGTATTTATTCCTTTATTTTTCTCATTTATGTAGTGTATATCAGAGGTGGTGACCCTTTGAGAGCTGTATGCAACGAAATTCCATTTTAATGTATGCCGATTAGTGTACATTCAAAGTGACAAAGTTATTATTCTATTCTATTCTATTGTCAGAACCTGATATCGGCATGCCAGAATCAGAAGCACAGAAATTTTTCCACCAGTTAATCGCTGGCGTGGTGAGTTTCTTTATGCTGACTTTTCGCTGATTTCTCTCACATTCTATTTTGAAGTTGGTGTGGGGCGAAAAGAATTACTAGAATTATATTTTTTTATTATAAGGTCTACCTCCATAGCATAGGAGTGACACATCGGGATATTAAGCCAGAGAATCTGCTACTTGATGCAAGAGGTACGTAATTTTTCTTCTGTATCCTAAAACCTTAGGGCTATAGGGGAACGGGGGGGGGATCATGTGACCACGGGAATGCTGCAGCGGTCATAAGTGTGAACAATGGCGTAAGTCACTTTTTTTAATGCCATTCTAACTTTTGACCGGTCACTAAAGGAACGGCTGTAAGCCGAGCCCACCTGTGGTTTGTGTGTTCTTCTCCTCCCTTCTCAATCTATTCCTTAAGCCAGGGTCTTTGAACTTGGCAACTTTAAAACTGGCTGAGGAATTCTGGGAGATGAAGTCCACAAGTCTTAAAGTTGCCAAGTTTGAAGATCCTTGCGTTTAGCTCATGAGCGAAATGCTGGAAATAGCACCTCTGTCCTTTACCTGGAGATCTCTTCGCCGCTTCTTCAGCCACCTGGAATTTTCCTGGGTTAACCTGGGTGCTTTTGGGTGATTTCATTTGAATTAAGCCAGCGTGAAGGATGATGCAGTGTCCTTGTGCTTTGTGCAGACAACCTCAAGATCTCAGACTTTGGGCTCGCTACGGTATTTAAATATAACGGCTCTGAGCGACTGTTGAACAAGATATGCGGCACGCTTCCATACCTGGCCCCCGAAGTCCTGAAAAAGAAAGAATTCCATGCTGAGCCGGTTGATGTTTGGTCCTGTGGAATCGTGCTCACTGCGATGTTGGCAGGCGGTAAGAGCTACTCAAGGTCTAATTCCTTTTCTTAACGGGAATTCTTATAAAACATGGGCACTCCATCATTGGAAATTTTCAAGAAGAGACTGGACAGTCACCTGTCTGAGATGGTATAGATTCTCCTGCTTGAGCAGGGGGCTGGACTAGAAGACCTCCAAGGTCCCTTCCAGATCCTATTCTACTCTACTCTACTCTACTCTACTCTACTCTACTCTACTCTACTCTACTCTACTCTACTCTACTCTACTCATATTCTATTCTATTCTATTCCATTCCACTCCACTCCACTCTACTCTACTCTACTCATATTCTATTCTATCCTATCCTATCTCTATTCTATTCTATTCCATTCCACTCCACTCCACTCTACTCTACTCTACTCATATTCTATTCTATTCCATTCCATTCCACTCCACTCCACTCCACTCTACTCTACTCTACTCTACTCATATTCTATTCTATCCTATCCTATCTCTATTCTATTCTATTCCATTCCACTCCACTGCACTCTACTCTACTCTACTCTACTCATATTCTATTCTATCCTATCCTATCCTATCTCTATTCTATTCTATTCTATTTTCCATTCCATTCTATAACGAACAACAGACATCTATACATTGGGAATGTGGATTAATTATGAATCTTCTGGGTAACATTTTGTG
Organism: Bothrops alternatus; assembly: GCA_034064705.1. NCBI lineage: Eukaryota > Metazoa > Chordata > Lepidosauria > Squamata > Viperidae > Bothrops > Bothrops alternatus. Next base: position 802,761 of record JARGCV010000294.1, read on the forward strand.
TTTTTCTTAAATTTGGCTCAAAAAAATGTTCCCTTTCTTGCAGAATTGCCTTGGGACCAGCCTGCTGATACTTGTCAAGAATATTGCGATTGGAAAGAAAGAAAGATATATCTTTCCCCATGGAAGAAGATTGATTCATTGCCCCTCGGTACCTTAGCGGATTGAATAATCTTCGTCTCTAAACCGGGAAATAATCTCTGACTTCTCCCTCCTTTGATCTGTAATGTCCTTTTGGAAGAAACCCAGGAAAAATTCGGCTTTATTTTTTACACACTCAGATTCGTCATCCAAAGGACATTGCAAATCCAGTGTTAAAAGCTTTTGTTTGAAGATGTTTCGCATTAGAGTATTTTAATTGAAATTGCTTTTGTATCATTTAATTCTTTATTATTATTATTATTATTATTATTATTATTATTATTATTATTATTATTATTCTTTTTTTGCAGCCTTGCTCCTCAAACTCTTAAATGAAAACCCCTCATCCAGGCTTACTATCGCAGACATTAAAAAAGACAGATGGTACACAAAACCTTTAAGGAAAGGTGAGTGTAATTTGGTCTGTGGAGATTGAGATTCTCAGTCATCCAGGTCATGGTTGTTCCAAAGGTGCTTTTTCAAAAAGCAACCGGACTTTGTTTTTGCTTCTCATTCAAGAAGCTTGAATCTGCTGGTCTGTGACCATAATAAAGATGGATTGATTGAATTTAAACTGGTCAACAGCCCTAGATAGCTGCAGACCTTAGCCTGACCTTGAATGCCTTAATTTAACTTAAATTGCTTTTGTTTAGATCCTAATCATGCCATCTCTGTCTTTGTAGGCATAAAACGGTCCCGGATTTCTTCAGGAGGACCTTCTGATTCTCCAGGAGGTTTTCCTAAACACATTAGATCAGATATGGATTTCTCTCCAGTAAAAGATGCACACAGGTGAAGACACCCTTACGTGCGTCTGTAGTGTCTAGTAATTGACAGTATTTAACTTCAGAGAAAGCGCACTGTTTCTGTACATTTCTGAGGTGTGAGTTGTTCTCATTAGTTCCCTAGGATACCTGTAGGCAACAGAACCATGGCTGACACCATGGACTTTGGGACATTCCTCTAGGCAGGATTGGACATCTGAAGTGGAGTACAGATTGACAAGTTCAGTCTGTAGACTCTTCTAGTCAGGCTTGAAAATTGCTGGCCTGAAATCCTGCAGAGATGCTGCTTATCAAGCATGCTGGTCCTAGGCTAGGTGTAGTAACGATGTATATCAGTGGAAGGCCATCAGCTCTCCCAGGTTCTGATGGGCTTGCACCATCACAATGTTCTGCCTGTCTTCTCTATCAAACCAAAATGCTCCTTTTGAATAGTTGGCTGGTCTGGATTAATCTTCAATTTGGGAAGTGCTGGTTGTATATTTTGATTGGTTAGTGATGATCCTATTGGAATATGCTTAGGTCTGGAATATTTTTTTGGGGGGGGGAGGGAAATGAAACACTAGGTTGTATGCAAAATTAGCTTTAATAGTCTTATGTAAAACAAAGGCTACTACAGTCCAGCGAAGACGAAACTATGCTTTCTGAAAGTACAATAAGTACTTTGACAGCTAGAACAATTAATTAGTGGAACAACCTGCCTCCAGAAGTTGTGAATGCTCCAACACGGGAAGCTTTTAAGAAGAGACTGGACAACTAGAAAACTGATGCACACTAACCTTGTGATGAACCTGATCTGTTTTTGTTGTGGCAGTGAGGAAAAAAAGATCTGTTCCAAATCCCAGCCAGAACCAAGAACTGGGCTCTCTTTGTGGGATAGCAGCCCAGGCAATATCGAGAAATTGGTGCAAGGGATTAGCTTCTCTCAACCCACCCGCCCTGAGCATATGCTGCTGAACAGCCAGCTGTTAGGCACTCCAGGTTCATCACAGGTAAGGTTGCCCAATGGAACGCTTGGCTTCGCTACGTTCTTAAATCACTGCTGGAAATCCTTGGCTTACAACCATTCATTTAGCTCAGAGTTACAAAGGCACTGAAAGAAGTGACATACAGCCAATCCTTGCCCTGACAAATCACTGCAGTTCAGGCACTTGGCAATTGGGGTATATTTACAACTGTTGCAGCATTCCAGGCACACATGATTGTCATTTGCAGCCTTCCCAACCAACTTCCAACAAGCAATTCTCAATTTGCTTAACAGCTGCATGATTCGCTTAACAATTGTAATTTCCCAACTATTGGGCGAAAAAACACATTGTAAAATCAGGCATCACTTCCTTGACTGCCTTGCTTAGCAACAGAAATTTTGACCCCAGTTGTGGGCGTAAGCCGAGAACTACCTCTATATTGTGTTTTCCTGTTCTGTTTAAACTCCATCCTTTGCTTTGGAATTTAATGATTTTGAAAAACAAAACAAAACACCATAACAAAACTAAAGGATAAATTCATAGTTTCAATGAAGATGTTACAACTAACGGTTGGAAATCACATTAGCTCCAGGCAAATCAGCTGAATTGCTTGGTTTCTGCCATTTTTTGCTTTGTCTCTCTCTCTTTCTTAGAACCCCTGGCAACGTCTAGTAAAGAGGATGACCCGTTTCTTTTTGAAATTGGATGCTGACCAGTCCTATCAAATCTTGAAGGAGGTTTGTGAAAAGATGGGCTACATCTGGAGGAAAGGTTGCACAAACCAGGTATAAAAGTAACACCTTGTGTGTGTGTGTGTGTGTGTGTGTGTGTGTATAAACCAACAGAAGAATAAATGCACGCATTCTTTGTGTTAAGGATACAAGAAGCACGTAAAAAACTCATTCCAGTTCATAGAGATCATAAAGGAACAAAACTTACAGCCCAGCGACCTACTCGTTAGCTTCGATGTCATATCCCTCTTCACCCAAGTGCCAATCAAAGAAGCCTTAACAGCTATCCAAAACAAATATAACCCCCCCAAACACATCCTAGATCTGACCAACCACTGTCTATCCAACACATACTTCATCTATAACGGACAAAAATACAAACAAATAGAAGGAGCACCCATGGGATCACCCCTCTCACCTGTCATTGCAAACCTCTACATGGAACACTTTGAAACCCAAACCCTAGAAAAATCTAATCACAAACCCAAACTCTGGCTCAGATACGTAGATGACACCTTCGTAATCTGGCCACATGGGAAAGAAAAACTGGAAAACTTCCTCACACACCTCAACAGCCTACACCCCAAAATACAGTTCACCATGGAAACAGAAGCTAATAACCAACTTCCCTTCCTGGATGTCTTAGTCTACAAGAAATCCAATGGCTCCCTAGGACACACCATCTACCAGAAGAAAACACACACAAACCGCTATCTGCACGCACTCTCACACCACCACCCAGCACAGATCAACTCCGTAGCCAAGACACTCATCTCCAGAACCAAATGCCTAGCTGATGAACAAAACCTAAAAACCGAACTACACACTCTCACTAATGTACTAACATCCAACGGATTCCCAAGAAATAAGATTTCCAACTTAATCCAAAAAGAAACTCCCACTAAAATCCAAGACAGAGAACAAGAAAACGGCAAAGCCCTCCTCCCATACATAAAAGGCACCACAGACAGAATCGGCAAGATCCTGAACAAACATAACATCAAAACAGCATTCTGCACAAACAGAAAAATATCCACCATCCTAAGAAACCCCAAAGACAAAATTGAGTTAGAAAATCAAGGAGTATATGAAATCCCATGTACTGCTTGCTCCACCACATACATCGGACAAACCAACAGAAGAATAAGTGCACGCATTGAAGAACACAAAAACTCAGTCAAAAAAGAGGAACCAACTTCTTCCCTGGTCCAACACCTTAAAGCCACAGGACATGAAATTGATTTCAAAAAGACCAGAACTATTGCCAAAACTGAACACTTTAATAACAGAATAATCAGAGAAGCCATCGAGATAGAAAAACGCCCTCACAGCATGAACAAACGAGATGATACCTCCCGCCTACCAGCCATTTGGAAACCCGCCCTTATTGACAAAAGAGTCCATAACACAAAGAATGACACCAGACCTACACTCACAAAAACCATACACGATGTCACCACCACACATCCAGGCAAAAAGCAAACCCAAACCCACACCGATGATGAGGCACGACCACAAACCAGAAGCCAGACCACAGCTGCATCATTAGCCACCTTAAACCCCTCCAATCCATACAAGAAGCAAACTGACACCCACCATGAAGATGAGGCACGACCACGAACGCGAAGCCAAACAGCTATACAGCTCACCATCTCTAATCTCCCTGTAACTCAGATTAACCTGAGCACAACTAAGCCCCCACCCAAACAGAACACTCCCCCAGCCAATCAGAGCACAGCCAACCCCTCATCCAATCAGAGCACAGCCAACCCCCTAACCAATCAGAACACACCTCCACCCAATCAGAACATAGCCGAGCTCCCAGCCAATCAGTTCAAACCTCCACTGGCAGTTAAAAGGAAGAAACCGTTGCAACCACACATTGCTGCTAGAAGCACGAAGGCGAAAGCACCAGCCTGAAGATGACGAATGTGACCGTCGAAACGTCGCCAAGACACTTCAAATTCTACGTGGGAGAAATCCCGAAGAACCAAAGACCTACATACAAACACCCGCTAAAACCTCAGAAAACAAATATATATATATATATATGTTGGCTGAATAAGCAAAGGAATAAGTAATTAGTTAGAACTGCACGTGGGTGCTATTTGTGCAATTCTTAGCTACTACTAATTTTATTATTATATTATTATATATTATAATTACAAACTGGAGCCAGCTTGCTGTCATGGCTAAGGTGCTGGCTTAGAAACCAGGAGACTGAGAGTTCTAGTCCTACCTTAGGCAGCTGAGTGACTTTGGATCAGTCCTGTTTTTATTTCTCTCAGGATGTTTATTTGTGATTGAGTTAGTGACTCAAGAATATTGCTTGGGAGAAAAGCGTTTATGAGGTTGCCGTGTGCTTCAGTAAAGAGCACACACGATTATAATGCTTACTATATATTGTGAGACTTTCTGTCAGCCCCATCACAGCAAGAAAGCATTGCCCCCAGAAGACTTAACATTACTCCTTCCCTTTTGCTCAATAATTCTTTCTCTTGAAAGGTCACCATATCAACCATGGACCGAAGAAACAACAAACTAATTTTCAAAGCCAACCTGGTGGAAATGGATGAGAAAATTCTTGTGGATTTCCGATTGTCAAAGGTAAGTCTATTTTAGCAAATATGTCTAAGCCTAGGCAGAAGAAAACCTTTGTTTGCATGCGGAATAGATTTGTTTACAAAGTAAACAAGTAGTAATAATCATAGCAGTGCTTTTACAGGTGCTCCTCAAGGTACAACCGTTCATTTAGTGGTCATTCAAAGTTAAAGAGGCATTGAAAAAAGTGACTTACATCCAGTCTTTACACTTATAATCTGCAACATTCCCACGGTCATGTGATCAAAATTTGGGTGCTGGGCCAGTCAGCATGTATTTGCGATGGTTGCAACATCTTGAGATCAAACAGTTGCAATTTACAATTTTTCCAGCCGGCTTCTGACAAGCAAAGGCAATGGAAGGAAGTGAATTCATTTAATGACTGCATGGTTCACTTAACAACGGTATTGATTTGCTGAACAACTGTGGCAGAAAAAGTTGTAAAATCTGGCAGAAGTCACTTAACAACCACTTTACATAGCAGCAGAAATTCTAGCCTCAGTTTGTGGTCGTCAGTTGAGGACTACCTATATTCTGCTTCAGTTATAGGACACTAAGCAGCTTCTAGTACAGTGGTGCTCAACCTTTTTCAGGTTGAGACCCCACTTGCGCCGCCCATGCGCGACGCGACCCCGATCCGCGCATGCGCGGCCCGATCCGCGCATGCGTGTGCGATATCCCGGTCCGCGCATGCGTGCGCGATATCCCGATCCGCGCATGTGCAGTGCGCGCGCGACGGAAAAAACAAACAAACAAAATGGCGGACCGCAATGGGCCGATCCGCGCATGCGCGGCGTGCACGTGACGAAAACAACAAAAACAAAATGGCGGACCGCGACGGGCTGATCTGTGCATGCGCGGCGCGCGCGCGACGGAAAAAAAACCAAAATGGCAGACCGCGGTGTCCGGTGACCCCCGCGAAACGGTCATTCGACCCCAAATGGGGCGCGACCTATAGGTTGAGAACCGCTGTTCTAGTATAACATATCAAAACGTTTATAAATCCACGATTATTAAAATGATTAAACTGTACATTTATACTCTCTTCCTACCTACCAGTAAGAATTTGAGCTGATCATCCTTTCGTTTCTAATCTCTAAAAAAGTTTTTTAGGTAATATTTTTCTTATTTGTTTCTAGGAGGCTAAATAGGTCAGAATGCAGTATTTTGTACAGGATCAATATTTTGAGGCTAAGCTTTTCTCTCCCCCCCCCTTCATTTTCCACACAGGGTGATGGTTTGGAGTTCAAAAGGCATTTCCTGAAGATCAAAGAGAAACTGAATGATGTTGTTAGCCCACAGAAGTTATGGCTTCCAGTGACATGATTGCCTTTTGGTTGAAAAACAAGTGAATTTGGTTACAGTGTTTTCAGCCACAGAACATTTATGCTAAGGCATACCCTAAATTCACACACTCAGTGCCCCCTCCTCTAGGCTCTGACATGACCAGTAGCCAGCTGGGAAGTTAATACTGTGATGAGACATAATTATGTATTTTTCCTAGGGTAACTGTCATGAAAATTTCCAGTGAGTTAGATTTCTCAGGCTTTCAGCTTGCATTCTACTTTATACAGATTAATTCACGTTGCCTTTTCTAGAGGGGAATGTTTTCTTCTTTTTTCCGAAATGTTACACAAGAATACAAACTGAATTTTTGCAAAGAGTAGAAGAAGGAAATTACCGGTAAATGAAAACCAGCACCAAGTAACAACTCGCTTTGTATACAATCCAGGGAGCAAGGTTGTTGAATTTTCAAATTCCAGCAGAAACTCCATATCAGAATACTTGGCTTAGCTTGAAATTAGTTTTTGGTCAAGTGTTGCTGAAAAAAAAAAGTGATGCATTTCTTTTCTATTTCATTTTTTAATTTTTCACTTTGAAGAAAGAAAAGAAAACATTACAGATGTTATTAATGTGATTTGTTAAAATATTTTTCTATGTCCTATGTCTCTTCCATAAAAACTTCTGTCTTGTTGAGCACTAAAAATATGTAAATAGGAATGGGATAAGATCAGCAGTTTTTCCTGTATTCTATCACTCTTAGTTTGTTAGACGTTCCAGATGTTTCAGACTCTTATTACCTCATGTCTGAATGCTGTTTGATTGGACCATTATGAACACAGAGAAGAATAGAGACACGGACCTTTGTTTTCACGGTGGTACTGACCAATTTTACTTAACCATGTTCAGCAATATGATTTTTTAAAAAGAGAAAATAAAGCAATGAATAAATATATTTGTCAATCTTATTGCCACAAAAGATGGTGAAAAATGACTTGCGCTTCCCTTGTGTGATCTTGTCAAACTATTTTTCAATAGTATTGAAGAATTTCTGAGCATTAAGAAGATAATGTGGCTCTACAAATTTGGTAGAAATAAATGCACCAACACAGTTTATGGCTGAACACATGTTTTGTCGCTTGGGTGTATTTTTGGGAAATCATTAGATTTATGTCATATCTTTGGAAACTCAAGATAGGTAGCACTCCTGATTTTTCTCTAAGAAGGATCACCTTGTGAGGTTGACTGGGCAGGGAAAGAGTTACTGGCCAACCTAACTCAATTAAGTTTCTAATGGTTGAGAATAATTTGAATTTGCGGTTCCGTGTCTCTTATATGCCTCCATCATAGACTGGCCTTGGCTCTAGATACATCTATGCACTCCAATTACATAATGGTTGGAAATGTATAAATAGGTCCTATTTCAATATGTTTGATGGGCGATGTATATAATTATTTTTGTACATCAGCAAAATGAAAAGAATCAGCTATTCCAGAGGTGTCATCTTGAGCTACTATAAACAAACGTATTTAGTTGTACAGTAAAAAAGTAAAGGTTTCCCTGCCAGTCATGTCCGACTCTAGGGCATGGTGCCCATCTCCATTTCTTGGCCAGTGTTGCCCAAAGATGTAGCCAACATGGCTATATGCCAAAGGCACACAATGCTGGAATCCTTCCCACCAAAGCGATACCTATTTATCTACTTGCATTTGCATGCTTTCAAATTGTTAGGTGGTCAGGAGCTGGGCAAGTAACACCTCATTGGGCAAAGCTCAGGTCTCAATCCTGGCTTGTCAGCTCTCCAGCTGTATAAAAATCTACCCCATACAGAGTATCTGTTCCAATTTGAACCGTGACTTTAAGAAAATTGATCTTCTGAATTGTTTCAGATTGATCTGATCTAGATTTCTGAATTTCTATGGTACCAAGAAAATACCTGCCTTGCCTACGCAGTGACCTACTTCCAAATTTGAGTTAATCATTGCTCATTCAACTATCATAAGCAACAACAAGTGTGTTTGTTTTAGAACATTTCTTCATGAAACTCCAAAGGTAACTGCCTCTGCTGTGATCTAGCACAATGTGAGATGCTTCTAAAGTGCCTATATTGCTGAAGGAAGAGAGACTTAATTCCAAACTATTTGAATTCTGGCTGTTAATAGTACCTGAAATATTCTGCAATTCATTGAAGGATCAGCTAACCTATAAGAAGTTTGGCTAATATATTGCCCCATGGTGCCGTAGGTATGATATTATGATTATTATCATTCTATTGCTTTGTATGTGCATTGAGAGCTTCTGCACCAGAGACAAATTCCTTGTGTGTCTGATCCTACTTGGTCAAATAAAGCCTGTTCTGTTCTGCTTTGTTCTACTCTCTTCTGTTCTACTCTGCTCTGCTCTGCTCTGCTCTGCTCCATTCCACTCTGTTCTTCTTCTGTTCTACTCTGCTCTGCTCTGCTCCATTCCACTCTGTTCTTCTTCTGTTCTACTCTGCTCTGCTCTGCTCCATTCCACTCTGTTCTTCTTCTGTTCTACTCTGCTCTGCTCTGCTCCATTCCACTCTGTTCTTCTTCTGTTCTACTCTGCTCTGCTCTGCTCCATTCCACTCTGTTCTTCTTCTGTTCTACTCTGCTCTGCTCTGCTCTGCTCCATTCCACTCTGTTCTATTGTGGTTAACAGCACTCTGGTCAGTTTACAATGTAAGCATTATTTGTGTATTTTACCAACCTCAGAAGAATGAAAGGCTGAGTCAACCTTAAACCCTGTTGATACGTATTATCTCAGTATCTGCATGAAAAAAGCCAATAAAATATGCCTAATTTGTACATTTTTCACCTATTCAGATGTGTGAATGACTTTTTCAGAATGAAATTTCCGATTTTGAGCCTTGTCTTCTTGGTATTGCTGTCCTTTCCAACAGGTATGCTTATAAAGAATAAAGGTAGGTAGACAGACAGACACAGATAATCGACAAAGCATGCAAAAAAATAGTTCCCTTCTTATGCACTTGTATTCATAGTAGATGGCAGCATTTCAAGATGCTCTTGAAATGGCTAAGCAGGATTGTAGTTGATTAATACTTGAATAGAAACCATAAGAAAACCTAGAACTATAGATTAGATTAGGAAGTTGAAAACTTCTATATTGGTACAAAAGAAAACCTAGAACTATAGATTAGACTAGGAAGTTGAAAACTTCTATATTGGTACAAAAGAAAACCTAGAACTATAGATTAGACTAGGAAGTTGAAAACTTCTATATTGGTACAAAAGAACCACAGCATCATGAATGTGTCCATTAAATCATCAAGAGTTGCTCTCAACCCTAGGAGACCTTATTTTACTTATTAGAATTTTTTTTTTTTGCCTCATTCCTTTTTGCATTATGCAGCTGAAGGGCTGATATGTCATCAGTGTAACTCAGTTAATAGGGACAATAAATGTCGCAGACCATCCACCTGCGAAGTGTCTACTAAACAATTTTGCTTCATTCAAAGAAACTCAAAAGGTGAGAAGCAATGGTGGAACAAGTTAAATTAACGGACACTGGATAGATTTTGAAATCCATGCAGAAAGAATGGAAGGAGTTGCTCCTTAGAAACTGCCGAGTAAACAACCTATCTCAGTGATGGCGAACTTTTTAGAGACTGGGTGCCCAAACTGCAACCCAAAACCCACTTATGTATCATCGGGAGCTGGGTGGGTGTGGCCCATTGGGTGGGCATGGCTGCGGTGGTAACAGCAGAATGGGTGGGACTAAAAAAATTCAATCAATCAATTCCAACTTTGCAAGATCTTTTTTTTCCCCCGTGAGAAGTTGAAATTGACTGATTGAACCTATTTTTTTGTACATGGCGGCAGAGGCCTAAAGCGAAAAGGTTTTATAAAACCCAGCTGAAGGCCTAGGACTGGGGCGACGGCGCACGTGCCCAGAGAGAGGGCTCTGAGTTCCACCTCTGGCACCTGCGTCATAGGTTCGCCACCACTGACCTATCTTGTAGGAATAAAATGTGAGAATATAACAATTACAATAAATAGATAGACAATCCTAATCCCCCACCTTTCTTTTCATTTACAGGCGGACACATTCAAAGAATAAGTCAAGGCTGTACCTCTTACTGCCTAGATACTATTCAGTTCAGCAACGCCTACATAAGATATACCTTTTGCTGCAAGACAGATTACTGTAACAAATATAATGTTTGGCAGTTTCTTTAACTTCAGTCTTGGCAGCAATTCTGCTGCTGACAACTAATATGTATCTTCGAAACATTGACACAAATTATTATTATTATTATTTAGAGATATGGGTGGTGGATGGAGACTTCCTATTTCTTTATATGGGTTGAAGAACCCGTTGGGATGCGGCTTTACAGTATAACGTTCCAGTAAGCTTTTCTGCTTTAGGGTTTTGTACAAAGGTCTGCAGGTAGTTCTTGTTTAGTGACCACAACTGGGACTGGCTATTTGGTTGTTAAATAAAGCGGTTAAGTGAAACCTTAACTGTGCTTTCCATCTGATTTCAGTTTTTCTCTGTTTTAAACGCCCACCAAGGTCATAGAAAAGAGGATTGATTTATTTATTTCAATTTCTCTAGCCGTCCCCATGTCAATCAATGACTCTGGGCGGCTTACAGTTCAAAAAATATGTTACAATTAAAACGCTAAAAACAATTAAAAACAATTAAAAAAACAATAAAATTATCCAAAATTGATATACACAGCAGCAGAGATACTTGATTGGTTAGCAATAAAGCCAGGAAACAAGGTTATTGACCCATTCAACACTTTAGGCTCAGGGTGGATTAGTTGCCAAGTTACTTCTTCATCACTAACTGTGAATAGTTGTTAAATGAGGAGGTCACTAAATGAGGATTACCTGTATTCACCAGATGTAGAATTAAGGGAATGAGGGGAAAGGGGGAGGGAGATGTAATTTTCAGACAAAGTTATACAATAACCTTGGCAAAATGTTAAAACTTTGCTGCTTTTGTTAATATCTCTCCTTTTGGGAGATAGATGAACAATTTTGACAGCCAAAGTGTCTTATCTACCCAACAGCTACACAGAGCTATCACCAAATCATTCCATGTTACATCAGGACTGATATTTTCCTCCCTGAGGTAAAAACTCTGAGGTAAAAAGTCAAAGATGGTTTGGACCAGCAATGGCAGATTCTCCTCTATGGCATCTGAGGACAAGAAGAAGACATTTGCAGGACAGGCTGTATGTTGCTTGTAGTTCTCTTGAAGGTCACCAAAACAATACAGATGTTTGTTGCACCTTAAAAATCAATTATTTTTTGAAGGTATAAGCCAGGGGTCTTCAAACTTGGCCATGGGTCTTCAAACTTGTGGACTTCAATTCCCAGAATTCCTCAGCCAGCCACGAGTCATAAAAGAGTCATAAAAGAGCCAAGGTTGCCTACCCCTGACCTAAGTTAACAAATATACATTTGTTATTAAATTTTGTTATATTTGTTATTAAATTTTGCCTCCCATTTTGCCACAAGGTGACTCTCATTATTTCCCAATAAAAGTGGTTTGGTAAAAATACCAAATCTTTTGAGTCTCTGTGTTGATGTTATCATATCTCTCTAGACCTCCGGATTTAGAGTCAGCACTTCCTACTGACGGGTACTACAGTGTGTGCCTATCACAACGTACCCAAAGTGGGAGAATAAAAGAAGAAAACAGGCAAACTTTGGTCCATCTAGTTCTAATCATTCAAATCATATGACCTTTCTGAGATCTTTGTTTGCTGTATTAGGATTTTATTGGAGATTGACTCCGGAAGTTGCTAAATGGGAAAATCAGGTGAGGTAGCCATGCATCTACCCTTTACTTGCAGAATGTATGATAATTTGCCATTACCTGCACCAACTACAAATCAGTCACCAGGTAAGTTGAAGATCCCCCAAATCACTGTGGCTCCCCCCAAATCATTGCAGCTTCTTTTGCCATCCCATTACATTGTAGTCTGATGTTATTACTATTATTATTTTCAGTTCACTGAAGTCACAGCTGTGACTCCTCCTGAATGCAAGCAACACCAAAGGATGATGACTAGACAAGTGAATTTTTCACTCTGCATGATTTTCATCGTATCCACTGGTAAGTCTTTAAACTTCAAGCCTGACAGAAAAGGCGGAGAAAATATTTCAAATCTTGAAATATAATCAAAGCATTTTATAAATCAGTATAAGTGGTCCTCAATGTATGACTTACGACTTAACGAGCCCAAAATTTCTGTTGTCAAGTGAGACATAAGTGAATTTTGCTCTATTTTACCACATTTCCGGCCTCCATTGTTAAGTGAATCACTGCAGTTGATAAGTTAATAACCTGGTAATTAACTGAATCTGGCTTCCTATTGACTTTGCTCATCAGAAAGTCTCAAAAGGGTGATCACATGACCCCGGGACATTGCAACCGTCATAAATATGAGTCAGTTGGCAGGCATCTGAATTTCGATGACATGATCATAGGGATGCTGCAACGGTCGTAAGTGTGAGAAACAGTCATAAGTCACTTTTTTCAGAGTAATTGTAACTAGGTGATCACTAAACAAACTGTTGTAAGTTGAGGACTACTTGTACAGTAGAGTTCAAGAATGGAATTGGCTTGGAAACAACCTTCTGATGGTCTTCTTATATATTTATAAAATGTATATAAAATGTACGTCTTCATGAGAGGTAGATGCAAGTGAGCATTCTGGACAGTGTAGGTTTTATCCTCCTGTTTTAGTTGTATTAATAACTAACAATGCTTTACACGCCCTGTGATTTCATGGCTTTAATGTTCTTCCACACCCATTTTCTATGAATTTTTCCCCCTAATCTCTTTTTGCAGCAAATGCCTTCTGGTGTTTTGAATGTTCCAGGTCAACATATTTTAAGAAATGTACTGGGCAATATGAATTCTGTTGGGCTGGTGAAGGTACTGGGTGTTACATCTACAACATCTATTATGGTAAGAGGGCTGAAATAGAATTTTGGCTTTAATTGCTCAACAAGCAATTCAAGTTAGCCTTGTCTTCATCTTTTCATTTAATATTGAGGGGGGCAGATTTCCACTTTCTTAGAATAGCTTTTGTGTTTGAAGCCCATTGATCTCAAGATACATTTTTATCCTTCTTGCAGAGCTCTGAATATTGCTGATATTCAGCTTTTGTCAGTACAATTTCAAATGAACTTTCATTCATATGAAATTCAACATATCACAAATTATGGAGAACTCTAGTGATTGATTGATTGTATGTCATCAAGTTGGGATTGACCTTGAGCAAGCACATATACTTTTCTTCGTGATGATCTCGTTCTAATTTGGTCTTTCAGGTTTTCCAGGGGTGTGCTCATTGCAGCTGTAACTGCATATGTCTACCTTGCTGTTAGTTGTCCTCTTCTCTTTCCTTCCATCTCTAGCAGGATTGGAATCTTCTTTAGAGAGCTCGGTGTTCCCAGGTGTCTGGAGTAGCATTCATCCTTGTATTTGTGCCTCAAGAGAAAACTCTGGGTTGATTTGATCAATCATCCATTTGTTTTCTTGGCTGTCCAGGGTATTCTCAGGCGTCTTCTCCAAAACAAAGTTCAAAAGTGTCAATACGCTTTCTATTCTGCTTCTTCAAATTCTATGAAGAGAATACCAAGTAAGAAATCCATGGTCAATTATCTTAATGTAAGAGCTGAAATCTGTGGGGAGTTGATATTTGATTGAACTATCTAAGAAGCAGAAATCATTATGTCTATCATTGGGTCAACAAACCAATTTCTGCTGTTAGACTAAAGGCAGAAGAAGACCACCTTTATTGCCTTCTTAGGCAATAAAATGAAATGGAGTGGGCCAGAACATTACATAGATGTATACAATTATCATGTTATCATATGCAATTATAATGCTATTCAAAGCATGGAAGAACGTTTAAGGTATGGAAGCCAGCGCTAACGAAACCGAGATCAACAGTTTTTTTATGTTCTTTTCCCCTTTTTCCAGGAACTGGCTTGCTCGCTTCTGAAGCCGGCTGCATCAAAAACTGTACCACTCAACAATATCCGAAACCTAGTGTTGGGTCTGAAAGGATTTGTTGTTACACGGATTATTGCAACATTTAGTTTTATGGCTGGAATCTTGAGGGAAAAAAGGATTGAGTAGCCTTGAACAACAGAAGCTGTAGTTTTAAGATATTCTGAACACTAAAAACTGTCAATGGTACTTTGAATAATAAATAATTCCTTCTTCTCTCATTTGTGTTTTGCTAGTAGTAATGAAGTGCTGTATGTCTAGTCCATGTCTAGCTTTGCTGGCTGAGGAATTCTGGGAGTTGAAGTCCACAAGTCTTAAAGTTGCCAAGGTTGAGAACCCCTGGTCTAGTCCAATAAAAAAAAGGACTAGGGGTAACATGACATCCGTCTTCCAATATTTGAGGGGCTATCGCAGAGATGAGGGAGCCAACTTTTTTTCTAAAGGACAAGATGTAAAGGTGGAAGCTTAACGAAGAGAGATCCCACCTAGAACAAAGACATTTCCTGAAAGTGAGAAGAATAAACCAGTGGGACTCTTTGCTTTCAGAAGTTGTGGGTGTTCCATTTGTCCTCAAACGTTTCCTTGATTTAGTAAAGTACAGCAAATTTGCTTGCTATTGTCAGCATAACAAATTGTGACATTATGGTCTATAAATCATGCATCGTGAGAGAGAGCTATGTATGAATCCAGCTACTATGGCTTATTCAACACATTGTGATTAAATGTCCTATGTGAATTTGGGTTCCTTTTGTGAGTAGGAAATTCATCTTTAACAAGGCAGATACCCCACAGACATTATTACACGTTGATACGACTCAGTATAGCAATAGCATTTAGACTTATATACCGCTTCCAGTGCTTTACAGCCCTCTCTAAGTGATTTACAGAGTCAGCCTATTGCCCCCAACAATCTGTGTCCTCATTTTACCAACCTCCAAAGGATGGAAGGATGGGTCAACTTTGAGCCGGTCAAGATTGAACTGCTGGCAGACAGCAGAGTTAGCCTGCAACACTGCATTCCAGCCACTGTGCCACCATGGCTCTTGTATTGTGATATAGTGTGTTCCAATTGTAGAGAATTTAGTAGGTGGTGGTTACCCTATTGTGTACCAGAACTACTTAAAAAGGTAAAGGTAAATGAGTCCCTGAGGATTTTACTCTGTAGTCATTGTTGACTATAGGGGGCAGTGCTCATATCTGCTTCAAGGCCATTGAGCTAGCCCTGTTCAAAGACATTTCTGCGGTCCTGTGGCCAGCATGAATCGCAGAGTGCTGTTACCTGATGTGGCACCAATTTATCTGCTCACATTTACATGCTTTTGAACTGCAAAGTTGTTAGGAACTGGGGTGAGGATGGGAACTCACCCCATCATGTGCCTCTCAGGTCTCAAACCTGGCCTGCCAGTTTTCCAGCCAACAGGCCCAGTGTCTTAACCAATGAGCTGCTATAATTTTTCAAAAAGATTGCTAGATAAGTAGTTTTGATGGGCAAACCACAACCCCTCACATTCTTTCTCCCACCAGTTGATGCTATCAAAAGCCTAATAAATTCTTCTATAGGAGATTTGTTTGATCTGCTTGGCTGAGATCACACCATATGCCCAATGGTGGGATTCAAATATGTGAACAACCGGTTCTCTGTGTGGATGCTGATTCCGGAAGTCCATTCTGGGCCTGGACAACAAAAAATTAGCTGCCGGTTCTGCCAAAGTGGTGCGAACCAGCTGAATCCCACCACTACATATGCCTGTCACTATGTTCCAGGAATGGGAGGATGTTGTCCTTTAC
This sequence comes from Bothrops alternatus, assembly GCA_034064705.1. Classification (NCBI taxonomy): domain Eukaryota; kingdom Metazoa; phylum Chordata; class Lepidosauria; order Squamata; family Viperidae; genus Bothrops; species Bothrops alternatus. The sequence goes on from JARGCV010000294.1 coordinate 819,073, forward strand.
ACTTAATCCTTGTTTCAAATCAGGTCATTAGGGACTTTCTGGAATTTTCTTTTGCAGTATTAGAACTTGACTAGAGATTCAGAAGGAAAAGAACTGAATACTGTAGAAAGGTAAGATGATACAGGAGTAATATGCAATATGTCAATCACTTTCCTTTCACGACGTGCATGGTATTGTTAGTGAGGCTGTCAAAGATCAATCCTTCCTCAAGTTTTGAGTTGATTGTCTCAGGAAGTATTGTCAGAAAGGTTAGCTAAACTTTTCTTGTGATCTTGTTTCTTCTCTCATTTACCTCACAAAATTACAGTGTTCTTTAAATGACCCATCTAGGATACCTTGTGTTTTGAAAGAGCAACCACAGATGATGAATACATTTCTAATCTATGGGCCATGGATGGTCTTTCATCTATACTCAGGTATGTCTTTGAAGAAAAACAGGAAAAATTGAAATACAATTTTTAGTCTCAAAACCATCTCTTACTATGTTGTATGTCAACCGTCCCACTCAGAACTGTCTGAGTTAGCACTCTGATTCATCTTAGATGTTAGGTAGGATTTGACTATCTAATGAAAGTCTAACCCTGGGGTAACAAAAGCAACGTTTTGCTTTAATTACTCCAGTAATGACTTCTTGATGATAGCACAAAATTCAATGGAACTTTTCAGGTCAAGCAGATTTATTTTGGTAATATAAAGCATTAGGATTTATTTCTCTTGAGTCAGGTGATACAGTTGAAGATGTCTCAAAGGTGCTTTTAGCAAATGGCAATGGATTTTCTTGGTTTTTTTATTTGAAATTGTTTCACTTCTCATCCAAGAAGCTTCTTCAGTTCTTCAGAGCTGAGGAAGAATCATGGGGCCAATCTCCATAGATAGCAGGCGATGTGCTTTTCTCCTCGACTATATAAAAGTTTAGGCTGCAGATTATGATGAGGGAAAGATTTCATATTTTAATTTTTTTGGATGAGACAAAGAACCTGGTCCACACAAAGAAAAATAAGATGTTAAATAAAATTATGCTCAGATGCTACTTCTGAGATCATGTAAGAATTTTACTGCAGGTTACACACTTCCCAAATTCAGTGCCTTAGTTTGTTAGACTATAACTCCCAGCACCTACCAACCAGATTCACATCACATATCCAAACACATAAAGTATCCACTCTTGGTCTCAAACTTCGTGAAGCTTCATCTGTAATGGTAATTTCTTAGAATAATTTTCATGATCTTCTCCACTTTTGTACCTTTTACGTTTCTTCTGCAGCAAATGCTATTTGGTGTTTCCACTGTCTCAGGCCACTTTCAAAGGGGATTTGCTCTCCGGAAAATGAATTATGCTGGGCAGGAGAAGAAGCAGGTTGCTACACATTGAAACTCTACCTTTGTAAGTGTGCAACGGGAGAGGTCATTTCAACAAATGCAGGGAGACCACAGATTAAATCTGTGAGATAGCTCTTTCTTTCTCCTCACTCAAAGTCAAGGTTTTCTGCAGCTTTTTATTGAGAAATTTATTTTGGGGCAAGGCAGTATGATACAGGAAACCAGATTATTGGTATGAAGATCTTATTATTCAGAGAGGTGATGGTGATTTCAGCTTCCTGAATTAGCATGAAATTAGCGTGATTTATTATTTATTGTTAATGATATTTCTTCATTAAATTTATATGCTACCGATCTCACTATCCAAAGTGACTCCGGGTCAAGACAAAAAATAATAAAGAATCTTTTAAAAGATTAGAAACCTTCCATGCACATTTACACAAATTCAATCTAAATATACAGAGGACAAAAAATTATATGAATTATATACATACAAATTATATACAAAAAGAACCGCAAGAATTGGATAAAATGATACATGGAACAGAAATAAAATTAATTAGCAATTTATACAAATACCTATTGAGATATAAAATGGAAGACGAGGTTGTCAAAGACACAATGATTAAATGGACAAATTTTTTTGGATATAATATAGAATTGGAGAAATGGGAAAAAATATGGGAAATAAACATAAAATTGACTATGTCAGCGGCATTCAAGGAAAACCAGTTGAAGATGTTTTACAGATGGCATCTTCCACCAGCAAAGCTTGCCAAGATGTTCCAGAACAATTTGCCAACATGTTAGAAATGTAAAAAAGTACATGGAACATATTATCATTTATGGTGGACATGCCCAGTTGCGAAAAATACTAGACTACAATAAGAAGATGGATCGAAGAATAATAAACCAACCTGTAGACTGGAAACCAGAGATATTTTTGCTGGGTATTTTAAACAGAAAATATAGTAAAGAAATACGGTACTTAATTTTACATATAACAACGGCAGCAAGAATAGCATATGCACAGTGCTGGAAAAATGAGAATATACCATCAGAGGAAGAAGTGATAAGAAAAATCCTGGACTGTGCTGAGATGGACAAATTAACAAAAGAGATAAAAGAAAAGGAAGACACAGAGTACTATCTAATATGGAACAAGTGGTATGACTGGTTGGAGACTAGAAATAATAGAGGAGAATAAATGTGGAAAGGTCAAAAGTGGAAAATGTGTGTATAATAATCTACAGTAATAATAATATGTATGAAGGAAGAAAAATGCAAATAAGAAACAACGGGGCAATAAGGACAAATATCCTAAAGAAAAATAAGGGGGGGGAATGTAAATAATAGAAGATTACCATTACGAAATCGCTGTTAAAAAAAAGGGGATACTGTGTGTGTATGTGTGTTATGTTTTGTTTTGTTGGTTTAAAAAAAGAAAAGAAAAAAAGAAACCTTCCATGCACTTTTTATTGAAAGAAGAAAAGACTGCATTGATGATACATGAATTTGGGGATCAAAAAGAAAGGGGGAAGAGTAAGGGGATAATTCCTCAACAGAAAGAAGGGTGAAAGTTATAATCCTATCTTTTTTTTTCTTTTTACTTCATTTTCTTATTTTCTATACTCTTTGTTTTCTTATTCTTTTATTCTTTCTTTACACTTCTATTCTACTGGAAAATACTAAAAAAAATCTATTTTTTTTAAGAAAGGAAAGAAACATGGAACCATGCCAAACATCATATCAGACTTAGGGGTAACAAAAAAAGATTCCCAGATAATATCATAGAAAGGGATCAGGTACTTTGAATTATGACTCGTAAAGTTCTTTTTTCTTCTTCTTCTCTTTCCAGCAAAAACTGTGATCAGTTCTGAAGCTGGGTGCATACAAGAATGTCGCAGTTCCAGAACCTACAGTCCTAAGATTTGGCATGAGATTATTTGCTGCTTCACAGATTATTGCAATCCATAAATCAGAATGTGAAAGGAAACAGGCTTAGAGTGAAAGAAAGCCCAGCATCGAGATAGTTGCATGACAATATGTTTCTTGTGGTCTTCTGCTCTTGCATTTTGCAAAAATTTGGCTTGCAAAAAAGCTGGATGACCACCAGATGGGAGCAACGAAAGCTTCAATGTTTTCTTATCTTCTGTTGATCCTTTTACAAGAACCCTCTATCTCTCTCTTGGATTACAGAAATATGATTTCAAGATAAATATAGGTCCATGAATCTATTCTTATGAGGCATGGACACTAACCCGAAAGATGGACACTAACCTCACAATCAAAACAAAAGCTACGAGTGGTGCAAAAAAACCCATGGAAAAATACATGCTCGGCATCACAAGACAAGATAAAAAGACACATGGATTCAAGAACAAACAAAGGAAAAAAAAGTCAAACAGCTGTGCTCATACATCATTTTAAAATCACTATACTTTTAATCATAGCTTGTTGATTAGCTGGCTGTGCTCACACATTACACTGAGCCATAAAATACAATTTACAAGCAGAATGACTGTGTTCCCATAAGTTGCTTCGGAGCCAAATAAATGTTATGGTTTAAAATAAGATGGGAATCCAAATAATTGTAAAAATAAAAAAGCTTCCTTTGCTTGTATCTTTCTCTGCAGTTCTGTAACTATCAGTTCTGTAACCATAAACCATCAATACGGATTGTGTCTACCTGGAACATATTCTTAAAGTAATAAGCTAGGTTTGCACAACATATCATCATCCTAGTGCATAGATGTTCCACTTCTGCTAGCTTGAAGGCCACACCGAGCTTTCTCTGCACAATAAAGTTACATTCTAAATGTTGGTGGGGAGAAGATCCCCAAAGGCTATGTGTACCTTGTGAACCCCAAACTTAGGTGTAGATTCTTTTGTTGTTTTGTTACCAATTGTAATTAATTCAATAAATCATGGCTAAATTTGTCCTCCCCTCCTTTACAGAATGCGCTTCAGGTACAGTATGTTGGGCTATCTACCAAAGTTACTGAAACCTACAGATTAAGGTGGTGGCTGTTGTAGAACACCAGTTTGAAGAAAGTTGGCTTATAGCCCTCCCTAATTTGACAGAGATTGTAATAGGAGTGGGTTGGTTTTCTTTAAGAAATTTTATTCTAGGTGCAAGGCTTAATTGATTGGCCTAAGGAGAGATTAAGCACGTGCTTTCCTTTTATAAAGGACATCTGTTCAAAGCAGGGTTTGGTGATTCATTCTGAGACTTGGGTGAGTTACTTGCATGAAAATCTTGCATGTTCTGCTGACCTGAACTAAAAAATGGAGAAAAACATACATTCTTTTGTCTGACCTTAGTTTCAACAAATTGGCCATCTAATTTGTGGTGTTTTTTCCTTGTTTATTCAGCTGAAACATGGTCTCTAAAAGAACATCTAGTTGGACTTGGGGTTCTTATTTAAAAATTAAAGTGGAGAAGAAAAAGAGACTGAGAGAGAAACTTTTTGGAGAAGTTAGCTTGGATACCAGGTTAACTTGGTAACAGGTTAACTGAGTAACAGGTTAACTTGCATACCATTGCAGGAGCTTGTGTCAGGGATCTAAGACTTTGACTCAGAGCTTTGTAATGTGGATATTTGAAATTTGATAGTATTTATTTTCCACATATTCCTCTGAGATAATCTCTTTTAAAATGTATTAAGTGAGAGCACATTCTTTCTCAAGAAATGGATTTTATAATGTTACTTGTTTGTAGGTGAAATGGTTTTATCTTATTCCTGAATCCTGGCAACAATTGCAGTTGCATTCTTATGTATTTTGATTATTTGCAGGCAAGTAAGACGAGCCTAAGAGATTTAGCCACTGAAAGTAAATAAATATTGCTTTTGCTCGACTCAAGTTGCCATTAAATTCCCAAAGAATCATTTCTCACAGATACGATGCTTTTGTAATACATTTTGAATGGTCCATCTGCTTAACTGTCCAGAATTTACAGAGTCTCTTGTCTTTGTGTTTTTTAAAGAGGATCGTTCTTGAAACAATGGCCTTGGAAGCCAGCTCTACTACTAATGAGAGTTTTTGCTCAGAAAAGCCTGTTTGTGTAATCTGGGGTAAGAAATGTTTTCTTCAGATTTGATCAAGTCTAAGCCATCCCCCGGAGAGAGTGAGTTGGCCAAACAACTTTCTAACATCTCTTTTTTCTATTCAGGATGTCAGCTCAACAGGAAAAACCCAGTCTATACATTTGAAACTCCAGAAGAGTGGTCCTGCGAGCAGCAGTTAGCTCTAAGAACAGTAAGTGAATGGCTGGTCCTTTTTTTTAAGGAGGCAGAATCCAAGGGATGGAGGTGGGGATCAAAATGTTCCTTCAGCGGTCCCTCTGCTTCACATCTGTTTTGTTCTTAACTGCCTGCTACATCAGTGGTTTTCCTTTCTTCTGTTGATATCAAAATACGGTTGAACGCAAAGCATTGAAATAATGTTGGGGCTTATATTTTAATAGCTTAGTTTCAAAGCATCCCATTTAAAAAAAAAAACCTCTCACCAATTTGGGGCATTTTGAATATTGAGTTATAGTTTGCCCCTCCAAAAGACTCTGGGTGAGGGGTTTGTGAATCCTCAGAGAATAATAACAGATACGAAACACAATCGGGTTTCCAACTCTTGAATAGGGCTTTTCTTTAGATCCAGGGTTTCTTGTAGATTTTATGGAATACTTGTGGGATGCATGAAGACACAGGTTGAGGAAAATGGATAGTGCCATAGAAATACTATAAGCAGTAAATAAACAATTTTTTTCTTAATCATAACCAGTTCTCTCATTCAAATGGTTAGGAATATTTCTGCCTTATGTACAAAATTCAGAGGTCTGGGACTGTGTAAAAAGTCTTGCTAAGAGGTTATATTGTGCAGTAAGGATACAGTGAAATGGTTTGCTTAATCTTTTTTTTTTTTGCTGGTTAATGACCACAATAAAGTTATTTATAAAGCCATGTGGCACAGAAGTTAGAATGTGGTATTGCAGGCTGACTCTGTCCACAGCCAGGAGTTTGATTCTGACTGGCTCAAGGTTGACTCAGCCTTCCATCCTTCTGAGGCTGGTAAAATGAGAACCCAGATTGTTGGGGACAATATGCTTAGAAAGGGCTGTAAATCACTATGAAGGAGTATATAAATCTAAGTGCTATTGTTATTTGAATTTACACAAACAAACATTGGTTTATACATTAGAGTGACACAGGTTTATGCAATGTATTAAGTCAAAACTTCAATCAACTCACCCTCAGGAGCTATATGTTTAGGATTTATGAGGGCTAAACTGAATGCATTTCTTGGTCAGAGAATGTCTGTTAGTGAGAAACTGTCTCCAGAACTCTACATTCAGAAATGAGGGACCTTCAGATATTTTTAGCCTTGGTGACTCTGCCTTTCTTTCAAGTAGATCTGCCTTGGGGAAAACGCCAAGGATGAATTCAATGTTGTAGAGATCTTGCCGCCAAAGAGTAGCACTAATTCTACTCCAGTGTGCATTGCAACCTTGAAACCTTCTGTACTTCCAATGGTGAGTGATATCATAATAATTAGTTTTAGGATGTCTCATTTGATAATTCCAAACACTTTCTAGCTAGCTTTTCGTCTAAAGTTTTCTAGCGACTACAGTTGTACTCTTTAAAACATTTATCTTGTGCAGTTCAGCTATAGAACATCTTGACCTCCTCCAACAGATGCAACAGTAGACTTTGCTAGCCACTGTTCAGTCTGTCAAGTTAGTATTAATGGTTTTTGTATTTTTGCTCAATTGAAGTGTTGAATAGCTTCTCAGGCTATGAATTTTTATGTTCTCTAGGCTACTCTAGCAGGGCTTGATTTGACTCCTCCCATCACATTTAGGCTAAAATCAGGATCTGGACCCATATACCTTGCTGGACAACATGTAACAGGTAAAAATCCAAAGTCCTTGAGACAATCTGAAGTTGATCTTGGGCTCTCTTAAGTCAGTCTTCAGATCTGCTCAAATGTGTTGTGAAAGATATCTTTATATATATATAATTTCTGAAAACATGTTTTCTGCTGGTTAATGATTGCAATAAAGTTATTTGAATTTTGAAAAATGGAGGTGATGTGGCTGGATAAAATATCTCTCTGAGAATAGAAACAAGTTGATTAAAATAATGATATTGCCCTTTGAAAAAAAGGATTTATTGTGGATTGTGAACTGATTCTGACAGTAATTGAGGAGTTCACATATGTGGTAGAAACAGCGTTCTAAAAGTTTGAAAGTCTGGACATCAACTTCCCAGCTTTATTTGCTTCATTAGGAATGACAAGTTCTCAGAACTGAATTCTGCACATGGAATTGAAGATGTGATGCCAAAAAAAAAATGCAGATTGAATATAGCTAATGTTCCATTTCATATGTCCTTTAAGGAAAATTGCCTGTGGCTGCAGTCAAGGTAGCTTTCCATAAAACTAGCAACATTTATAGTTCCATGTGTCTTGCAGTTGGCTTGCAATGGAATGGAGATGATCAGGAGAGAGAATTGTCTTCTCCATCACAGCACAGTGATGAGACGGAAAGCTCTTCCACGGAAGACTCACCTGTAAAACCTGTGAAACCCAGCAAGCGTGGGTCTTCCACCAAGAAGGAACAAGAGGTGCCTGTTCGGGGACCCACTTCGGTAAAGAAAGAATTAGATTTTAATGCACAAGTAGGCAGCTTATAGGTCAAGTCAGCTGTTTTCCATGTATAAGAGGCCTTCATCCCGCAGTGGATAGAGAATGGCTAAAATGATGATGATGATGATGATGATGAATACACACACACACACACACACACACACACACACATATCCACCACCATCATCATTTTAGCCATTGTCTATCCACTGCAGGATGAAGGCCTTTTCCAACCTATACAGTCCTAAGCTTTCTTTTGTCAATTGGGCCCACAATACTTGCTGATGTCATTGGTCCATCTTGTTTTAGATTTCTTTTGTGGATGCTTTTTATCAAGTGGGATCCATTCTATAACTGCCTTGGTCCACCTGCCATCAATTCTTCTTGCTATGTAGCCAGCCCATTTCCATTTCAATTCTTTTACTCTCTCGATGTGTACTTTTGTTTGTTCTTAATTCATGTGCGGATCTTTCTATCTTGTCTTGTGATGCCAAGCGTGTACTTTTCCATGCACCATTCCTAGCTTTTGTATCGATTGTGAGGTTAGTGTCCATGTTTCACTGGCATATGTTAGAGCAGGTAGCACACACTGATCGAGAACTTTTCAAGCATAGGGGGAGGCTTTCTTGAAAATTATGCTTAGCTTGCAGAATACCTGCCAACCACATTCAATTTCCTTTATTGTTTCACCTTCCATTAAGATCCATTGGCCAAGGTATATGTGTATGTGTATACATACAGAAGTAATCTTTGACTTACAACAGTCGAAGTTATAATGGCATTGAAAAAAGTGACTTATGACCATTTTTCACACTTATGACCATTGCAGCATCCCCATGGTCATGTGATCAAAATTTGGATGCTTGGCAACTGGCTCATATGTGTGATGTTTGTAGTGCCCTAGGATCACACCATCCTCTGTTGCGATCTTCTGACAAGCAAAGTCAATTGGGAAGCCACTTAGCAAGTGTGTTACTGATTTAACAACTACAGTGATTCACTGAACAACTGAGGCAACATGATTGTACAATGGGGCAAAATTCACTTTACAACTGTCTCAACCACAGAAAATTTGGGCTCAGTTGTGGTTGTAAGTTGAGGACTACCTGTGTACAGTAGAGGAGGACCCGAGATTGAGAAAGACACATGCCACCCATAAGGGTGAGAAGGGATATTTGTGTGTGTGTGTGTGTGTGTGTGTGTGTGTGTGTGTGTGTGTGTGTATAAGAAGAGTATGTCTCAGTAAATAGAAAAATAATTATACTGGCAAATGAACTCCGTCAATATTTACTTACCTGAAAGGATAAACAGAAGGACCCTAGGTAAACAAGAAAGCATTAGGAGCAAGAGAGACTTCTGATTTCCTGCTGGCTTCCCCAGTGACTTTGCTTGTGGGAAGCTGTCGAGAAGCATCTGATATCATGACCACATGACTGCAGGGAGGCTGCAATGGGCACAACTTTGTGAATAACACTGATCTGAACCTTGTGGAAATCTCAACTCCGCAAGCGTAAAGGCTCCCAGATATTTTTAAATGCATTCTTTAAGTTAACAGATTTTGATTTAAAAAATTGTTGCAGTATAATGCCCTCAAGTACCCAAAATGAAATGATGTGACTCTTCTGTGTGTATGTGTGTTGTAACTGGATTGTAAGTAGCTTTAGTGGAGTCTGTTGTAACTTAAAATGGTTGCTGAGTGATCAGTTGTAAGTTGAGGACGCCTGTTTTAAATATCCATCTCTGTGCCCCGTATAACTCTGAATGCCTTGGCTTTTTCCTGCAGAAAAAAAAAGGAAACAGAGAAACGAAGCCTACTACTAAGGGAGAACTGCGCCTTTAAATTCTTATAGAAGGTGAAATAGATGTGGCTTCCTTGAACCCATTTGATAGAGATAGAAACCCTTTTCAGAACCAAAGAGATTCTCCAAAGAATGGATTTCTTCCAGTATTTTTTTTTCACAAGTCATTCACTTATTGGATATGGGCACTTCATCCCTAAAGCAAAAACAGATACCATGATACCTTGCTTTCAAACCTTTGCATTTCTGTAATTTAGAAGTTTCCTAACACAAAATGAATGGCTCTAAAAACAGTAGTAGGTGCAGTGTGTGTATGATTTAGCAATGCTCAAGCTCCATTTTCAACATCAAGAAGCCATTAGAAAATAAAATATGTATCTTCCTCTACTTTTTGCTTCTTCCGTTCAATCTAAATTTGGCCAGTCGGATAAGTTGGCAAGAACTGAACTACAAAATGGAACCAATGCAATGGAGAAGAAAGAATGATACAAACCAGTAGAGGTTTGGAAGAAGCACACAGATCGATGCATGTGAAAAGGGATGGAGATATGTCACTTTGTTCTTGTAAGAGAATTAAACATTCACATTAATATGGTTTGTGGCCTTTTTTTGAGGGGGGAGGAGCTCTGTGAAAGATTAATGTAAACATTTTTATGTTTTTGAGTGGAAAAAATTAGACTTTCAGCCACAGCAGGAATTAGGATGATAACATAGGAGTACGTTCTAGGGATCCTATGAACATGATTCGCCATATATGAATGAGATGAGTTTCTTCCACACCAGGTAGACTGTAAAGCAGTGGTTCTCAACCTATGGGTCACGACCCCATTTGGGGTCGAATGACCGTTTCGCGGCGGTCGCCGGACACCGTGGTCCGCCATTTTGTTTTTTGTTTTTTGAATTTTTTTATTTATTTTTTTTAAAATTTTTTGGCGTGCGCGTGCTGTGCACGCGCGGATTGGCCCATCGCGCACGCGCTGCGCATGCGCGGATCTGCCCATCGCGGTCCGCCATTTTGTTTGGGTTTTTTTGAAATTTTTTTTGAATATTTTTTTGATTTTTTTTGGTGCGCGCGCGCCGCGCATGCGCGGATCGGCCCGTCACACGTGCGCCACACATGCGCAGATCCGCCCATCGCAGTCCGCCATTTTGTGTTTTTTTATTTTTTTTAAATTTTTTTAAAAAAAAATATTATTTTTTTGGCGTGCATGCGCCGCGCATGCGCTGATCCACCCGTTGCAGTCTGCCATTTTGGTTTTTTTTTTTTTGAATTTTTTTGAATTTTTTTTATTTTTTTTTATTTTTTTTCCCGGTGCGTGTGCCCCGCGCATGCGCGGATCGGCCCGTTGCACGTGTGCACACGCGCCCGGGTCAGGGTCGCGGCGCGCATGGGCGGGGCAAGTGGGGTCTCAACCTGAAAAAGGTTGAGAACTACTGCTGTAAAGGAATATTCCACCTCTTCCTGTTTGTCTTCTCCTTACCACATATCCACCAAATGTGATAGGCACATACCGGTACTATCACATTTGGCCTATCAATATTAAATGCTGACAACTGCAAAATGAAAATCACAAATGTCAGATATATGGATAACAGATTATCTATCTATCACTTCTGTGCAAAGAAATTACTTTTGGGGATCAATTGGAATTTTTTTGTGATTTTTGATGAGATGCTGGCAGATTCTGTTCAGGGTGAACATCCTGGAGAATCAGATTTAAACAACACACTTCCATCTAGCAATTTCATTGAGACAATGAAGGGTTGAGATTGCAAAATATAGATATGCCTTCCAATACTGAAATTTTTACAGTATTATTTCTAATACTGTATTAGAATAGGATACAGTAGTACTCTATAATAGAATACATTATTATTCTATTAGGTTAGGACAATATGTTTTCTCCATCTCAAATACAGCTGGCTGTCCTTCTTTCATTCCTGAGCAGCCATAGATCCTAACTCCTTGTGCAGAAAGATCCATATTTCTTCTTTTATCTTGGCTATCAATCTACCCACTGGAGCTTAGGGCATGCCACGCTAGAACAGAACAAAGTATTGTCAAAAATGAATAATCCAAATGTACATTAAATGGTTATATTGGAACAACCTGCCTCCAGAAATTGTGAATGCTCCAACATTGAAAGTTTTAAAGAATAGATTGGACAACCATTTGTCTGGAATGGTAGGGGGTTTCCTCCTTGAGCAGGGGATTGGACTAGAAGATCTCCAAGGTCTGTTCCAACTCTGTTATTCTATTCTATTCTATTCTATTCTATTCTATTCTATTCTATTCTATTCTATTCTATTCTATTCTATTCTATTCTATTCTATTCTGTAATTCTTTTTCTATTCTATTCTATTCTGTAATTCTTTATTCTATTCTATTCTATTCTATTCTATTCTATTCTATTCTATTCTATTCTATTCTATTCTATTCTACTCTACTCTACTCTACTCTACTCTACTCTACTCTACTCAGCATAAGAATTGTAATAAGAGTAATAGACCTTACTTTCAGCCCCTGAGATATTGGAATACCGCTATCATGTCCCCCCTCGTCCTTCTCTTCGTTAAAACTAGACATACTCAATTCCAGCAACCGTTCTTTATATGTTTTAGCCTCCAGTCCCCTAATCATCTTTGTTGCTCTTCTCTGTGCTCTTTCTAGAGTCTCAACATCTTTTTTACATTGTGGTGACCAAAACTGGATGCAGTATTCCAAGTGTGGCCTTACCAAGGCATTGTAAAGTGGTATTAATACTTCACGTGATCTTGATTCTATCCCTCTGTTAATGCAGCCTAGCACTGTGTTGGGGATTGCTTGCTGTGAATAACTCCCCGTGGGCTAATTCAATGTAGGATAACTCAATGCAAAATAATTGTACTGTACCTCTTTAATATTAGTGTGGAAATGCTGGAATAGAATCTTTACAGAAAGGATGCGAAAGGAGGGAGACAATGAAATGTGAATGACAAAAATTAATGTCAAAGAAACAGTGGCAAATAACAGTACAGTTATCTTGTCTTTAGTTATCCTGCGTTGAATTGTCCTCCAGTGCTTTGACCATGGTGAACTGTCCCATTCATCTCATTCCAATCCCAATAATTTCATTCACTTAACAACTTGCAGGGATCTAGTATCTCAGATTTCATCTAAGAATGATCTACACTACAGTTCAGTAATTCTATCCCTCCAAATGCCACAGACCCTGCAATACATTTGGAACTGGGCTGTGCACTCTCTATTGGCTTCTAGAAAATGTCCCACACTCCTGATTCATGTTCAGCTTGTTATTAATGAATGCATATAATGATAAGTGTGCAAGAACAAACTAAAATAATGTAAAAATTATTAGAATATTAAGAACCTTCAAAAATAAATGGACGGTTGAATTTTAAAGTGGAAGATAGCTGTTGGAGGCCTCCATTTGGAGAGGAAAAGCAACAGAATAGAGTAGAAGAAAGAACTTTTCTTAAATATGCTACTTTTTGCCTTAGATCATTTTTCTGCTGTTAATATGCCAATTTCAAGGCACAGGTTTGGCCCAAGAAAATCTCCAATTGTTTTGAAAATAGTACAAATATTATCATAAGATACACACAGAGTGGAGAAGGGCCTTAACAGAATTTGAGTCTTATCAATAGGAGCATAACATCTGTGACTGGGTCTAATTTCAATGTATTTTCCAGTTGATTAAGAAGGTTTTCGTATCTTCTTAATCAAGCATTCAAGTGTGGCCTACAATGAGGCACAGAACAGCCTGCACTGGGCTATTGCTGATTCTTGGTCATAAGATTTTTATTGTAATTTTGGAGTATTTATAACACCATCTTCAATGTCCAGAGAACTTACATCCAACTGTGGCTTGCTCAGAAAGCATGTCTCTGTGAGTTACAATGCTGACTTTGATAACAGGTCAGCATTATCTTCATCAATACCAGTGAAAATTCCACCAAATTCTTCAACATTACTTCAAAGTAACAATTGCTGGAAGGAAAGGAACCATGAGCAAAGCTTTGTGGTTCTCAGTTGCCATCCTTCTTTGCTCTGCCTTGGGTAAGTAGCCAGAATTAGAGTTTCAAACAGTATTGACGCAAAAGGTATATTTTTGGGGTACTGTACTCATTTCCTTCATTTTGTCCATTTAGCTGAGCCATAAATCAAGTGTCCCCCTGCTTGTCAGTGAATATATATTTTCTGAAGAGTGGTTTATGTCCATATTTTTTTTTAATTTTTTGACAGTTGCAGCACTGACTGAATTGATGGGATGTTTCAGCTCAGGTTTTCACCTACAAATGGATTAAAAGAAATGGTGGAGATGAATACAACCTGAAACTGAACTGGAAAAAAATATTCAGAATCATATATGTGAGCCCAGAGCTCTTAAGCCCTTCAGAACCACCACATTTCTGTGGAAACATGTCTACCATAACGATATACTTTGTTATACAAACAAAGTTCAATATCTCAATTCCATAAAGTGAACCTGAACTTGAGAAGCTATTGTGGCTTTAAGTAAAGCAATCTGGCAACTTGGGCTAAGAATGAAAAAAGGAGGTTTACAATATTCTAAATTCTTAATTTTTTTTCACTGAAGTATACAGTTTTCCATGTCATAACTGGTGCTGCTGTTTCTGTGGCGCATTTAAGAAATATAATGGAAATCTATTATTTTCCCCTTGTACCCTGCCATCCAGGAAGCTGCACAGTATTCTGGATTCACTGATCATCATCCAATATGACAAAACTTTCTTTATCTTGAACATTTGTGGTATTCTTAAAATATGGGGGTTCTTGTGAATGAATGCATGCCTCCCTCTCATTTTTTTCCCATTTCACTATTTTGTCTACAATAATATTGGTCCCAACTACCCAGTTAAACCTTTAGAGAAATGAGAGGTAAAGAAATTTTGGAGCTGTGGAAATTAATTATATTTATACAATCTAGATCCTGTTTCTTTTTTCCCCCGGCAGCTGAAGCTCTTACCTGCAACAAGCGCAGAAAATTTAAGTTGGGATTTGGTTGTGTCACTAAGAAACCATCATTACCTTGCACTGCTAAACCAAATCAAAAGTGTAAAATTGTCAAATCATTTCTAGGTATGTATGTCTCTACCTAAAATCTGATATTATTCAGATAAAAATATTCCTTCTGCACATGACACACACTTGCCAATTAAAAATACAGTAGAGTATTTATGACCTCTTGTTTTCTGTGCTCTGGGTATAGAAGAAAATAGACAGAGGGTATGTAATTTGAAGTTTCTATCAACTCAAATACATTCCATTTTTCCAGACTTTCTCAGTCTTGGTGACCACTTGTATTATGGAATCTCAATACCCAGAATTTCCACCCATTTTGTGGAATTGGATACCAATATCTTGGAGGTACCAAGAAGGGGGAAAGCTAAGGAGGTTTCTTGGATATGGTCTTCAGGATTTGTTGTGCAACTAGTGATGTAGATTGTGCAACCAGTGATATAGGTGTGTTAATCTATTTTCTTCTTTTGCACTAGGAACAATCAAAGGTATAATTAAACAAGGGTGCACAAAATCTATTAAAGAATGTGGTGTGAAGGTTTTCAATAAAACAGTGGGCACTGTAGAAACGACATGTTGTGATGATCGTGACCTCTGCAACACACCATAAACAAAGCAGTCCATGGTGTTCCAACATCACCCTCAATTCAGCACATATTTTTCTCTACTACTTTCATTTTTTTCCTTCTTTGAGCTTCTAAAGGCTATGCTGCAGAAAATTATCCGATTAGTCCACTGCTTTAAAGATGTGGGATATTTTGGGATATTGTTCTGGATCATGTAACCCTGACTAGAGCATATAGATCTGTATGTTAGAATGTTTGGCATTTATTGGGTTAAGCGCTGTCTCCTTAAGAGATGGCTTATGGGTAATGTAGTTTTAGCTAGTTAGCTATCCCATTGTTAACAAGTCTGTAGGAAGAGCCACTCAAAGTTCATCACAGGATATCCTGGCTACGGGTCAGCTTGTGTTTAATTGTCTTTGTGCAAACCAACCATGCAGCATGCTTGGACATTGAATGTAATCAGGCAAAAGTGAATATGGAGAGATTATTGATTTTACCAACATAATGGACAAATTGTCACTACTGGACGTATCTTCAGGAATGTAAGTTTCTGTTAAGGATTCCCGGATTAAATATTTGTTTAAATCCATTTGTTGCATTATCTGTCTGGGTCTGAATTGGAAGACAACCCAGTTCAAGTATGGTTGTAGTATTATAGATATTTTTTGGTTCCAGTGAAGAAGCATGTGGTGTAATCCTTCAGTCCGTGCTTGTTCATTCTTCTAGGCACTTTAATTTAATCTAATACATGTACATACACAAATATGTTCATATTAAATTAGATTAAATGAGGATACCAGTGACAGAATATGTTCCAGCTATGAAATATTTAAGATAGTCTTGTCGATAAATATTAAATCCTGACAACTCCAAAATGCAAATCACAAACATCTTTATATCTGTCTGCCATCTAATGACTCCAAAAAACACCACTAAGAAGTGAAATAGTTGACTATCCCAACATAAATCATTTCCATCACCTGGGTCACAAGAGGATGGTTACTACTGTTCCCAAAATACACACCATGATATGCACTGTCCTATCCAAATAGAGAAGGAATCATGGTATCTTGGAAAGTCCCAAACCAAATGCCATACAGCTAAACATGAATTCTCTGCTGTTACTTTTGGCACCAGTTTTCTATCATGGAACAAAGCCAAGGCAGTATTTCTCCAAATCCTAATCCACACAGTTTGGTTAGTTTTCATCTGTTGCTTCTTGTCTTGTCTTCAGAATGTCAATCTGTTTTCTGATTTATTTCTTGTTTTCCTCTGAGGTCCCTTCATCATTCCCAAATACAGCATATTGCATAATAGAAAATTAGGTTTCACTCAGGAACTAATTCTTTTAATC
This sequence comes from Bothrops alternatus, assembly GCA_034064705.1. Lineage (NCBI taxonomy): Eukaryota > Metazoa > Chordata > Lepidosauria > Squamata > Viperidae > Bothrops > Bothrops alternatus. The sequence goes on from JARGCV010000294.1 coordinate 835,798, forward strand.
AGTCACGGTGTTGTGACATACACACATTCTTCAATTAATCATTTACCCAGAGCATATAAGAAGAGGGATTATATTCCTTCTGGTGCCAAAGTCACAACAGTCTACTATCTTGTAAATCCTAAATGTGAGCACTAACACATATGCTTTGTATGTCATAAAAGGGGTTATTTTATCGTTGCCTCATAGATGGGAAAAAAGTGGCCAAGTAGTTCAAGATAATAGGGAAACAGTCTTACCATAAACCTGTAGAATAAGCATCAACATTATTGTTATTCTGAACAAAGAAAAGTGATAAAATAAAACATGTTCCAATGTAAAAAGAGTCATGGTATCTTTCAGGAATTTTTTGGATTCCCTTCTCCCCTTGATAATCACACTCCAATAGCAGTCCAATAGCAAAGTGCAAGCACGATAAACGGAAAATATTCAGATCTGTAAAAGGAAAGTCAACTTTCTAAATCATAGGAAGGAGTAAGAGATGCTACACAACTTTCATTAGATCCAGGGGAACATCTGGATTTTAAAAATATGGTTTGGGTTTGATATAGAAATGGCAAAGGGGAAAGAGATGGTATCAAAGCAGAAATTGGACAATTCAAGAATAAAATCCACCTTTGCTTGCTTGTGACAAGCAAGATTAATTTCTATCCCTCTCCCAGAAAATTCTTCTCATCTTCTATGTCATCTTAAAACCTTCACATTTTTTGTACTTATTTACAGAAAACATGAACTCAGGATTGCATAAATAGACCCACTGAGACTTGGTGTTATACACTAGCGGTATATGAAAACGGTTTGTTGAATAAGTCTAGTTATTTAGATTTATGGATTGCAGTAAGTCTTAAACTGTAGTTTATACGGTAGGATAAGTCAGGTGCATGAAATATTATTTCATCTTCAGTTGGATATATCCATTTAGTGGTTAGAATGAAATCTTTTCTTCACAGATAAGAAAAATAACAAGGAAGTACTGCATCCAGTTTTGGTCACCACGATGTAAAAAAGATGTTGAGACTCTAGAAAGAGTACAGAGAAGAGCAACAAAGATGATTAGGGGACTGGAGGCTAAAACATATAAGGAATGGTTGCTGGAATTGAGTATGTCTAGTTTAATGAAGAGAAGGACAAGGGGGGACATGATAGCACTGTTCCAATATCTCAGGGGCTGCCCCAAAGAAGAGGGAGTCAAGTTATTTTCCAAAGCGCCTGAAGGCAGGACAAGAAGCAATGGATGGAAACTAATCAAGGAGAGAAGGAACCTAGAACTAAGGAGAAACTTCCTGACAGAACAATTAACCAGTGGAACAACCTGCCTCCAGAAGTGGTAAATGCTCCAACACTGGAAGTTTTTAAGAAGAGACTGGACAGCCATTTGTCTGAAATGGTATAGGGTCTCCTGCCTGAGCAGGGGGTTGGACTAGATGACCTCCAAGGTCCTTCCAACTTTATTATTATTATTAAACCTGTTCACAGTATACTGTTTTGTGATGCACAAGCACCATCTCTTGGGCTAGTTTGTCCTATTGAACTAGTTGTGTGCCCTTCCCCTCCAGTACTTCAATGCCAGAATTTCATAGTAAAGCAGACATTTCTTTCACTTTAAGTTCTCTCTTTTCCCCTACAAATGAATATTTTAGATGGGTTTGCCATTTACTGCCAGCTAATGAAATGCAGACCTTTCAGTGTATTTTCCACTTGATTAAGAAAGTTTTCATAATGTCTTAATAAAGCATTCAGGTGTAGCCTACAATGAGGCACAGAACATACTGCTCTGGGCTATTGCTGATTCTTGGTCATAAGACTTTTATTGTAATTTTGGAGCATTTATAACACCGTCTTCATTAGCCAGAGAACTTACATCCATCTGTAACTTGCTCAGAAAGTATGTCTTTGTGAGTATTAAACACTGACTTCGATAACAGGTCAGGATCATCTTCATCAATTCTATCAAAGTTCCATCAAAATCTTCAATCTTATTTCTAAGCAACAAACGCTGGACAGAAAGAAAACATGAGCAAGGCTTTGTGGTTCTTGATTGCCATCCTTCTCTGCTCTGCCTTGGGTGAGTAGCTAAAGTTAGAACTTTTAACAATATTGCCATAATATGTGCATTTTTAATATTAAACTTATTTCCTTCATTTTGTCCATTTGATTGAGCCATAAATCAAGCATCCCCTGCTTGTATGTGAGCATTCTGTCTCTGAATAGGGCTTTATGTCCCTTATCTTTTACTCTTTAGACCATTGTAGTGTTGACTTAACTGCGGGGAACTTTCCGCTCAGTTTTACATTTTAAAAAAGGATAGAAAAAATGTCCAAGATTAATAATGGAATAACAGTGTTGGAAGGGACCTAGAAGATCCACTAGGTCTAGGACAACCACCTGCTCAAGCAAGAAATCCAGTGGTGGGATTCAGCCAGTTCGCACAAGTCCGGCAGAAATGGTAGCTAATTTTTTGTTGCCAGAACAGACGTCCAGAAGCGGCATCCACACAGAGAACCGGTTGCTTACATATTTGAATCCCACCACTGAGGAAACCTTATACCATTTCAGACAAATCATTGTCCACACTCTTCCTAAAAACCTCTAGTGTTGGAGCACCCACGACCCACAATTCTATTGGTACCAGCTACTCAGCTAAACAATTGGGAAAATGAGAGGTAAAGAAATTCTGGAGATGCAGAAATTAATTATATTTATACGACCTTGATTTTTCTTCTTCTTTTTCCAGCAGCTGAAGCTCTTATCTGCATCAGGTGCAAAAATTATAAACTGGCTACTTCAAGATGTATCGGTAAGAAACCATCAAAAAATTGTACCGCCAAACAGGATCAACCATGTCATATTATCAAATATTTTGAAGGTATGTATGTTTCTACTTAAAATCTGGTATTACTCCGATAAAAATATTCCTTCTCCACATGACACACATTATGTGTGGCATCGGACCAAGTTACATGGCATCGGACCAGGTTACTTACGGGACCGTCTGCTGCCCCATGAAACCCAGTGACCGGTTAGGGCCCACAGAGTCGGCCTTCTCCAGGTCCCGTCAGCCAGACAGTGTCGCCTGGTGGGGCCTAGGGGAAGAGCCTTCTCTGTTGCGGCCCCGGCCCTCTGGAATCAACTCCCCCCGGAGATCCGTATTGCCCCCACCCTCTCCGCCTTCCGCAAACTATTGAAGACCCATCTTTGCCGACAGGCCTGGGGCAGTTGACATCTTGCCCCAGCCAGTGTATGTTTGTTGTAAGTTTTTTTTTTTAGATGACTGGTTTTTAATCTAGGGCAGCGGTTCTCAACCTTGGGGTCGCGACCCCATTTGGGGTCGCACGACCATTTCGCGGGGGTCACCGGACACCGCGGGCCGCCATTTTGTTTTTTTATTTTTATTTTTTTTATTTTTTAAATTTTTTAATTTTTTTTTATTTTTTTGGCGCGCGCGCACCGCGCATGCGCAGATCCGCCCGTTGCACCGAAAAAAAATAAATAAAATAAATAAAAAATAAAAAAAATAAAAAAACAAAAAAAATGGCGGCCGCGACGGGCGGATCCGCGCATGCGCGGTGCACACGATGGGCCGATCTGCGCATGCACGGATCTGCCCATCGCGGCCGCCATTTTGTTTTTGTTTTTTGTTTTTTAAATATTTTTTAATTTTTTTTCCCGGCGCGCGCGCACATGCGCGCACCCGGGTCGGGGTCGCGGCGCGCATGGGCGGGGCAAGTGGGGTCTCAACCTGAGAAAGGTTGAGAACCACTGATCTAGGGGTTTTTATAATGTATTTAAGATTTTATAAGGTTCTATAATGTATTCAGATTTCTATATGTTAGTACTTATGTTGTAGGCCGCCCTGAGTTTTTGGAATAGGGCGGCATAGAAATCGAATTAAATAAATAAAATAAATCAATTATTCTATTCAAAATAGAGTAAAATGTTTACGCACCTCTTGTTTTCTGTGCTCTGGGTAGAAAAGAAAGTGGGGTGGGGTATGTCATTTCTAGTTCCTAGTGATCAAATCATGTTCATTCTCAACTCCAAGAATTCCCATCCAAATCGGGAATGCAAGCCCATAGCTTTTGTGTGTGTGTGTGTGTGTGTGTGTGTGTGTGTGTGTGTATACCAGGAAGAGGAAAGCTATGCTGAAGAGGTTTCTTGCATCGTTTTTCAGGGTTTGTGTTGCAACCAATGATGTAGATGTGCTAATCGAGTTTCTTCTTTTTCAGGTGAAGAAATGAAAAGCGTGTTTTTACAAGAGTGCCTTAGACCTGACATGCCATGTAATACGACTGGTTCACTTAAAAAAGGGACAAAGTTTGAAAGCATCTGTTGTGACCATGATGACTTCTGCAACACACCATAAAAAAGCAGTCCCTGGTGTTCCGACATCATCGTCAATTCAGCACATATTTTTCTTCACTACTTTCAATTGTTTTTTCTTTTTCTTCCCCCAAGCTTCTAAAGCAGGGCTTTTCAACCAATGGTACAGGTACCACCTGTGGTACATTGGCACCTGGCAGGTGGTACGCGACCCTCCTAGAAAAGTGGTAGTGGGGGAGGGGAATGAGCTGAACCGGTGGCAGCACCGCACAAGCCTGAGCGAGAGATGGCTGGAGCTGCAGGGCTGTCAGGACTCAGTGGAAGCACCAGGAACAGCACCAGGCTCCAGCTGGAGCTCGGCGCTGATCCTGGCGCTTCTGCTGAGCCAGAAGAAGCGCCGATCAGCTGGAATGTTGCAGCCTCTCCAGGGTCTTGTGATTTACATTCAGATGCTTGGCAACTGATTCATATTTATGATGGTCACAGTGTCCCAGGGTCATGTGAAGTGACCAAAACCTGCTGCAACCACCCAGCAGATGGGGGGAATAAAAACCAAACACCCCCCCACCCCATCCCCACTGCCAATTCTTAACAGAAAAACCTCGGACAGGAGGAGGAGCACCACCAGGTGAGCAGGCAAGTGTCTTGCTCGGTTGTGGCTTGGGGGGGCCTTTTTTCAGTGCCGTTGTAACTTTGAACAGTCACTAAGTGAACTGTTGTAAGTCGAGGACTACCTGTACTTTATCACTTTTTTCCTTTTGAGGTGGGGGTCATCAAGTTTTTGACACCTTTCTAGGCAACTGGTGGTACTCGGATGTTGCCATATCCTAAAAGTGGTACAATGGGTGAAAAGGTTGAAAAGCCCTGTTCTAAAGGCTACTTTTGTAGAAAAAGGATCTGATTAGTCCATTGTTTTAAAGATGTCATTGTTTTTGGGATATGGTTGTAGACATTTTTCTGGTTCCGGTAAAGAAGCATAAGGTATAATCCTTCAGTCTGTGCTTGTTCATTCTTCTAAACACTGGTTCTCCTCTTTTATCAGGAAAATGGGTATGTCTATGTATGTGTGTGTGTGTGTGTGTGTGTGTGTGTACACACACCCACATTGTCTCTCTCATTCTGCCTCTCTCTCTCTATCCACACATACATACACACATATTAAATTAAATTAAATTGTGGGACTAATGACAAAATATGTCCCATTTCCAGCAAACAACTATTCAATGTAGATTTCCCTATGAATATTAAGTCTTGATAGGTGCAAATCAGAAATGTCTGTTTATCTGCCTGTCTGTCATCTAATGACTCCAATAAACACTTGACTAAGAGGGCAAATAGTTGACTATCCTTTCAGAAGTCATTTGCATCAGCTGGATCACCAGAAGAAGGTCACCTCTGTCCCCAAGATACATACTATGATATGTATTTCTACTGTCCAAATACAAAAGGAATTATGGTATCCTGGAAGGTCCCAAGCCAAATGCCATAGAGCTCAACAGAAATTCTCTGGCGTTACTTTCTGGTACCAGTTTTCTATCAAGGACCAGATCCCAAGACTGCAATATCTCTATTTCCTAATCTGCAGGATTTGAGTTTGAACATGGTCTGTATCTTATCACAAGGAAACTTCAAGGATTTTTTTTTGCATTCCCCCCTCCCCTAATAATGCTTAACCACACACCAATAGCTGAATTACAATGGGCCCACAGCTGGCGGGTGTGTGAGGTCACCATTCCTAGAAATGGAGTTACACGCATTTACCTTATGAAACCAGATTGCAACGCCTTGGTCTCTTCAGCCTTGAAAGACGGCGTTTAAGGGGTGACTTGATCGAAGTGTATAAAATCATGCATGGGATAGAAAAGGTGGATAGAGAAAAATTCTTTTCTCTATCACACAATACCAGGACAAGGGGGCACTCCCTAAAGCTCATAGCTAAGAAAGTGAGGACAAATAAAGGGAAATATTTCTTCACCCAGAGGGTCGTTGATTTATGGAATTCACTTCCTGAAGGGGTCGTGACAGCTGTCAGCCTTGACAGCTTCAAGGCAGGGCTAGATAGATTCATGGATGCAAAGTGTATCGGTGGTTATTAAAACGGATGTCCACGTGCTGCCTCTATGTTGGTTGAGGCAGTCAGGATTTCCTTGGGTACCATTTGTTGGGGGTCAAGGGAAAGGGAGGGTTTTGCCTTCTCTTTATGCTCAAGATCCCCATGTACAATTGGTGGGCCACTGTGTGACACAGAATGCTGGACTCGATGGGCTTTGGCCTGATTCAGCATGGCTCTTCTTATGTTCTTATGTTCTTACATTCAGGCTCTTGCCACTCACACAAATGGAGCTGCGCGCGCTTGGTTGACTCCCATGTAAAGCAATCTGAAGCGGTATATAAAGTCTAAGTGCTATTGCTATTACAACTGTTGCAGCATCCCGATGGTCATGAGATCCAAATTCCTGCTGCTTGGCAACCAACATGTATTTATGATGGTTGAAAGATCTTAGGCTCGTGTGTTCTCCATTTGCAATCTTCACAGCTGGCTTCCAACAAAGTCAACGGGGAAACCAGGTTCTCTTAATGGCTGCATGACTCCCTTCACAATTATGGCAAAAGAGGTTGTAAAATTGGGTGTGACTCACTTAACAACTGCCTTGTTTAGTTGTAAGTCAAGGATTACCCATATGCATGGTAGCAGTATCCCTGGAACCAAGAAATGCACTGAGCCACTTGGAATATTTTCAGGAAAAGGACAATTATGTTCAAAGGACAGAGTCGTTGAAAAGCATCTGTCCTTTTATTACTGCTTCGTATACATATATCCAGAAGACAATTCATGGGTTTGGTTCTAAGTCACTAGCTCTCAATCACTGGTACACATATGATCTATGGAACTCAGAAATAGTTGAGAAAGGGCCCAGTGTCAATAACTGAAATGTAAAGTCTTTACCATTTCCTTTAAGTACTATGATAAGGAGAATATTTATAGCTGAAGATTGAAATGAGAGGTCCTTGGTGTCCCCTGAGCTGGGTTGTTTTCTTGCAGAAGTTTCATCAATGTTAAAGAAATATCTGCAAGAGAACAATGAAGCTTAGAGAACACCAAGGACACCCTATAATAATAATAAATAAGACTCATGGGAGGAAGATGGTGTGCAAAGTGGCTTTTGTGCTCTTTCCAGGGTAGAAGCAGCAGCTGGAAGTTTGTAAGCCAGCCATCTTCCCGGTTTAATTCGATGGTCACAGCAACCATTCTTTTCCAACAACCCAAGAGACGGCTCTACACATGGACATTACCAGACGAAAAGAGGATGGGAAGAAGAGCCCTCTGGACAGCTAAGAATAACAAGCAACGTTGAAAAGGAAAGCACACCGAGCCAGAAATCAAAATATTTTCCGTTTCCTTCAGAAAACCACACAATTCTCCCACTCCTCCAGCAGCTCTTAGAAAAAAAGAGAGAAAATCAAGAAAGATTTCGAACTGGAATAAGTAGATTATTCAGAACTCAAGGATACATTACATGAAAAGTGAAGGGAGATTATTTTTCATTCAGTAAAAGAGGGAAATATCCGGAAGTCAGTTGGAGGGAAAGGTGAGTAGGAAAGTCACGTAGAGCAGAGAGCCATGCAGGCCTCATCCTGTGAGGAAGAAAACAGATTGAATGAAAACACCACTAAACAAGGGATTGTCCATATTTTTGACTTCCTCAAGAATATCAGCTGTGGAAAAGCTCCGTACTTGTGTCTCTTGTTGAAAAAGCACAGATTGCAAATCACAACTGATTATGCACAAGAGGAGCCACACAGGAGAAAAGCCATACAAATCATCTGATTATGGGAGAAGCTTTAGTCAGAACAGCTCCCTTGTGGTTCATGGAAGGACCCACACAAGAGAAAAGCCATAAAAAGACCCCTAGTGCAGTAAATGCTTTAGTGAGCATAGCAACGTGGTGATACATCAGAGGACTCACAGCAGAGAGAAAACGTATGACTGTACTCTATTGTGCGAATGTTTCATTAGAAATTCCCATGTCATGAGGCACCATAGGTCATACACAGAAGAGAAACACTTTGAATGTGCTCATTGTGGGAAAAATTTCAATAGAAATTCCCATCTGGTGAGTCACCAGAGGACTCACACTGGAGAGAAACCCTTTGAATGTCCTGATTGTGGGAAAAGTTTCAGTGAGAATTCCAGCCTTGTGAGACACCAGAGGATTCACACAGGAGAGAAACCCTTTGAATGTCCTGATTGTGGGAAAAGTTTCAGTGAGAATTCCAGCCTTGTGAGACACCAGAGGATTCACACAGGAGAGAAACCCTTTGAATGTCCTGATTGTGGGAAAAGTTTCAATGACAAGTCCACCCTTGTGAAACACCAGAGGACTCACACAGGAGAGAAACCCTTTGAATGTCCTATCTGTGGGAAAAGTTTCAGTCAAAATTCCAACCTCATGGGACACCAGCGGATTCACACTAAAGAGAAACCATATGAGTGTCCTGATTGTGTAAAATGTTTCAGTCAGAATTCGCACCTGGTGACCCACCAGAGGACTCACACAGGAGAGAAACCCTTTGAATGTCCTGATTGTGACCAAAGTTTCATTCGGAATTCCACTCTGGTGACACACCAGAGGACTCACACAGGAGAGAAACCCTTTGAATGTCCTGATTGTGGGAAAGGTTTTAGTCAGAAGTCCACCTTGGTGGTACACCAGGGGATTCACACAGGAGAGAAACCCTTTGAATGTCCAGATTGTGGGAAAAGGTTCAATGACAAGTCCAGCCTTGTGAAACACCAGAGGACTCACACAGGAGATAAACCCTTTGAATGTCCTATCTGTGGGAAAGGTTTCAGTGACAAATCCCACCTGGTGATACACCAGAGGACTCACACTGGAGAGAAACCCTTTCAATGTACTGATTGTGGGAAAGATTTCAATCACAAGTGCAACCTGGTGTCACACCAGAGGACTCACACAGGAGAGAAATCCTTTAAATGTCCAGATTGTGGGAAAGGTTTCTATCACAAGTGGTACTTGGTGACACACCAGAGGATTCACACAGGAGAGAAACTCTTTGAATGTTCAATCTGTGGAAAAAGTTTCAGTGAGAATTCCCAGCTGGTGATACATCAGAGGACTCACACAGGAGAGAAACCCTTTGAATGTCCTGATTGTGGGAAAAGCTTCAGTCAAAAGTCCAACCTGGTGACACACCAGAGGACTCACACAGGAGAGAAACACTTCCAATGTCCTGATTGTGGGAAAAGTTTCAGTCAGAATTCCCAGCTGGTGACACACCAAAGGACTCACACAGGGGAGAAACCCTTTGAATGTCCTGATTGTGGGAAACGTTTCAGTCAGAATTCCAGCCTTGTGAAACACCAAAGGACTCACAGAGGGGAGAAACCCTTTGAATGTCCTGATTGTGAGAAAGGTTTCAGTCAGAAGTCCAGCCTTGTGAAACACCAGAGGAGTCACATAGGAGGAAAACCCTTTGAATGTCCTGATTGTGGGAAAGGTTTCAGTCAGAATTTCCAGCTGGTGACACACCAAAGGACTCACACAGGGGAGAAACCCTTTGAATGTTCTGATTGTGGGAAAAGTTTCAGTCAGAAGTCCAACCTGGTGAAACACCAGAGGACTCACACAGGGGAGAAATCTTTCAAATGTCCAGTCTGTGAATGTTACTTCACTCATAAATCATCCCTTATTGCACACAAGGAAATCCACATGAGGCAAAAGTTGAATTTAGAAAAGGCTTGAAATTCATTTGTGGTCTCCCATTGAAACTGTAGTTGAGAAATTGACTATTTGAATTGTGGTCTGAATCTGTTTACTCAAACGTGTCTCAGGACTAGACTTGGAAAAAGGTTTGTTCTGGATCATGTTTGGCATTTATTGGGTTAAGTGCTTTCTCCTTAAGAGATGGCTTATGGGAAATGTAGTTTTATTTTTATTTTTTTATTTTTTATTTTTTTTTCACCAAAATGTAGTTTTAGCTAGTTAGCTATCTCATGTTAACAGGTCAGTAGTAGTAGGAGCCTTCGAGCTCTTCTCAGGACATAACTGGCTACGTGCCCAGTTTGGAATGCCTTTGTTCATCCAGCCTCATGTCTCCTAGCCACACGGCTCGGAGGTCCTATGCCAACATGTGATGCTTATGCAGAAGAAGAAGGGAAAATCCATTATCAAATTACCTGTGGAATGAACCAAAACCGCTAAAATATACTTCTGGACATATCTACATAACTGAGTTATTGTTTAGGATTCCCAGAATAAAGTGATATTTTCTGTTTAAAAAAAAAAATAATAATAATAAATAACATGTCTTTAATGGAGCAAGCAAGCTGGTAGCTAGCATCATATTTCATGGCAATGGCGAAGAGCACCATATGTAGCAAAAAAAACCCAGCAGAATATGGCATAGAAGATAGAGAAATTTTCCTAAATGTGCTCATTTTCTGCCTCAGATAATCTTTTAGCTGTAAATTGGTGATTTCAAGGCATATGTTTGGCCCAAGAAAGTCTCCAACTGCTTTGGAAAGGATACAAGGGTTTTCCTAAGATGCATCCAGACTGGAGAAGAAGGGTCCTAGCAAAACTTGAGTCTTACCAATAGGAGCATAATATCTGTGACTGAATTTAATTTTAGTCTATTTCCAGTTGATTAAGAAAGTTTTCATAATGTCTTAATCAAGCATTCAGGTGTAGCCTACGATGAAGCACAGAACATACTGCCCGGGGCTATTGTTGATTCTTGGTCATAAGATTTTTATTGTATTTTGAAGCACTTAAAACACCATCTTCATTATCCAGAGAACTTACATCCATCTGTGAACTTGCTCAGAAAATACGTCTTTGTGAGTTTTAATATTGACTTTGGGGATCATCTTCATCAATACCAGGCAAAGGTCCACCAAAATCTTCAATCTTATTTCAAAGTAACAATTGCTGGAAGGAAAGAAAACATGAGCAAGGCTTTGTGGTTCTCGATTGCCATCCTTCTCTGCTCTGCCTTGGGTGAGTAGCCAGAATTAAAGCTTTGAACAGTATTGCTGTGTATTTTGAGGTACTGAACTCATTTTCTTCATTTTGTCCGTTTAGTTGAGCCATAAACCAAGTGTCCCCTGCTTGCAAGTGAGCATACTGTTTCTGAATGGGGCTTTATGTCCCATATCTTTTACTCTTTGGACCATTGTAGTGTTGACTTAATTAATGGGACCATACATCTCAGTTTTACATTTTAAAAACAGATAGAAAAAAATGTGTGTGATTAATACTTACTTCAGTGTTTGATGAGTACAATCCATAACGAAACAACAAAAAAGCTTTAAAGTTGTGATTCCAGAGCTCTTAAGCCTTTTTGGAACCACCACGAGATTTCCGTGGAGACATGTCCATCATAGCAAAATACTTTGTCGCACATACACAATTATAGTTCCATGAAGTGAACCTGTTCTTGAAGAGTGATTAAAATATTTTAAATTGTTTATATTTTAAAGTATATTAAATTCTTTATATTTTTTTCATTAATGTACACATTTTTCTATGTTATAACAGGTGGTGATGTTTCCATACGATTTTCCAAAAATGTAAATCAATCATTTTCTACTTGTACTCTCCTTTCAGAAAGCTACGCAGTTCTGGATTCACTGAGCATCAGCAAATGTTACAAAAATTTCTTTTTTCGCTCAAATATTTCTTACTTTCTTAAAATATGGGGGATCCAGAAGGAAGGAAAGAAGGAAGGAAAGAAGGGAGGAAGTCATTTCTTTTTTCTCAGTTTTACCCTTTTCCCTACAGTTCTATTGGTACTAATTGACATAGTAAACAGTTGGGAAGTATGAGAGGTAAAGAAATTCTAGAGCAGGGCTTTTCAACCTTTTCACCCATTGTACCACTTTTAGGATATGGCAAAATCTGAGTACCACCAGTTGCCTAGCAAGGTGTCAAAAACTTTATGACCCCCCAAAAAAGGAAAAAAGTGATAAAGTACTTAGTGACTGTTCGAAGTTACAATGGCACTGAAAAAAGTGCCCCCCAAGCCACAGCCAAGCAAGACACCTGCCTGCCCACCTGGCCGCGCTCTTCCTCCTGTCTGAGGTTTTCATTGTTGTGAGCATTTCTGTTGGGGATTGCCAGCGCGGGTGGGGTGGGGGAATGTTTGGCTTTTATTCCCCCCGTCTGCTGGGTGGTTGCAGCAGGTTTTGGTCACTTCACATGACCCTGGGATACTGTGACCGTCATAAATATGAATCAGTTGCCAAGCACCTGAATGTAAATCACAAGACCCTGGAGAGGCTGCAACATTCCAGCTGATTGGCGCTTCTTCTGGGCTCAGCAGAAGTGTTAGGATCAGTGCTGCTTTCCAGCTAATTGGTGCTTCTTCACAACTCAGCAGAAGCACCAGGATCAGCGCCGAGCTCCAGCTGGAGCCTGGTGCTGATCCTGGCACTTCCGCTGAGCCCTGACAGCCCTGCAGCTCCAGCCATCTCTCGCTCAAGCTTGTGGGGTGCTGCCACCGGTTCAGCTCATTCCCCTCCCCTGCTACCACTTTTCTAAGAGGTCGCATACCACCTTCCAGGTGCCAATGTGCCACAGGTGGTACCCGTACCACTGGTTGAAAAGCCCTCTTCTAGAGCTATGGAAATTAATTATATTTATACAACCTAGAATTTGTTTCTTTTTTTTCCAGAAGCTGAAGCTCTTATCTGCAAAAAATGTGCACGATTTAAGATTGGATTTGGTTGTGTCAGTAATGAGCGATTTAAAACTTGTAATGCCACACCAGGTCAAAGGTGTAAAGTTATTAAGTCTTTTCTCGGTATGTATCTCTCTATTTAAAATTTGATATTATTCAGATAAAAATATTCCCCTCTGCACATAACACACACTTGCCAATTAAAAATACAGTAGAATATTTACGAATCTCTTGTTTTCTGTGCTCTGGGTAGAGAAGAAAGTAGAGAGGGGGTATGCAATTTCTAGTTTCTATTTATTAAATCCAGTACTTAACATTTTTACAGACCACCTGTAATTTAGAGTCTCAACTCCCAGAATTCTCACCCAATTTGGTGAATTGGATATCGATATCCTGGGGGAGGGGAGGCACCAGGAGGGTGAAAACTGTTCCAAAGAGACTTCTTGGACATGTTCTTCAGGATTTGTTGTACAAAGAATCATGTCGATGTGCTAATCTATTTTCTTCTTTTACAGAAGGAACAATCAAAGGTATCATTACACAAGGGTGCACAAAATCTATTAATGAATGTGGTCTGAAGGTTTTCAGTGAAACATTGGGCACTGTGGAAACAACATGTTGTGATGATCATAACCCCTGCATCATAGCATAAACAAACCTATCATGGTGTTCTAATATCACCTTCAATTCAGGGCATTTTGTTTTCTACTACTTTCAATGGTTTTCTCTCTCCAAGCTTCTAGCGGCTGAAAAATGTGATGGCTTATTTGGGGTTGTGGCTGTAGTACTGCAGATGTTTTTCTGGTACCAGTGAAGGAGCATGAATCATGAGAGGTGTAATCCTTCAGTCTGTGCTTGTACATTCTTCTAAACACTCATTCTTCTCTTTCATCAGGAAGATGTGTATGTGTGTATTAAATCAGTTATGGAACTAATGGCAAAATATGTCATTTTACAACAGCAATCAAATATGTAAAGTGTATTTCTTGTTTCTCTGTAATAAAATATTTCTATTTTGAAAATTGAGTGCAATGTGGTTTCAAGATAATTTGTACCTGATAGTAAATTTCTTACAGAATGCTGGTCAGAAAGCACAAGTTCTTAAGCTTTTTGTTGTCTATGAATTATTTTGTAGTAATTTCCACATATAATTGCAAGATTTTTGAATTTGCAAAATTAATTTGCGAACGCTCCTTCAAATTGTTTGCAGACAAGCACCTTGCAAAGGTGTGTGGTGAGCCAGACCTACGAAGATAATAGTTTTTGGACACTCATTTTAATATTTTTAATTCTTCATTTCAACATTTTAAATTGAATTAACTGATCACAGGGAGATAAAAATATTTCTGAGAAAATTTCTTGTAAGTAAGTTGCTTTTAATTTTAATTTTAGTGAAGGATAAACTCTGAGGAAAATGCTGTTTTCAAATCTCAGATGCAAAAAGATGGGTGCTTCAAATATTTTGTACAGGAAAACGTAATGGGTAGCATCTGGATATTGGAAAATAAAATTATTTTACTAGTGCACAAAAAAATATATTTCTGTTTTAAAGGGGAGGGGTGGACAATGTTTTCTTCTCAAGCACTGGTGTGCATACTACAAGGGGGACTAAGAAGTTAGGTTCTTTTTTATCCCAGGACGAGAAACAAAGCATAATTAATTGAAATGAGAAGCCAATAGCTTGTGTGTGTGTGTGTGTGTGTGTGTGTGTGTGTGTGTGTGTGTTTTCTACTACTTTCAATTGTTTTCTTTCCCCAAGCTTCTAACGGCTGAAAAATGTGATGGCTTATTTGGGGTTGTGGCTATAGTACTGCAGATGTTTTTCTTGTACCAGTGAAAGAGCATGAATCGTGAGAGGTGTAATCCTCCAGTCTGTGCTTGTACATTCTTCTAAACACTCATTCTCCTTTTTTTATCAGAAAGATGTGTATGACAAAATAAGTCACTTTACAACAGTAATCAAATAAATACTGCATCCAGTTTTGCTCACCACGATGTAAAGAAGTTGTTGAGACTCTAGAAAGAGTACGGAGAAGAGCAGCAAAGATGATTAGGGGACTGGAGGCTAAAACATATAAGAAATGCTTGCTGGAATTAGGTATGTCTAGTTTAACGAAGAGAAGGATGAGGGGGGACATGATAGCAGTGTTCCAGTATCTCAGGGGCTGCCACCAAGAAGAGGTAGTCAAGTTATTTTCCAAAGCGCCTGAAGGCAGGACAAGAAGCAACGGGTGGAACCTAATCAAGGAGAGAAGCACCCTAGAACTAAGGAGGAACTTCCTGATGGTTAGAACAATTAACCAGTGGAACAACCTGCCTCCAGAAGCGGTGAATGCTCCAACACTGGAAGTTTTTAAGAAGAGACTGAACAGCCATTTGTCTGAAATGGTATAGGGTTTCCTGCCTGAGCAGGGGATTGGACTAGATGACCTCCAAGGTGCCTTCCAACTTTTTTATTATTATGGATCATCTCACAGTCAGCCAGATGTTCAGACTGGATTTGGCATTTTGTCTACCTATTGAGTCCTTACCAAGGACCTGGGATAGGCAGATGTGGATGTTTGATGGTATTACAGATATCGTCGCAAGATGGAATTATTATTATTATTATTATTATTATGTAATATAGATATATGAATATTAAAAGCTGACAACTGACACACATTTGTTTTTCTGTCTATTTGTTATCTAGTCATAATAGCATTAAGCAGTCCAATTGTTGATCATCCCACCAAAAATCATTTGCGTGAGCTCGATCACAATAAGGAAGTCACCACTATGCCCAAGACACTGATGGCCAGTAGGATGAGGTCTTAACCAAACAGAGAAGGAATCATGGTGTCCCAGGAGGTTCCAATCCAAATATCATGCAACTCAACACCAATTCTCTAGTGTTATTTTCTGGTACCAGTTTTCTATCTAGGAGCATACCTGAAGAAAATAACATCTCCAATTCCTAATCCACATGGTTGGAATTTGAACATGGTATGCATTCGTAACTCAAGGAGCCTTCCAGGCATGTTTAGGATTCCCTCCTTCACTTATATATTGTCTAAAATATGTGGAGGAGTCTTGTGATTTTGCATGACTCAGAGTAACTTTTCCTTGACCTTCAGATTTAGGTGACACTTACTTCTCTAGTGCAGGGCTTTTCAACCAGTGGTACAGGTACCACCTGTGGTACATTGGCATCTGGCAGATGGTACATGACCATCCTAGAAAAGTGATAGTGGGGGAGGGGAATGAGCTGAACTGGTGGCAGCACCGCACAAGCCTGAGCGAGAGATGGCTGGAGCTGCAGGGCTGTCAGGGCTCAGTGGAAGCGCCAGGAACAGCACCAGGCTCCAGCTGGAGCTCGGCGCTGATCCTGGGGCTTCTGCTGAGCTCAGAAGAAGCGCCGATCAGCTGGAATGTTGCAGCCTCTCCAGGGTCTTGTGATTTACATTCAGATGCTTGGCAACTGATTCATATTTATGACGGTTACAGTGTCCCAGGGTCATGTGAAGTGACCAAAACCTGCTGCAATCACCCAGTAGATGGGGGGAATAAAAACCAAACACCCCCCACCCCACCCCCACTGCCAATTCTCAACAGAAATGCTCACAATAATGAAAACCTCAGACAGGAGGAAGAGCTCCACCAGTGTCTTGCTTGGCTGTGACTTGGGGGGCACTTTTTTCAGTGCCATTGTAACTTCGAACAGTTACTAAGTGCACTGTTGTAAGTCAAGGACTACCTGTACTTTATCACTTTTTTCCTTTTTTTTTTTTGGTCATCAAGTTTTTGACACCTTGCTAGGCAACTGGTGGTACCCAGATGTTGCCATATCCTAAAAGTGGTATTTTAACCAGTTAACCAATGGAACAACCTGCCTCCAGAAGCGGTGAATGCTTCAACACTGGATGTTTTTAAGAAGAGACTGGACAGCCATTTGTCTGAAATGGTGTAGGGTTCCTGCCTGAGCAGGGGGTTGGACTCGATGACCTCCAAGGTCCCTTCCAACTTTTATTATTATTATTATTATTATTATTATTATTATTATTATTATTATTATTGTTGTTGTTGTTGTTGTTGTTGTTGTTGCTATTATTATTATTATTATTATTATTGTTATTTGGAGAGGACAAGTAGCAGAACGTGGAATAGAAGAAGAGAATTTGACCAAAATATGGTTGTTTTGTGTCTCTCATAGTCTTTTATCTGTTAATTTGGCAATTTTAAGGTATATGTTCAGTCCATGAAAATCTCTAGTAGCTTTGGAAATTGTACAAGTGTATGATTTCATAAGATATACAAAGAATGGGAAAGAAGGGTCCTAATACAACCTGAATCTTACCAATATGAGTATAGTATCATTGGGTAAATCTAACTACAGTGTATTTTCCACTTGATTAAGAAGGTTTTCATAATGTCATAATCAAGCATTCAGGTGTAACCTACAACAAGGCACAGAACATACTGCACCGGGCTATTGCTGATTCTTGGTCATTAGATTTTTATTGTAATTTTGGAGTATTTATAACACCGTCTTAATTATCCAGAGAACTTACATCCATCTGTGACTTGCTGAGAAAGTATTTATTTGTGAGTTGTAATACTGACTTTGATAACAGGTTAGGATCATGTTCATCAACACCAATCAAAGTTCCACCAAATTCTTCAACCTTACTTCAAAGCAACAATTGCTGGAAGGAAAAAAAACATGAGCAAGGCTTTGTGGTTCTCTATTGCCATTCTTCTCTGCTCTGCCTTGGGTGAGTAGGCAAAATTATAGCTTTCAATAGTATTGCTACAATGGGTGTATTTTTGGACACTGTATGCATTTCCATCTTTTTGTCCATTTGGTTGAACCATAAACCAAGCGTCCCACTGCTTGAAAGCCAGCAAACTGTTTTTGAATAGGGCTTTATGTCTCATATTTTAAATAGTTTGAAAGTTTTTACGATGACTTAATTGATGGGAAGTTTCAGCTCCGTTTTACACTTTAAAAATGGGTAGAAAAAATGCTTGAGATTAATACTTGAATGAATGAATGAATACCTCCCTTTCTCTTTTTTTCAATTTTACCATTTTGCCTATAATTCTATAACTTCCAAGTTAAGCTATCAGGAAAAAGAGAGGTAAATAAGTTCTGGAGCTATGGGAATTAATTATATTTATACAATCTGGATTTACTTTCTTTTTTCTTTTTTGTTTCTTTTTTGTTTCTTTCTCTTCTTTTTCCAGAAGTTGGAGCTCTTACCTGCAAGAGGTGCAAAAAATTTCAGATGGGATCTGCTTGTAAGAGGCCATCAAAATCCTGTATTGCGAAACCAGGTCAAAAGTGTAAAATTACTTATTTTAATGGTATGTTTGTCTTGGTTCAAAATCCAATATTCCCTTTGACATGACACATGTCATGTTTTCTCTTGTTTTCTCTGCTCTGGGTAGAGAAGAAAGTAGAGAGGGCATATGTAATTTGTAGTTTCTATCCATCAAATCCAATGCCTTCCATTTTTACAGACTATTCCAATCTTGGTGACCCCCTTGAATTTAGAGCCTCAACTCCCAGAATTCCCATCCAATTTGATGAACTGGATATACTACCTTGGGGAGAGGGTACCAGGATGTTGAAAGCTGTTGTAAAGAGATTTCTTGGGTATGTTCTTCAGGATTTGTATAACCGATGAAGTTGATGTGCTAATCTATTTTCTTCTTTTACAATAGGAATGCCCACAGATTTAATTGCACAAGCCTGCACTAAATCTAATGATGAATGTCATCTGACTTTGGGGCAAGTAGCACTTGGTGTTAGAGAAATAAAATGTTGTGATGATCATGACCTCTGCAACACACCATAAAGCAGTCATAGTGTTCCAATATCACCCTCAAATCAGGACACTTTGTTTTCTCCAACTTTCAATTGTTTTCTTTCTCCAAGCTTCTAAAGGCTATGCTGCAGAAAAAAATCTGATGAATCCAATTTGTTAAAGATGTGATGGTTTGTTTTGGGTTGTGATTACAGTCTTGTAGGCATTACTGATTCCAGTAAAGGAGCATGAATCGCGAGAGGTGTAATCCTGTTCTTACACATTCTTCTAAACACTCATTCCCCTGTTTTATCAGGAATATGTTTATGTATGTATTAAATCAAATTGTGGAACTAATGACAAAAGATGTCACTTTTCCAACAATCAAATATTTAACATAGATTTGTATATGAATATTAAATGCTGACAAATAAAAAATGCAAGTGATAGACATCTGTTTATCTATCTATCTGTTATCTAATGAACTTTGAATTATGATGCTGGAGAAGACTCCTGCAAGTCCCTTGGACTGCAAGGTGATCAAACCGGTCAGTCCTAGGAGAGATCAACCCTGACTGCTTTTTAGAAGGCCAGATCTTGAAGTTGAAACCCAAATACTTTGGCTACCTAATGAAGAGAAAGGACTCACTGGAGAAGAACCTAATGCTGGGAAAGATTGAGGGCAAGAGAAGAAGGGGACGACAGAGAATGAGGGGGCTGGATGGAGTCACTAAAGCAGTAGGAGTGAGCTTAAATGGACTCCAGAAGATGGTAGGACAGGTAGGACAGGAAGACCTGGAGGAACGTTGTCCATGGGGTCGCGATGGGTCGGACATGACTTCGCAACTAACAACAACAACAAAACATCACTAAACAGTCCAATTATTGATCGTGCCATCATAAATCATTTGCATCAGCTGGATTACAATAGGGAAGTCACCACTACCCCCAAGATATTGATGGCCAGTAGGATGAGGTCTTATCCAAACAGAGAAGGAATCATGGTGTTCCAGGAGATTCCAATCCAAATGCCATGCAACAGAACACCAATTCTCTGGTGTTACTTTCAGCAACACCAGCAAATGATAAGATTTGTCTTTCATTCAAGATATCTATCCATTTCTCTATCTATAACATAACAGTTTGGAAACACTGGTTCAATTAATTCCACATACTGAGCTGCATCAAAACATTCTGAGAGATGCAGAATAATCAATACATCAGATCAGAGAACATATTCTTCAGATAAATAGAAAGACTTCCTGTACTTATGCCAGTCCCAATTCATAACAGATGAAATAATGTGTCCCCATGGATTATGACTTGTCTGTTCATTGTCCATTAGCTCAATACACAAAGCAACCCACATTTTAAGATATGGGTCTTTAATAGGTCAATGGTGTCATTATTTTCTCAATATTTTGATTTTTTCCCTTTCTCGTAACCGAAGATCTCATCTGCCATCTTTGGAGCAAATGCAATGAAGGTGAAGAATATCTCAATACAGAGTCTACCTGTAAGGCTAAAGGAAGGCATGAGTGCAAAAAAGTGATATCACTTCAAGGTTTCCATGGCCCATCAGGACCCAAAACATACCTGTTGTCACAGTGGCCAACCTTTTGAACAAGGAAGCCCACTGGTTTTCCAGCAGATGACCTTCAGAGGCAGTCATGTTGCCATCGAGGCTCATAGTCATGGAACTCCATGACTTCCATAAATTGGTACAACCCCATTAGCTCAGTACACAAAGCAATCAAAATTTAACATATGGGTCATTAATACTGTAGTTTCTCCATTGTATGACTTCTAAACATTAACTTGAAACTGATCACAGAAGGATATGGACTTCACTTGTCATTGACCTATAATTATTAAGATGATTTGTGACCTCTGCTAACATTGTCTCCGACTTCCTCCCAAAGACATTATGTGAGCATCACACACAATCCATTCCCAGTCACTACCATTTACTGACAACCCCTTATTATTCTTTGTAATGTCATAATTTAAGAAGTAAGGAGATGAAGAAGATTCTGCCTCTCATCATCTATCTTCTCCTCCACGTTGCATAGGGTAGCTAAACAAAGATAGACAACAAGGAAGGTGACAACTCTTTATGCAGTTTTAGAGAAGCAGCAATATTCGTTAATTTAATTAGATTCCAGAATTCTGCATGCCTGATATTATTATTTTCTCCTCTACATTTTGGTTTTCCCCTTTCTCGTAATTGAAGATCTCATCTACCCTTTTTGGGAGTAAATACAAGGAAGGTGAAGGATGTCTCAATACACAATCTACCTGTAAGCTTAAAGGAAGGTATGAATGCAAAAAAGTGATATCGCTTCAAGCTATCCATGGCCCATCATAATCCAAAACGTATCTGTTGTTACTCAACCTTTACAACAAGGAGCCCACTGGTTTCCCAGAAGATGGTCTTCAGAGGCGGTCATGCTGCCATCAAGGCTGATAGCTGCTATGACTTCCGTAAATTGGTTCAACCCATCTTGAAGCAAGCAAGCTGGTAGCCAGTAACAGGTCATCATTTGGAACAGAAAAGCAGCAGGATATGGAATAGAAGACAGAGATTCCCCCCCCCAGATATGCTCACTTCTGCCTCAGATTGTCTTTTAGCTGTTAATTTGGCAATTTCAAGGCATGTGTTTGGTCCAAGAAAGTCTTCAATACCTTTGGAAATGGTACAAGTGTTTTCCTATGATACACACAGAGTGGGGAAGAAGGGTCCTAACAGAACTTGAGTCTTGCCAATAGGAGCATAATTAAAAAATTTCTTCACCCAGAGGGTCGTTGATTTATGGAATTCACTTCATGAAGGAGTTGTGACAGCTGTCAGCCTGGACAGCTTCAAGGCAGGGCTAGATAGATTCATGGATGCCAAGTGTATTGGTGGTTATTAAAACGGATGTCCATGTGCCGCCTCTATGTTGGTTGAGGCAGGCAGGATTCCCTTGAGTACCATTTGTTTGGGGGTCAAGGGAAAGGGAGGGTTTTGCCTTCTCTTTCTGCTCAAGATCCCCATGTACATTTGGTGGGCCACTGTGTGACACAGAATGCTGGACTCGATGGGCTTTGGCCTGATTCAGCATGGCTCTTCTTATGTTCTTATATCTGTGACTGAATCTAATTTTAGTCTATTTCCAGTTGATTAAGAAAGTTTTCATTATGTGTTAACCAAGCATTCAGGTGTAGCCTACAACGAGGCACAGAACATACTGCTCTGGGTTATTGCTAATTCTCGGTCATAAGATTTTTATTGTAATTTTGGAATATTTATAACACCGTCTTCAATGTCCACAGAACTTACATCCATCTGTGACTTGCTCAGAAAGTATGTCTGTGTGAGTTTTAATACTGACTTCTATAACAAGTCAGGATCATCTTCATCAATACCAGTCAAAGTTCCACCAAATTCTTCAACCTTACTTCAAAGCAACAAGTGCTGGAAGGAAAGAAAACATGAGCAAGGTTTTGTGGTTCTCTATTGCCATCCTTCTCTGCTCTGCCTTGGGTGAGTAGCAAAAATTAAAGCTTTCAACAGTATTGCTACAATGGGTGTATTTTTGGATACTAATTTCCTTCATTTTGTGCATTTAGTTGAGATATAAACCAAGCTTCCCACTGCTTGGAAGGTCAACAAAATGCTTTGAAGAAGGGTTTAAGTCCCATGTTCTTTAATCTTTTGCCAGTAGTGGTGTTGACCTAATTGATGGGCACATTTAGTTCAGTTTTACAATTTAAAAATGGATAAAAAAAATAGCCAAGTTTAATACTTTACTTCACCATTAGAAACAACAAAAAACAAATGAAACGAAGCAACAAAAAAACTTTAACGTTGTGAGTCCAGAGCACTTAAGCCCTATGGAAACAACACAAACTTTCTGTGGAGACCTGTCTAACACAAATATTTTATGAGATGTACAAAGTTCAATATTACAGAGCTATAAAGTGAACCTGCTCTTTAAGAGAGATTGTGGCTTTAAGTGCAATAATCTGGCAAGTCAGGCTATGAATAAACAATTAAAATATTCTTTACATTTTTTCACTAACGTACTCAGTTCTCCATGTCCTAACTGGTGGCAATGTTTCCATGGAATGTTTTAAAAATGTCCTGTATATTTATCATTTTCCACTTGTATCCTCCCTTTAAAAAAAACAGAATTATTCTGGTTCTGCTGAACATCATCAGATGTCACGAAGCTTTTGATTTTTTACCCTGAACATTTGTTGCATTCTTTAAATATGGGGGTCCTTGTGAACGAATGCCTCCCTCCCTCCATCTCATTTTTGTCTGTTTCACCTTTTTGCATGCAATAAATTCTATGGGTACCATCTACCCAGTTAAACCTTTGGGGAAAGGTAAAGAGTGATAGAGAAATTCCGTAGCTATAGAAATTAATTATATTTATACAACCTGGATTTACTGTAGCTTCTTCTTTTTTCCAGCAGCTGAAGCTCTTAATTGCATCAATTGCCAAATAACTACAGTGGGACAAAATTGTGTCATTAGGAAATCATCAAGAACCTGTACTGCCAATCCGGGTCAACTGTGTAAAATTACCAGATATACTACAGGTATGTATGTTTCTACTTAAAATCTGGTATTTATTCAGATAAAAATGTTCCCTCCACACATGACACACATTTTCTTATTAAAAATACAGTAAAGTATTTACAACCCTCTCGTTATCTGGGCTCTGGATAGAGAAGTAGAGAGGCGATATGCAGTTTATAGTTTTTAGCTATCAAATCATGTACATTCTCTCTTGGAGACTCAACTCCCGGAATTCCCATCCAATTTGGCAATTGATACCAATATTTTTGGAGCTTCCGGGAAGGGGGAAAGTTTTTCTGAGGAGGAGGAGGAGTCTTGGATATGTTCCTCTGCGTTTATTGTACAACAATTGATGTAGATGTGCTAATCTATTTTTGTCTTTTTCAGATGCTGGAGAAAAATCTATATTTTCACAAGGGTGCACTAAATCTGATATGGAATGTGATGTGATTGTGACAGTAACCGAAGTGGGTGTTTTCGAAACCACATGTTGTGATGATCGTGATCGCTGCAACAGACGATAAAAAAAATCAGTCCATAGAGTTTCAACATTACCCTCAATTCAGCACCTCTTTTTCTCTACTACTTTCAACTGCTTCTTTCCCCAAGCATCTCTAAATGCTGTGCTGCAGAAAATGATCTGATCTTGCTTTAAAGATGTGATGGCTTGTTTTGGGCTGTAGTATTATAGATGTTTTTCTGGTTCCAGTGAAGAAGCAGGAAGATATATATACATGCAGGCATATATATTATTTAAATTAAATTAAATTGTGGAACTAATGACACAATAATGCATACTTCTGGCAATCAAATATTTAATATAGATTTCCCTATGAATACTAAGTCTTGACATCTGCAAAATGTAAATCACAAATGTCTGTTTATCTATTTGTCTGTTATATAATGACCCCAATAAACACTTGACTAAGCAGTCAAATTGTTGACTATCCCACCAGCATTCATTTCGGTCAGCTGGGTCACCAGAAGAAGAATCAACTTTCTAAATCATAGGAAGGAGTAAGGATGCTACACAACTTTCTTTCGATCCAGTTGAACATCTGGATTTTAAAAATAGGGTTTGGACTTCATGTAGAAATGGTAACGTGGAAACAGATCCCATCAAAGCAGAAATTGGACACTTCCAGAGTAAATTCCACCTTTGCTTAGCATTGTTCCAAGCAAGATTAATTTTCTTCCCACTACCAGCAAATTCTCCTCTTATGTACTGTAGTCTTAAAACCTTCACATTTATTTGCACTTATTTACAGAACACATGGACTCAGATTGCATAAATAGCCCTAATTAGACTTTGTGTTATACACCAGAATTATATGAAAATGATTTGCTGAATAAGTCTAGTGATTTAGATTCATGTATTGCAGTAAGCCTTAAACTATAGTTTATATAGTAGGATAAAGCCAGGTTTGTGCAATATTTTTTCATCCTCAATTGGGTATATCGTTTTATATTTATATTTAGTGGTTAGACTGAAATCTTGTCTTAATAAATAACAGAAGTAGCAAGGAAGTACCTAGAAATCTGTTCATAGCCCTCAATTTTCAGAAAGTGGTGTCCTCCAGCTATCTCTAGCCTTGATGTTCTGACTTTCTCTGAATTTTCTGCATTGCAGAAGATGCCCAACATGAATTCAAATATAGTAGAATTCATATGTCCAAAAGAGAGCAGGAATTCTACTTCAGTATGGCCCTGACGCTTTCATCATTCAGATTATTGTATGTGCAAAGATGGAAAGATTTGGTAACACCTACCTTGGAGAAATGGTTGATGAAGATGATGGTGCTTCTTGAAATGGCTACATTGGCTTGTTTGATTAGAGAAAAAACAAGCCCTACATTTATTGGTGATTGGAAACCCTGTGTATTACTTTTTGCATGACAAAGAAGAAAATAAATTTGTGATTCATGGTTTTGATGATAGACAGGATAAATTGCAGAAAGAAGAGAGTCATGATGTTACCTTAGAGAGAGAAGTGAAAGTATAAATGTACCTATACCTGTTGTGAAGACTGCAAGGCGTTACTTTATACTTTTTTATTGTTCTTTTTTTCCTCTTACTTTTTCCTTTTGGCACTTTTGCCTTTTTCTTCTATTTCTTCCTCTCTCTTTCTTCTCCCTTCTTCAACTTGGTATTAGTTCTTGCTATCACTGTTCAGTTTTTTTTATTGATGTATGTATATGTAAAGATCCTTAAAAGAAACTGGCAAATACAACCATCTTTAGCTGAATGTCACGCTTAGGCTTTGTTTGAAACGTATTTGGTAGTTTATTGTTTTCCAGAGGATTTACTCTGTGAAGGCTCAAAATGGAAGAAAAGTTAGATAGTGCCCCCGCTGGGAGCTGAACTATGTCCTCGAATTACAACAGTTCATTTAGGGCAGCGGTTCTCAACCTTTTTCAGGCCGAGACCCCACCTGCGCTGCCCATGTGCGGCGCGACCCCGACCTGCGCCGCGCATGCACAGCGCGACGGCCCAAACCGCGCATGCATGGTGCGCACGCAACGGCCCAAACTGCACATGCGCTGCGTGCACGCGACGGTCCGAACCGCGCATACGCGGTGCAATGGGATGAATCGCGCATGCGCGGCGCAACGGGCTGAATTGCGCATGCATGGCACGTGTGCGATGGACGAGGGGAAATGGGGGGGAAAAATGGCGGACTGCGGTGTTTGCTGACCCCCGTGAAATGGTCGTTCGACCCCAAATGGGGTCGCGGCCCACAGGTTGAGAACCGCTGATTTAGGGACTCTTCAAAATTACAACAGCATTGAAAAAAAGAGACATGACCATTTTTCACACTTAGGACCATTGCAGCATCCCCCACGATCATGTGGTTTACCTTTGGGTGCTTGGCAACTGGTTCACATTTATGACGGTTGCAGTGTCATAAATAAAATAAAAGGGGTCATATGATCCCCTTTCGCAACCCTTCTGACAAGCAGAGTCAATGGGGAAGCTGGATTCATTTAACAACCACGTTACTAGTTTAAAAACTGCACCGATTCACTCAACAAAAGTCGTAAAATGGGGCAAAACTCACAGAACCAATGTCTCACTTAGCAACGTAAATTCTGGGCTCAGCTGTGGTTGTAAGTCAAGGCCTACCTGTACTTTCTGA
Source organism: Bothrops alternatus (assembly GCA_034064705.1). NCBI lineage: Eukaryota > Metazoa > Chordata > Lepidosauria > Squamata > Viperidae > Bothrops > Bothrops alternatus. The sequence goes on from JARGCV010000294.1 coordinate 862,313, forward strand.
AGCAGGCTTACTGAAATGATTGACTCCTTTGGCAAAGAACATGTTTATGAATTCTGGGCTGATCCTGAGGGTGAATAAGGGGTTCGACACGCATGGCGGAAAAACCAGAGACAATCTCTAGCATTCTCAAGGACTGGGAGCGAACTTTCCAATGCAATTAGGTTTATTAGGAATGACAATCCTGTGGCTGGGCTGCATTCTAAGAATGACATACTGTGTATGGAATCCGTTCTCTGCCTCTGAAGTGCTGTAGGTTTCACTGTAAGTTTGTTTATTTAAGTCAAAATTTGCCAACAAAATTCAAATGATAGAAGAGACTATTTAACAGAATAACAGAGTTGGAAGAGAGCTTGGAGGTCTTCTAGTCCAACCCCTGGTCAGGCAGGAAACCTTACACCATTTCAGACAAATGGCTGTCCAGTCTCTTCTTAAAAGCCTCCAGTGTTTGAGCATTCACAACTTCTAGAGGCAAGTTGTTCCACTGGTTAATTGTTCTCACTGTCAGGAAATTTCTCCTTAGTTCTAGGATGGTTCTCTTCTCTTCTTGATTAGTTTCCATCCATTGCTTCTTATCCTGCCTTGTTCTGAAATGCCCAACTTCTTTAGTTTATTTTAATATTTCTAAATCTTCCTATGGATTTTCCATACCTTACTTACTCATATATTTTCTTCCCTGAAAGTACTTCAAGGATAGACAGATGCCCTCTCTTGGCTTATCCTGTCCATTCTGGTGAGCTTCTCCTAACTTTGGATATCTAGCTTCATTCATGGTTTTGTGATGGACAAACGCCCTCTGTTGGGCTCCTTTAGCCTGGTTGTCTTCCCTTCTTCGGTATTTCAGTGCCAGAATTTCTCAGCAAAGCAAACATTTCTTTCACTTTAACCTCTCTCTTTTCCCTCTGCAATTAAATATTTTCAATGGCTTTGCCAAACTTGCCAGATATTGAAATGCAGACCTTTCATATCAGCCTTCTGCCTCCAACAAGGAATTGGGGACTTTGCTGACCATCTCATTATCGAGAGCTTGACAGCTTTTGCAAGCCAATGATATGCTGGGAAGAAATGGTACAATTTTCTCATTGCACAGATCTAGTACAGTAGATTCAACCAACTAGCGATTGTTATGAAGAATTCCACTAAATGTCAACGCTGCTAACATCGGATGTTCTTGCATTGACAACATATGGAAATGCAGCCATTTTCCTTCTTATGTTTTACTCTTAGAATTAGAGTTGGAATTAGATGATACTGGTGGGGGGGAGAGGAGGAATGTGTATGGGAGTTAGTTAGACATAACAATGTTGTAATAGTGTGAGAACCAAGGTTTTTTAAAATAAGAGATGATAACAAATGGTGGGTTGGAGAACAGGAGGGAAAGCCTGCATTTCAAACTAATTGGAGAATGTGATTTATGACTGTTAATTAGAGGAGGGAATTGTGCTTTGATACTATGTGCTCAGAGGAGGGGAAATCAGATTTTGGCTATGTACGTGCCGATGCTATGCTACTCGAATAAAGATTCTTTAAAGTAAACAATGCCTCGAAGTTCTTTGAAGAATTTCATCTGTTGGAACCATGACACTAGAGCTGAACTATGGCTTAAATTCCAGGTTAAGGAACTGCAAGCTTCTCAGGGTAGAAATGACATAATATGTCATAAATAATTGTGTGATAATTGCTTAGTAGCAGCAACAATGATCCTAAAACAAGGCACAGGGACAGTTTTTCTTTCCCATCCCATCTTTCCATCTTTCACGTCTTACTTAAGCATTGCAGAAATCTCGGTTAGAACAACAGGTAACAACCTGAGTGATATTTTGATCTTGGGGTTGCTCATAGACTGCAATACATTTGGGGGCACAGCCCAGGAAACGATATAGAAGCATTTTGCCTGTGAAACAAAAGAAATAATGTATTAAGGGTGATGCACGTAAGGATTCACTTAATGATTGCAGTGATGTGTTTAACAATTGTGGGGGGAAAGGTTATAAAATTTGGCGTGATTAACACCAGCCTTGTTTAGCAATAGAAACAGTGGCCCTGATTGTGCTCGTAAATCAAGAACTACCTGTATGCATAGTAGCAATGTCCCTGGAACCAAGAAATGCAACTTATTACCTTCTGAGCCATTGGAATAGTTTCATGAAAAGGGCAGTTAATGTTCAAAGGACAGTGATGTTGAAAGGCATCTGTCCTTTTATTATTGCTTCATATACATAGATCCAGAAGAAAATTCAAGGGTTTTGCTCTAAATCAGTGGTCCCCAACCGTTGCAGCATGGGGATCATCTGGGGGAGAGAGAGGGGAATTGAACTGACTAGTTGAGCTGCACTTGCGTGCTGGTCCCATTGCAAATAGGCCACAGCCCGGCAGTTGGGGTCCCCTGCTCTAAGTCATTTGGGGTCCCCTGCTCTAAGTCATTAGTTCTCAATCATTGATACACACATCATATATAGAACTCAGAAACAGTTTAGGAGATGTCCACTGTCAATAACTGAAATGTAAAATCTTTACTGTTTATTTTACTCTCACTATGGTAGAATGCCTAGGAACATATACATGTCCTTCCCAGAAAAATAGATTTTATTTTAACTAGGACCCAGATTCCTTGATAGAGGGATGGGCAGGACAGAAGATTAAAACAAAACGGAAGGGAAAAAAATTAAGTACTGTGATCTAAATAACTATGTCACATACCAAAATAGACTGTCTTTTTGTAGCAAGCATGGCCAATGTATAGTCTGCAAGGAATTTGATTAGTGATGCAATTGCCACCAGGTTTCTTGAATAGGCAGTTATGGCATTTAATGCCAACAGCTTGGGAGAGAATGGAAAAGCAGATTTTATAAAAGAGAGAAAATCATAAATAACAAAAGAGTAGCTCTCCTGAGCTGGATACAACTCACAGTGAAAAAAAACCCACCTCACTCGTTCTTTTAAACATCTGCATGCAATGTCAGGCTTCTACATCTTTCCCTAATTCCCACAGTAGTTGGATTTTTTTTTAAAAAAATTACTAACTTAAAAAAGGAAATAATGACTACATAATAGTAATATTTCCTTATCATAGCCATTTATTTCACCTTTTTAATTCTAAGGGTTTGGCAGCTCAAGAGACAGCAGCCACAAGAGACACAAAGTATGGTAACATCTTCCAGGCAAATGCATTCATCTTGTCTTCCTGTCTTAAGTAGACTTAGTTGTATCTCCTCAAATCTCTCCAGTTCACAGAGCCTTAGAATCTTACCTAGGTCAATGATGAGGAGCATCCATAACCCAATAGGGAAGAGTGTTTTCATGTTCCCCTTTCTGTACCCCAAGTCAAGAGCAGGCGATGATGCCACTTCCTTTCTGAATTTATATCCCCTCTGCAAATCAGATGTGGGAAGCACATTTTTCTTGGATGAATGCATCCAAACACATCAGAAGGACAAGCTCCACCTCTCTCCAAGAGGTTCGACATTCCCAGTTCCTTTGAGCTAATCAGCCCATGCAAGAAGGGAAGGGACAAATGGATCTTGGGCTAGTTCCGGTCTTCCCACTCCCAGCCTTGGCATTTTCATCTGTTGATCTGTACGGCACGTATGTCCAAGTAAGTGGTACATGTGTAGGCTGTGTTTGAGCAACCTGTACCCTTTTTCTGGCACAGCTCAGGAACCTTTGCATGTGGAATCTCTGCTTAGCTTCTTCTGCACTGAGAAATCAGATGAACTTGCAGATATGGGCAGAAAAGACAGTAGACCCTGAGGGCTCCTTGCTGCTCTCTGAACTTGGTTGTTTTCTTGTAGACATTTCATTACCCAACCAGGTAATATGCATCGGTAGACCCTGATTTTTTTTTCCAGTTCTTCTCCATGATACTGTTTCAGTTTCATTCCAGATGTCTCTACATGAATGCTGATAGTTTTGAACACAAACTTCTGCTGAGAAATGTCAGTTCTTTGTCTTGTGGGTGCAAAGGCATTCAAGACTGATGACACACTTGATCCCTCCCTCAGGCTTAGCCTGATCATCTCCTACAATTATTACTTGCAATTCATGTATGAAAGTGGTCTTGATTGAATAAGTGGTTTACGATTTTTGTATCTCGGCACGGAACCCCCCTCTTCTTTGTGGCAGCCCCTTAGATATTGGAACACTGCTATCATGTCACCCCTAGTCCTTCTTTTCATTAAACTAGACATACCCAATTCCAGCAACCGTTCTTGAGCTGGAAAAGGCTTTGATGTATGCAGTATGCCTAGAAACCTCTTCCTATTTGGTGTGGACTTCTGGAACACATGGGCTTTGAGGCTTTGTGAACCAGCTTCAAGAGAGGGCTTTGATCAAGTGTTCATCAGTGTTCATCACTCAAAGATCTCAGCTGCCCTAATTCAGACTTTATGCATGTAAAATGATCCTTTTGGATGACTTTCAACAGAGGAACTGGGCTTAACAAGCTGGGGGCAGTAGACTTTTATTCACCAAAGTGTTTGGTACATAATGGAAGAAGCTGTCTTTCAGATCAGAAGCTCTGATTATTCAGTGAGAGAGGAGATATAGTGGCCATGTTTCAACCGCAAACTTCAGAGAAGGCTTTTCCAAGTTGCTGCTCCCACCTGCCACTTCTGATGTCGGGATTGGAGTAATTGTAAACCGGACACATGTAGGGAGTTCCAAGTTGCAGGCTGTCTTATGCATTACAGAAACTTTTATAAGAGCAGCAAAAAATGGTTTCAGTGATCATCAGTTTCTGCTTCTTCTCCTTGACATCCCTGCAGAAGGAATTGCAACCCATTCTGGAGAATAGTGGGATCCGTCCTGCAGAAGAAAAGAAGAAAAGATTATCTCTGTGAATCCAGGTTTTCCTTTTCATTCTATCTAATGCAGGGGTCCTCAACCTTGGGAACTTTAAGAATTATGGACTTCAACTCCCAGAATTCCTCAGCCAGCAAAGCCAGCAAAGCTGGCTCAGGAATTCTGGGAGTTGAAGTCCACGAGTCATAAAAGAGCCAAGGTTGCCTACCCCTGTTCTGTCTAATGCCTTGACGCTAAGCAGCCTTTCACAACTTGTAGACAGCATAAGAGGTTGGGTGGTCCTTTCCTTCTTGGGCTTATAAACAGCTCCATTTGAGTGGGTAGTTGTACAAGGAGGTGAAAGTTTAGCTTATAGCCAACCAGACAGGCAAAGGCTGTAGGTGTGCAGGACAGAATCCTTGGAAAGTTTCTAGCTTAACCCACCTTTGCGGTATGAAACTTTCATGTATCATGAATGAAAGAGCTGTGGTGGCTCAATGGTCAGAATGCAGTATTGCAGGCTAACTGCCAAGAGTTGAATCCTGACCAGCTCGAGGTGGACTCAGTATTCCATCCTTCTATGGTCGCTAAAATGAGGACCCAGATTGTTGGAGGCAACACGCTGACTCTGTAAACTGCTTTGAGAGGGCTGCAAAGCACTGTGAAGTGGTATATAAATCTAAGTGCTATTGCTATGAAGCGAAATGTTGCACAACCAATCTGAATTGCTCACCAGGACCAACTGATGATGCCAGCTAGCCAGCCAAGAACATCCTAATTAGCAACTAAAAGCTACACACAATTGGGAACCATATAAATGCAAAGCCTAGAACAGTCCAAAGCAGATGTTTCAGAGACCGAGAAGTTCCCTGATAATAGGCTCCAGGATGAGCCTGAAAGCTTGGAAGAATGACCATCTCAGATTGGATCTTTTCCTGTATTAATTCATTCTGAGCATGGCATTTATGAAACCATAAAAATGGACGAAGCTTTTCCTTTTTCTAAATGTAAGTATCTCGTGCTACTGAGATTCTCAAGGTAACCGGCAGATTTCCTCACTTGGAAAATGATGTCCCAGCAAATCATCACTTCATTTTCTCTGATCAATAAATCCCTTACATGCTTTGCTTGATTTGGAAAGCTAACTGGGTAACTCAACAGACAGAATGGGAAGCTGAATGTTCAGATGTTCTGCTGAGAAATTCTGGACCATTCTTTGTAAATAAGGCCTATTGATATATTAGTGGGATCTTTCCTGATCTATTTGCATTGAGGTCCTATGCCCTTTGACATCTATCAAGATAACAAAAAAGTTTGAGAAACTTCCTTGATCAATTTTTTAAAGTCCTAGGTTTACTCAACAACCTTCCATTGAGACTTAGAGAAGGAATAAATGAGTGTTTGCCTGCGAGAATTAAAATTCCTGAGAATGTTCCTAAAGATACATTGATACTGGCTGTGGTTAGCCATGATGAGAAGAAATGTCTGTTGCTTACAAACATATGATTCTTTATTGCTGTGTCAAGCTGCCCAAAGAAAATCAGGAATTGCTATAGGGTGGCCATTAAACACTTACCAAAATAGACTGTCTGTCTGAAGCAGGCCTGTCCTTGAACTAGTTCACAAGGAAGTTTTGGTCTGCGGCATGCATGGCCTGGAGGTCGAAATAAACATGTCCTGCATTTGATTGTAAGGTCTGAAAAAGAGAGTTTTTAAATATGAGACTCAAGATAAAAAATGTTTTTGATTTATCTGGGGAGATCAGTAAATCCAGTAGATTTTAATTTATATTTCGCAGAACAGTTGTCCAGGTCAGCCAAAGTTCACTTCTTAGGATCATTCATGAAACATTGTTCTGATCCACCAAAACAGGTTGTGAAAATACTTTTCAAAATGTCTGGCTACACCTCTTTTTCTTGTTTTTTTTCATAGCAACAGTGTAAAAGCCACAGCACCACACCACCTATCTAAGTGATGGAGAAGCAGAAGTGCAACCACCGTATAATTGTACTATCTGCTTCCGAAGAGGTTGACATCCTGCAGGCAAATTCTCCAGATCTATGCCTTCTACATGAACCGAGATCAGATCTTACAATGTCATTTTTTCTCCTTGATGAATACGGGAAAGGATAACTAACAAGAAATCAAAGACAGTACGAAAAGTAGTAAGCACCAGTCCCAAAATATCTGGAACACCAGTTGAACACCATTGGCATTGACAAAATCATCAATCAATTGCAAAAGGCAGCTTTACTCAAAACAGTTTACATCCTGCGACAATACCTTTAACACCATCACACAGTATCTGTCTGTCCCAAGTTCTTTGGAAAGACTCGATAGGTAGATAAATGTTCAAATCCAGTCTAAACATCTGGCTGACTATGTGACCACCACTAACAATAATAGTATTGGAACTTTTTTCCTATTATTTGTCACCCCACCATTGACCCACTGAGAGCAAAAATCCATTCCCAGGAAATCCATGGCAAAATACTTTTATGTTCCGACTTCTACTGCAGGTCCTACTTACATTTTAAGAGGACAAATGCTTTGATACAAAAAGATCACATGGAGAGAAAAGTTTGATTCATATCCCTCCCCCTTGCTTTCAAAAAGTGTTGAAGCCAGACTCCAGAATAATTGTGACTCACTAGCTTCAGAGACTTACCAAAGTAATATAAAAGGTGAAATCTTGGTAAGAACAGCAGCAGTAATGCAAGATGCAAAAGTTTTCTCATGTCACCTTTTCTATCTTAAGGTCAGCAATGCATAATGTTATCTCTGCTCTCCATTTATATCCCGCCTCCGATGGGTGAGGAGTTTATGATTGGCTTCTGGAAGGCATGCCTTTCCATCTTGTTCGGATGAATATGATCATATGGCTATGATGAGTTCACACAGCTTGGTCAATATTTCCTTCTTATGGGATGCCTACCAAATCAGGTCAAAAGTCAACCTAGTCTAGCCTTCTGGATCCTCAAATAGTTATCAACATGCATCTAGAAAGCTCTCATCAAGGAAAGGCTGAGAATCCCATTATTGTTCCCAAGCAAATGGTATCAAGGCTATCTGTCTTTGCTACCAACTAGAAAACAACAACAACAAAACAAAATCAAGTTGATATAGTCCTTCTTTGCATGAATCTTGCTATCAGATCTTATGAGATGATCAGTTATCTTATAAAGGTAACAGGGATAAACACTGATACCTTGGGATGAACTCTATAACAGAATAACAGAGTTGGAAGAGACTTTGGAGGTCTTTTAGTCCAACTCCCTACCCAGGCAGGATTCCTTACACCAGTAGCTCTGTTTTCTTCTTCTTCCTCCTCAGCTCTACATGCTTAGCTGGATGTCTACACAGCTCTCTTGCACAGAAGATATTCTACAAATATAGGTTGAATCTGTACAATCATACCCTGTTTTGGATGCAGTGCATGGAAGCACATCAAAGGAAAATTAGGAATGGAAGACTTCACTCTGCTCTGCAAAAGGAACTTGACTCCAATGGTCAAATGGCTTTGATCTGAAAAAACTGGGGTTTGAATTTCAAGGGCACTTTGTTATCCTTTTGTTTGTTTAGAGTAGGTACATTCAAGAAGATTATGATATGCTTCCTCCATGCACCTAAATAATTAGGAACACGATCTGAAGGTTGGATTTGTACTGTACAAGTGAAATTTAATCTGTAAAAATGTTGGACCATAATATTTCAGGACTGGTAAATAATTCATTAATTAACAGTAGACAGCACTAAAGTGGCATTTTACAAATCAGGAACATAGATTTGTAGTTACGGTAGGTATTTTATAGTGAGATAGACCATTCCCCCCTTATTTTGACATCTTCTAGCAATGTTATACCTTTAAGGGTATCAAACCCTTCAGGCTTTGTAACCCATTCCCTTTGTGGAAAGTCGGGTGATTGAAACAACTGTGAATAAGCGAGAAATGCAGGACACGGACCAGCAGACTTGATGCACATCCTCAAACTGGGACTGATGCCTACCATTACTTTTTCCTGAACTTTCTGAAGTTCTTAAGTTAATGATCTTCCTACTTGGAGCCTCCTACATGCCTCTGCAATACAGTAGTCAAATACCCAGGAAAGATTTGGTGTGAGGGCAGAAACTCACATCATGAACAAGTCCCTGGCACTCAGGTTCTGGATGCTGCTGTCTTTCACAGAGGGTAAGCTTGTAACCAAATCATCAGTTGGCCATCACCATTAGAACGATTAATTTGATCTGAAGGCATAATTACAATTCATGGTAGCATTCAAACTGCTTCACTAAAGGATGCTGGGCAAATTTGTGGTGGTCAAGGACTGGGTGTGTTAGAGATGTTTTTGGAGAGGGGTGGGGATGACACCTGAATTGGGCAGGATAGTGATATAAAGTGAAGGAGCTCAGGTCATATCATTGAGAGGGAGGTGGCATTTTTTTAGGTGTTTTTAAACCATGATGCTTATGGAAAATGCATGCTTCTCATCTCAAAATGCTAGAGAACTAATATTTGGGGATTCTGTTGGAGGGGGCACAAAGAGCGATAAAACCAAGAGCTGAAAGATTCGTGTAAACTAGGTTGCCCATCCCTATGTTAAGCTTTGTTGAGTTAGTGTTGGCTCCTGATGACTGTCTGGACCAGGGGTAGGCAACCTCAGCTCTTTTATGACTCATGGACTTCAACTCCCAGAATTCCTGAGTCAGCATAGTCCATGAGTCATAAAACAGCCTAGGTTGCCTACCCCTGGTCTGGACAAATAACAAGCAGTTTTCTTGACAGGGTTTCCGAAGTGGCTTGCCATTGTCTTCTTCCTAGGGCTAAGAGATAGTGACTGGCTAAAGGTCAACCAACTGGCTTCGTGCTGAAGGTGGGATTGGAATTTACAGTTTCCCTGCTTTCAATCTGATGCCTTAACCACTACACCAAACTCTCTACATTTTTCTTACACATGAAATATTGGACAAATCACAAACAGTTGAACAATATACTAGGTTTAAAATTAATATAACCTTTATTGTCATTTTTTACTGTGAGTACACTGGCACCCATAAAAAATGAAATTCTGTGGCCTGCTCTCAAAAGAAAGTATATATCTACCAATATACATAACACACATGTACACATGCTACACACACACACACACAAACAACACACACACACACACACACACTCGAGCATGTAAAGAGGAGTGATACATGAACCGGCATTTTAGTTGACAAGATTGTTGGCTTTCAAGCAGCTTAATGTACACTATGTTTAATACATGGAAGTGATCCAGGAGTTGTAAATTAACACTGATGTCTTTTCTCAATCCTATCCACATCTTCAAATTTGTCCCTATATCATGGAAAGGAATGTGTAGGGTGGTCCTCTTTTTCAAGTTTGCCTAGAGTAGACACTCCTTGTTTTCACAACTGTTCATTTATTTATTTTATTTATTTATTCGGATTTGTATGCCGCTCCTCTCCGAAGACTCGGAGCGGCTCACAACATATATATATAAACAATTGCAACAAATCCGAACAACATTAAAAATACAAACCCCATACATACTCATCAATCACACCACAATCAACAATCATCCCCAGGCCTGCCGGCAGAGGTAGGTTTTTAAATTCTTTCGGAAGGCCAGGAGGGTCGGAGAAACGCGGACTTCAGGAGGTAGTTGGTTCCAGAGGGTGGGCGCCGCAACAGAGAAAGCCCTCCCCCAGGGCCCGCCAGACGACATTGTTTCGTTGACGGGACCTGGAGGAGGCCGACCCTGTGCGCTCTCACCGGTCGTAGAGAAGTATGTGGCAGAAGGCGGTCCCGTAAGTATCCTGGTCCCAAGCCATGAAGGGCTTTATAGGTAATAACCAACACCTTGAATTGGGCTCGGAGACCAATAGGCAACCAATGCAGCGTGCGGAGAGTTGATGAAATGTGGGCACAACGAGGAAGACCCACAACTGCTCGCGCAGCTGCATTTTGCACTAATTGTAGTCTCCGAACACTCTTCAAGGGTAGCCCCATGTAGAGAGCGTTGCAGTAGTCGATCCTCGAGGTGACAAGGGCATGTGTGACTGTGAGGAGTGACTCCCGATCCAAGTAAGGACGCAACTGGTGCACCAGGCGAACCTGGGCAAATGCCCCCCTCGCCACTGCCGACAAATGATGATCCAATGTCAGCTGTGGATCGAGGAGGACTCCCAAGTTGCGAACCTTCTCTGAGGGGTTTATAGATTCACCCCCCCAGGGTAATCGAAGGACAGATAGAAGTTTTAGGTCCCCAGACTGATTTGGGCTGTGCTACATCTTAATTTTCAAGTCTCTCTTTTGGAATTTATTTACAATGCAATTTTTTTGTCCAGTTGGTGGCCTCACATGCGTTAAATGTTACCGTGAGTATATGAACGGCACATGTCAAATGAAAACTCAACACTGCCAAGCAGGATCTGGAGAGAGTTGTTTCCGACAGAAGCTCATTGTAGGTAAGTATGGAACAACCCTATTGCCAAAAAGAAAGCCACTGAGATGACAATAAGCAATGTATGCTACACTACTCCACATTAGATCAGACTTTGGTCTCCTGGACAATTGTGAGGCATGAGTTTGTTCCACAAAGTCTGCTAAATCAGATCCACTTCTTGAACACAACGTGAGCTTTATGTGACCCTTTGTCTCTCAAATTGCTGCTCATGTGTGCATAGCCGATTACTAAACCATGTTCTAATTTGATTGATTTGGACTTAGTGAATTGTGTCAAAATTGTCAACCCACCACGTCCTTTTTAGAGCATCAGTGATAGAAGTCTTCAATAGGTCTTTCAGAAGAATTTGGCAATAGACTAGTAATCAGCATGTGTCTTTAGCGTAGGCAATATATATATTACAGATACTAATTATTTATCCATGCTTAATAACATTATCATCCATTGTTATAAGAGTGAAAAGGAAAATATTGGATGTTCACTTGTATTTCTTCTTTTCTAGAACGTGCTTTCCTTTATACTAGGACCGGCTGTGCCCCGGATTGCAAGAATGTGGATGGAGGAGTATACATCCGCCATATCAACAAATGTTGCGTACAGAACTTCTGCAACCAATCCTAGGCTGGGAATACGTTTGGACACAAACCTGCAAGCATAGCACTTTAACACTCTGTTATACGTATAATAATAATAATAATAATAATAATAATAATAATAATAATAATAATTATTATTATTATTATTATTATTATTATTATTGAGAAGACAGCAACAGACAGTAAGTGCCGCCTATGTAAAGAAGCTGAAGAAACAGTGGACCACCTGGTAAGCTGCTGCAAGAAGATCGCACAGACTGACTACAAGCAGCGTCATGACAAAGTAGCAACAATGGTGCATTGGAAGATCTGCAAGAAATATCATTTGCCTGTAAGCAAGAACTGGTGGGATCATAAAAAAGAGAAAGTCATAGAAAATGATAAAATTAAATTGCTTTGGGACTTTAGAATTCAAACAGACAAGCACCTGCAACATAACACCCCAGACTTAACAATTGTCGATAAGAAAGACAAAAAAGTCTGGATAGTGGATGTGGCAGTGCCTGGAGACAGCAGAATAGACAAGAAAGAACTGGAGAAGATAACAAAATACAAAAACCTACAAATAGAAATAGAAAGACTGTGGCAAAAGCAAGCAAGGGTAGTACCAATAGTAATAGGTGCCTTGGATGCAATCCCCAAAAAACTGGAGCACTACTTGAACACCATTGACATTGACAAATTTGCCATTAATCAATTGCAAAAGGCGGCCTTACTAGGAACTGCTTCCATCTTGCGATGATATCTGTAATACCATCAAACATCCACATCTGCCTATCCCAGATCCTTGGTAAGGACTCGATAGGTAGACAAAATGCCAAATACAGTCTGAACATTTGGCTGACTGTACGATGATCCATAATAATAATAATAAAGTTGGAAGGGACCTTGGAGGTCATCAAGTCCAACCCCCTGCTCAGGCAGGAAATCCTATACCATTTCAGACAAATGGCTGTCCAGTCTCTTCTTAAAAACGTCCAGTGTTGGAGCATTCACTGCTTCTGGAGGCAGGTTGTTCCACTGGTTAATTGTTCTAACCATCAGGAAGTTCCTCCTTAGTTCTAGGTTGCTTCTCTCCTTGATTAGTTTCCACCCGTTGCTTCTTGTCTTGCCTTCAGGCGCTTTGGAAAATAGCTTGACTCCCTCTTCTTTGCGGCAGCCCCTGAGATATTGGAACACTGCTATATCATGTTCCCCCTCGTCCTTCTCTTCATTAAATTAGACATACCCAATTACAGCAACCGTTCCTTATGTTTACTGTATTGCTTGTATCCTTATCCTGAAAACCTTCATCTTGTTTGAAAATGTTTCAGCAATAGATAAGCTTTCCTTAGAGCTGCAATGAAATATTAGTAGAAGCCTCGTTTAGTGACTATTGGCAGTTATGGCCACCATAAAAAAGTAACTGTGATGGAATGTATCTATGAAGGGGGAAGCACATTCTAAGAAGACAAGGCAATGGCAGCAGGAGTTGCATCAGAGAAAGAGGAAGGAATTTAAGATAACCACTCCCTAGACTCTCCCAGGGTATATCTGTTCAGTTATAAGTAGCATAGGTTTAGTCTGGCAAGATTCTGTTTATATGGTATGAGCAAATAAAGAACTGAATTTTGGCTGCAATGTTATTCTTGTGTCATTCTTGGGCTGGGCCTGGCAGTAACTTTGCAACCAGTTTTCACATTTATGACCTTTGTGGGTTTGTAAAGGAAAAGAAAGCTGAAATGAGATTGTCTGGTGATTTCATTTATTGACTGCTTCACTTAATGACTGAGATTTGGTCTCAACTGTGGTTGCTAAACAAGGACCAGCTGTACCCCTATCCTGTAAATATTCTAGCTAGCTCCCAATGAAACACCAAAACATATCCAAGATTAAAATTAGTGTGTAGTATTGCAGGCAAACTCTGCCCACAGCCTGGAGTTCAATCCTGACCCGCTCAAGGTTGACTCAGCCTTTCCATCCTTCTGAGGTCTGTAAAATGAGGACCCAGATTGTTGGGGGGCAAGATGCTGACTCTGTACATTGCCTAGCCCTAGAGAGTGCTTAAGCTCTATGAAGCAGTATATATCCTAAGTCAGTGGTTCTCAACCTTTTTCAGGTTGAGACCCCACTTTGCGCCGCCCATGCGTGCTGTGACCCTGACTTGGGCGTGCGCACGCGCCCGCGCACCCCGAAAAAAAATTAAAAAATGGTGGACTGCGACGGGCCGATCTGCGTGTGCGCGTGCGATGGCTGATCTGCGCGTGCGCGTGCGACGGCCGATCTGCGCATGCGTGTGCGACGGGCCCGAACCACGCATGCGCGCGAAGCGCCGAACTACACATGCGCAGAACCGGCGGGCCAGCCGGCTCCAGACCAGGCTGGCCTCGCCTCCCACCGCTGCCTCAGAAACTCCGGCAGGCACACGGAGGAGCGGTCTGGAGCAGGCGGGCGCAAAGCTGCCTCCTTCCCGCTCCGCTCCGCTCCGCTCCGCCACGTCCCAGGCCCGGCCTCCAACTCACCCTCCGGCAGCTGGCCAAGCGGTCGGGGCAGCCGGACCTCGAGGCAGGCCTGCATTTCACCGAGACCGGCTCGGCTGTGGAGAGAGGCGCCCAGCGGCCGCCTCCGGCCCCCAAGTCCGCGCTACAGACTGGCGTCCAGGTTGCAGCGCTCCGCCTGCCAGGCTCATCCGGGACTCCCGCGCTTTCCGCAGGGCCGGCAGCAGCCGCAGGTAGGTAGGCGGGCGGCAGGACTGGGGAGCCCGCCCGGGCCAGCTCGCTCTTGGTGCCAGTCCCGCTTGGGTCGGGCCGGCCAGCCGGGTGGGGGACGTCTGGCCAGGCTCCCCGGCTCGGCCTCCCCCCACGCCCGGCTCCCTCCCCGGCTCGGCCTCCCCCCATGCCCGGCTCCCTTCCCGGCTCGGCCTCCCCCCGCGCCCGGCTCCCTTCCCGGCTCGGCCTCTCCCCACGCCCGGCTCCCTCCCCGGCTCGGCCTCCCCCCACGCCCGGCTCCCTCCCCGGCTCGGCCTCCCCCCATGCCCGGCTCCCTCCCCGGCTCGGCCTCCCCCCCACGCCCGGCTCCCTCCCCGGCTCAGCCTCCCCCCACGCCCGGCTCCCTCCCCGGCTCGGCCTCCCCCCCACGCCCGGCAGGGACTCACCAGTTCATCTTGCCGATCCGCTGGCTGGGCGCCTTACCGCCTGCTTCGTCCGCCGCCGCCGAGCGAGGGAGGGAGCTGGCCCAGGCGGGCTCCCCAGTCCTGCCGCCCGCCTACCTTCCTGCGGCTGCTGCCAGCCGTGTGGAAGGCGCGGGAGTCCCAGACGAGCCTGGCAGGCAGAGCGCTGCGACCTGGACGCCAGTCCGTAGCGCAGACTTGGGGGCCAGAGGCGGCCGCCGGGCGCCTCTCTCCACAGCCGAGCCGGTCTCGGTGAAGTGCAGGCCCGCCTCAAGGTCCGGCTGCCCCGACCGCTTGGCCGGCTGCCGGAGGGCGAGTTGGAGGCCGGGCCTGGGACATGGCGGAGCGGAGCGGGAAGGAGGCAGCTTTGCGCCCGCCTGCTCCGGACCGCTCCTCCGTGTGCCTGTCGGAGTTTCTGAGGCAGCGGTGGGAGGCGAGCGGCCCGGTTGCGCTGCGCATGGGCCAAACTGCGCATGTGTGTGTGGATCGGGTTGTCGTGCGCGCCGCACATGCGTGGTTCGGCCCGTTGCGTGCACGCGACGGGCCGAACTGCGCATGCACCGGCCAAAAAAAAAATAAAAAAATAAAAAAATGGCGGACGGCGTTGTTTGGCGACCCCCGTGAAATGGTCGTTCGACCCCAAATGGGGTCGCGACCCATAGGTTGAGAACCGCTGTCCTAAGTGCTATTGCTATTGCTAAAAGATATGCAGACAAAATGAACACATCCTTTGGCCTCTGAGCCAAAGAAAGAATCTTCCTAGCATGATTATTTCAAATTATTTTACCCCTTTTGGCCTAAAGGCCCATTGGGAAAGGGCCCACCCTCATCTCAGGATACAGACAGTGTTTCTCAACCTTGACAATTTTAAGACATGTGGACTTCAACTCCCAGAATTCCACAGCCAGCATTGCTGGCTGTGGAATTCTGGGAGTTGAAGTCCACATGCCTTAAAATTGTCAAGGTTGAGAAACACTGGGCTATCCCAAAGCGAGGTGCCATGATTAGGCACATCTCTTTCTGGAGTGCCCTTCCCTTGATTTCTTGTGCAAGGATTCACAGCTAGCTTGCTGCTTGATCAGAGAAATAGACAGTGAGTCCCAAAGATAAGGAGGACCTTTTTCATGTAGCTTAATAAGTAATTCCAAGTACCTGGAATTTAACTTCGAAAACCTATTGGCAGCAAATACAACGTCTGTAAAACTGGTGATTTTGGGGTATGTGGGTTGGTTGATCCACAGACAGTAACATTTTGTACCAGTCAACCAATATCACAGCATAATTTGATGGAGAAAAGGGACCACTTACCATTGTGGGTGAATTCCACACTCAAATGCACTGACAGTTTACAGTCAATTAAAACTCATGCTTTTGTGACAGCCCATCTGATAACTGTGTGGAACTCCAGTCTTCTTGCTTAACTGTCCTGGAATTTTAACCCCTCCTTTGGAAGTTGGGTTCCTTTCAAACTGCAGCTGGAATTCCATCCCTCCTGTTGACTATCAGGGCTGCTTGTTGCTTACATGGGTGAACATGTATCAAAGAATGTTTTCCTGCTTTCTTCTCTTCTCCTAGGGTCTGTTTTCCATTTGAAAGAGGTTTGCTCTTCCGCCTGCTTATCCCTCACAGGGGACCTAAAGGATGGTTAAAATTCTGCTTCCCAGCTTTTTAGTTTTGCTTTGCTGTGTTCTTGGTGAGTAACAATAATACTGTGCAAACAATGGCAAAATTTATGTTCCTCCTTTATTTCACTAGGGCAGTAAAGATGGATTTATGTAGCTGGCTAAGTCATTCAGAGTACGAGTAATCATGGAAGTCATTTTCTCAAACTCAACAGGAACTTCTCCTCATACCAGATTTCAGTAGGACAGTATTCATCAGTTACTGGATTTATCTGGTCAAGTAAATGGATTAAGCTGATTTCTGAAACAGGGTTGCCATTTAACTACTGTTGTCTATACATAAACGCATGAGCACTGCACTGAGTTTATACTAGCTATGTCACACAACTCTGAGAATATGACACTGAAATAGTATTTAATTTTAGATTCATAAAGGATTATTTTTCTTCCTAATCCTGCAGCTGATGCCCTCAAATGCCATGTGTGCAAACGCTACCACTCTACAGCTGGTTGCCTCAAAGGAAAAGGGGTCTGTGTGGCTGAGCCAGGACAATTCTGCAAATTGGTTAAATATTATGCAAGTAAGTTTGTTCCCAACAGATACAGATGAGTATTAATGCGTGTCTGTCTTGCTTATTGGTTAAGGTCATCAGCCTGTTTATATTCCACGATTTAGTTTATCAACATACAGTAGTGGCCAGAATTGTGGAAACCTTTTGGGAAAAGTGTATTTTTGAGGTTTGATGGCTAATAACACCACTTTTTTTTAGTAGTACCATAAACTTATATATCAATGGAAAGATAATTTAATCAAGAATGTAATGCAACAAAGTTTGTTCAATTATCTGTACTGGATTCTATGAAACGTTAAAGCCAAATAACCAGAAAAAGGAAGCATAACTTGCTTAGGTTGATATCAGGTAGCTTTCCTTCATCTGATTGTAGCCAATGAGCATGAATGTTTAGAGAGCCAATCAGGTGTCATCTTGTTTTGGCAATGAGCCAATCAGATCACCATAGGGTTCAGTTATTGATGTCATGTATTGAAGCTGAGAGGAGGACATTTGTCAGTGTGTTATGTGATGGCTATCAAGTTGGTTGGGTTTTTTTGTGTTCTTTCATTTAGTGAGCTTGTAAAACGTAATAAAATTGAAGTCATGGTGCAAAGAGTTGACTGGTTGCCCAGAAAATGATGTAAAATAGTATTATTAAGTGAACAAGGCTACAGTTATAAAGAAATTAGAAGAAAAATTGGTGGAAACTTAATCAAAGGTGGCATTTCTATTGTACACTTTTCCCAAAAGTTTCCACAATTTTGGCCACTATATCTCTTTGAGGCTTAAAATGTTGTTGCCAAACAAGCTCAAGTATGGTTGATTGGTGATAATGATAATTTGTTACTTACAGATCACTGGCCAGGCCAGTTACCTTTTCCAAAGATGCTTAGAGAAAAAAATGCCATAAATTAATATTATTCATGTTTGGAATGCTTTCAGTACTCCTGGATTTATAATAACTTTGAACTATATATTCCTCTGTCCCATGCTGCTGTTATTTTTTTTTAATTACCAAGGAGAAACTTAATAGTAATGTCATCCTTCTAAATTGGGCCTCCAATTTTCTTTTTTTTAAGGAAACCACAATTGTGGGTCATGGCATCATGTAGGAATGATGGAATAAGATGAGGTGGCTGTTCACTGATAATATATAATTAATTCCAATAAAAAAGATTATATGTAGCTCAGGGTTGAACTGTGGAGTATTTGGTGCTCTCTGAGCTTTGTTTGTTTATAGACATTTCATTACCTGACTATGACATCAGTGCTATTGAGTATGAGGTTTGTTCTCTGTGTATATACAGTAGCTTGCCCTAACAGTGTGGCCGGAGATGTGGTTTTCACTTGGGTAGTTCCTTGATTAGGATATTGTTTCTTGCTTGGGAGAGGTTTTATGAGGAGGTTTTTCTTTGAGATGAAGCATGAGAAGCCAGGGAGGCTGCTAAGTGTAGAGAGATGATGAAAGATAGGATCCAGATCCTTACCTTGTACTCCTTGTTGTTGTTAGTTGCGAAGTTGTGTATGACCCATCGTGACCCCATGGACAACGTTCCTCCAGGCATTCCTGTCCTCTACCATCTTCTGGAGTCCGTTTAAGCTCACGCCTACTGCTTCAGTGACTCCATCCAGCCACCTCATTCTTTGTCATCCCCTTCTTCTATTGCCCTCAGTCTTTCCCAGCATTAGGCTCTTCTCCAGTGAGTCCTTTCTTCTCATTAGGTGGCCAAAATATTTGAGTTTCAACTCTGGCCTTCTAAACAGCAGTCAGGGTTGGTCTCCTCTAGGACTGACTGGTTTGATCGCCTTGCAGCCCAGGGGACTTGCAGGAGTCTTCTCCAGCACCATAGTTCAAAGGCCTCCATTCTTTGGCGCTCAGCCTTTCTTATGGTCCAACTTTCACAGCCCTACATTGCAACTGGGAAAACCTTGGCGTTACTACATCAACCACAATCATAAACGTGAACTATGGGCAATTCTTTAAAGTTTCTTTTGGGAGATAAAGCAAATTCTTCCACCACAAAGTGAATGAAAACAGGTGGAAAATATGCAGGAGAAGGTCTTGCATCTAGTCTGGAGAGGACATTTTACATTAGCTTCATCAGCACTTGCTGTGTTCTGCGTGCACTGATTTTTTTTTCTTATCTTTCTACAGAAGAAACACCCCACACTGGGGAAAGAGGATGCACTGTCCCAGGTGATAGGTGCAATGTTTTGGAGAAAAAGGGAGCTTTAATTACGGCAACAACGTGCTGTGATTATGAAGACTTTTGCATATATAAAGAAGCAGACATGAATACATTTGTAACTTGAAGAAGTGTTGTCTGATTCCTAGAACTGTCATCTTTAAATCCTGCCAGAGCCCCTTTTCTCTCTTCTGTATTTTGTAGGACTCAGCTGATATTCTATGAGTTTCTGATAAAGGATATTGACATCAATCTAAGTCTAGATGTTGAGCCCCTTAATTGTAATTATTACAGCAGAGATACATTTATAACCAGCTTCAACTGTTCAGAATTTGAAACAATAGATGTGAAATAACTACTACATCCTGGGATGAACAAGGTAAAATTTGAGTCTAGCACCTACCATTTCAAAGTAGACTAGTGAATGCATTAAGGAAATCACTGTAAGAAGAGAATTCCAAAGCAAATAATGTCCACTCAGCTATCTAGCTACAGTATTACATCTCACCTTCCATCTGAGAGACCAAGATGGCATATGTAAGAATTTCCCCTAATTTTGTATTCACAAAAAGCATCTTCTGAGATATATGAAGAAGAGGACCCTGCAATCCTAGATAATTGACCCACTTAATATCTCACTGTTACTAAACATCAGTTCTCTCATTTCCTTGACAGAGATCTTTTAAAATGTCTCATGAAGAACATCTGAAGGTGAACACAGGGTTCACAACCTCAGTTAATACAGATTTTTTTTAAAAAATTTGACTTGGGGTCAAACCTGAAGTCAGAAACAGAAGCTTCTTATTAACCATCTCAAGAGTAGCAAAAGTTACACTGAGGCATTGTATATTGATATTGTATAAACAGAAGAAAGATCACAAATTTAGTTTTTAAATGGGCAAATCTATTCAAAATGGCAGAATTCATTAAGTGATGGTCGACAAGGTTGCCAGATTAAAGAGAAGATGCAGAAGAGAACTGCCATCAGAGAATGATGAATCTGTGAATCTACAGTTTCAACAGTGTGCACACAAATTAAAACACATTTTCACAGTGCATTGTGAAAACAAATTAAGAAACCCACACAATGATGGAACATACTGTAGATAGCATATATTAGTAAAAATGCTGACAAGGAAATGCAAAATACATTTCAGAATAAAACAGAATAGAACAGAAAAAGGAAATGACACCTGGTATAAAACTGAATTTTAATTAGCCATAGAACAAGAACAGCAGGCTTTTAATTTTTACAAGAAAATTAAGAATTTTCTTAAATTTATATAATAGATTTAAACACTAACCAATGAAAGAGGGTTTAAATTGCCTGACTAATGAAAAAGCTCAGTCATTAGCAATAAATGGGAAATCCCGTTTAAGCATTGAATTCAATATAGGGGAAAAAAGGGTTATGGAAAGATTTAAGAATGAACCATATGAAAATCTATGTCAATCTAGTTGCTCAGAATAACATTGCTTGAATTGAGATCTTCCAGGCTGCTCATGTTGGGGTAGGACAAAGGAATGAATATTTGCAATGTAGGTCCAATCTTTTCAGTGTTCCTGAAGATCCACCATTCTCTCTAAAGTAAGTATGTTACACTGCAAAAGGTGACAAAAGATCTGGAATTCCATGCCAATAGCTCAACATTATTGAGCTACATAATTGTGAATTTGCATCAGCCTGGGAAAGATTTTCATATTTCAGGGAAGGAGAAAGAAAAGCAGAAGCAGAAGATCCATTTTATCTATTTTATCATTGCATTTTATTAGTAAGATTCCTATGCCACCCCTTTCCAAAAGCTTAAAGCTGCAACCCAGTAACTAAGGCTTACACAATTTACAGGGGGAGGGAGCATTTACATTGCTTCCCCTATGATAAACTATAGAGCAAAGATCAAAGAGAAGAAAGGCTCTCAGCATTTGATTTAGGCAGAAAACTAGACAGGTCCATCTGAGCGAATCTTGCAAGCAGGTTTTTTTTTTTTTTTGCAGCCTGATTTCTGATGCATTTACTGTGTTATGACAACTACCATAATCATGGGCTTCAAACTGGTATCATTATATTAGTACAATATTGAGTTGTGTATTCAATTTTCCAGGATTGCCGTGCCATGCTTGCAATCCATAAGCAACTAATCAAATCCATTATGCCCACAAGCCACCTGCAGTCTACATCGGGGTGTCCAATCTTGGCAACTTTAAGACCCATGGACTTCAATTCACCAAATTCATGGTGGCTGGGAAATTCTGAGAGCCGAAATCCGTAATAAGTCTTAAAGTTGCCAAGTTTGGACATCCCTGATCTACATGCTTTCTTCCTTTATTCATTCACTCATTTGTCCAGAAGTTATGATTGTTGCAGAAGTTTCTCACACAGCACAACATCTGTTCTTCATAGTCTATGTCCCCCCTTTTCAGGTTACGGCACACCAGAGAACAGCCCCGTTCCACACGTGTCATAACAGAGTCTGGAAAGCAAAATGGAGGGAAGGGGAAAGTCAGAGGGAGAGAGAAAAAAGGAGAGATAGATTTTATTTTTTTTCCTACTCACAGAGCTGATTAAAACCGAGAAACTTCAAATCCAACTACAATATAAATGAGTATTTTCTGCCATAAGAACTGAATATGGTTGCCTCTTGGACTCACTTTTGCTAATCAGTCGGGTGTAGCAGAATTTCCATAACCCCGAATCACAGGTGTTTTCCTTATGTGTGCAAACATTATTTCGGGCAACATTTTGACAACGAAGACATTTGAAAGACCCTCCTATAGAGAGAAAGCAATATGTTAATAATAAGTAAAGAACAAAAGTGAGGGTCAAAAATAATTATCAGTTTCAAAAATAGCACCACTAAGCACAAACCTGGATATGGTATGGCTGATAAATAAAAAATGGATTACCTGCCCTCATATTCTAAGCCAATTTTCCTGAAGTTTGGGGACTGTAGGAGAGCAACATCCTTCTTCTCACCATCCAGGTGGTCAACAACCAATAGATCACCAGGGAACAGAGTGGGGCAATGATTTCTATCAAAACAGGTCCCACATATTTCTCTTCAACCTACCTTTTTCAAAGTAGATCAATGCTAATAAACCTATAGCCAGAGCTTTGATCATCACCAGCAGAGGAAAAAACCAACACAAATCTTCAAATTCAGGGGAAAAGTAAGGAACAAAAAATTACAGTTGTCAGAAAAAATTACAGTTGTCTTATTTTAGAGAACGAGAAGGACAACCTGTGCATTTTAACATAGGACTCGGTGGGTTTATTGCTAAAATATTATCAGTGAGCGTGCTCGTGGGATTTTATCTTGCTCACCATGTACCTGAAAAAAATTGGAAGAATTATTGCACCCATGCCCTCAAGTCTTCAAACTGCAAGCATGGCTGGGACACATACTGGCTGGGGGAATTCTGGGAGTTGAAGTCTGCACATTTTAGAGTTGCCAAGGTTGAGAAACACTACACTAAAGCAATGCTCTACTATTTTCTCATGTGCATCTTCTTCCATTGGAGAAGGCATTTGCTGAATGAACCAGCAGAATTATCCCATATCTTCTTTGAGTCAGAAAACTGATGCTAGCTCTTAGAGAGACTGAAAACTGTGCTTATGCCTTGTTTTTCTTCTTTTGGGGCAGAGGGGAATATGCTTATAAGAGGCAGGTAAAAGAGAAGATCCTGCCACTTTTCTGCTGATGGACTCATTCTTTGGTGCTTATATCCATGCCCTGTCTTTCTTCATCCTTGAAATATAGGGGAAGTGTGAGAAATAAAGGGAGGAGCACAGCCTCATTGGAAGAGGAGGAGGAAGAGGAGGAGGATCTCAAGATCCTATGGAACAGATGGGCTAATATAGTGGGCCAAAAGTTCCTCACTCCTCCCACTGCCCATGTTCCATTTCCTTCCTTTCAGAATGCAAGAGAACATGCAGGCATATATAAGAGAGCCCAAATGTCAGCTAATGCCAATAGGATAATTTAACAGAAAGTACCTTAGGATTCTTCTAGTCCAACATCCTGCTCAAGCAGGAGACCCTACACCATTCCAGACAACTTGTTATCCAGTTTTCTTTCTAAACACTCCAGTGATGAAGCAACCCCAACTTCTGAGGGCAAGCCATTCCACTGGTTAATTGTTCTCACTGATGGAAAATTTCTCCTTAGTTCTAGATTGGTGCTCTCCTTGATTACTTTCTGTCCATTGCTTCTTGTTTACATGGGATGAACAAATGTGGTCTTATATATTGAGACTTAACTGTTTACCTGTTAAACTATCATTGTGCAATTTGTCCTAGGAACTCAAGAGTCTTCATGTTCTGAACCTTGGACATGAATGATTCATAATTCTTCAAAGAGAAAAGTGCTTAGAATTTACAATCGCCCCTTAGAAAGGTAGATCAAAACTGATCTGTTGTGATCTCCAAAATCAGAAGAAGCCCTGGACCATTAAGTTGCTCCTAAAACCCTCCCAACCATGCTAGCTAAATTGAGATGTACTGCAAGACAGTAATAGCCTTTTAAAATCCTCCATCAAGGGGTAGAGACATTGCGGCTGAGAAAGGAAGATCGGCTCTAGTGTGGTACCGCAGATTTCTTACACGCAATCCACGACTTAGCCTGCATTTACAATGGGAGATGTTGAAAAGGGCAAGAAGATCTTTTCTATGAAATGCGGAACCTGCCATACAGTAGAGGAAGGAGGCAAACACAAGACTGGTCCCAATCTTCATGGTCTGTTTGGTCGAAAAACTGGTCAAGCTGTTGGTTACTCTTACACAGCAGCCAACAAAAACAAAGGTATAATCTGGGGAGACGATACATTGATGGAGTACCTGGAAAACCCGAAGAAGTATATTCCAGGAACTAAGATGGTCTTTACTGGCCTTAAGAGTAAGAAAGAGAGGACAGATTTAATAGCATATCTTAAGGAAGCCACTGCTAAATAATGGCTGTCTATTGCCTTATTTATTTTATCAAACAGAAACATTCTCTGGGATGAGATTAGATCTTAAACTTTCTATTTTTACATGCATTGTATCTAACACTTAAAAATATTACTCATCAACCAGAGAACTTTGATCATGGATGGTTGTAAAAATATGTATTTGTTATCATAAGTTATAGAATTGTGCAATCAGGCTTCAAATAATATTGTCAGGACAACTACATTGCAACCTGAATCATGTAATTAAAATCCTATTGATGTCAAAAAAAAAAATCCTCCATCAAACCTGCAGGCAGAGGAATTGGTTGGATGGTTCTTGAATTTTCTTCATAGAAATCAGAAGAAACCATCAATCAGATGCAGGTTATTTAATAAATTATAATTACATATACGATGGAGGCTACAATATATAAAAACCCAGGCATGAATGTCTTCTTGATTCTATCCTTTCAGATCACCCATCCAGTACCCCAGTCTTTTTAATCAGAGCATTCCTTTTAACTTTCCACTTAAATAAAGCAACAGCTCCATCTGATGACCCATCCTTGAAAGGGTTTTATGTTAAAAACAAAAACAAAATCCTGCACTCCCTTTGGGAGAATGAAAGACATGAAAAATCAGGAAGCATTTAGGGATCCCGGCAACAAGAGTCACAACTGTTTGGGAGAAATTAAAGTGTGGGGTACTAGTTAGTAAAATGACCAATTTTCTTTGCATCAGGGATGGAGATAACCTAAGCTTCTGGCCTGCTAACCAGAAGAGGGCACCCTTGAATTAATATTAGGGTTTGGAGATAGGTAACTGGAACAGAATTTTAATATTTGAAGGGAATGGAAAGTTAACTAAAGCTCAGCAAATAACCCAATAAAGATTAAGGTCCTACTCATTTCAGGAAAATGCTTTGAATTTTAAGCTGTCTCTCAGATTCAGTCCCAGAGCTCATTAGGACCAGTTTTGCAGAAATTAGGATTATATGGCGTTCATTCACTTCAGAAAGAATAAAGTGATTACTGGATGGATTATTGTGTTTCTTTTTTCCGCCCACAGTATTTTTTTCTACGCACATAATAGACCTGCCAATGCCTAACAGATCTGATTTGATGAAGCTGGTTATTTGACTGCATAATTTATATCAGTATCTACATTTCTTGTGATCCAGTGTGGGAAGCCTTCATCCATCCACTTGTTGTTCGCATTTAGCTTTGGCACTTGTTTAGGAGTCTCTCTGTTTCTCTAAACCAGCTCTACAAAACCTCCTTCTCTAGCTCAAATGATTTTATTTGTTGGTTTTATATTTTCTAAAAGAATTATATATTTGTATCAATGTATTTTATCAGGTGGATGAATGT
The DNA here is from genome assembly GCA_034064705.1 of Bothrops alternatus. Lineage (NCBI taxonomy): Eukaryota > Metazoa > Chordata > Lepidosauria > Squamata > Viperidae > Bothrops > Bothrops alternatus. Next base: position 887,964 of record JARGCV010000294.1, read on the forward strand.
CATAATTTCCTCAAAACCAAAGATAAAATAGACAATAGTTGTTTCTGTAAAAGTTTAACAGGAGGCAATATAGGTATCTACTTTGCTCAGATAATTATTAAAGGTGAGTTGAGGAAGTAGAATAAGAATAAAGGTAAAGGTAAAGGAGACCCTACAGATTTTACATCACCAAATTTAGGGGGCGGTATTCATCTCCGTTTCAAGGCCATTGAGCCAGCGCTGTCCAAAGACATTTCCGTGGACATGTGGCCAGTATGATGTCATGGAGCACTGTTATCTTCCCATCAAAGTGGTACCTATTGATCTACCCAACTGCTAGGTGAATGAGGATGGGAGCAAACCCCATCATGTGGCGCTCGGGTCTCGAACCCGGACTGCGGGCTTTCCAGCCAACAAGTCCACCATCTTAACTACTGTGCCTCCTCAGAATAAGGACAAACTTGACAGAGGATGTGTACCTGAGCATGAGGTCACAGCTGATTCCTCTGTTTCAAAGGAAGAATCTGTGAGTTAACAAAAGAACAGAGGAATTGCCAAAATGGAATAGTCCTCTGAGTGTGGCCCATGTTGAAATATCAGTGATCTGGGAGTGTGCGGAGTACCCTGGTTGATGTAGGTATGCCTAGATTTCAAAATATTTTATTCTCGAGAGAGAGATGTCTCTCACATGATCTTCATGAATCTAAGCTAAGAGGAAAGCCCTAGTGATATCACATGAGAAATGGATTGATTAATGTCTCAGCTAAGGACAGCAGGCTTCTAGGCATCTAATTTTTCCTAGATGGGCAAATGATATCAACAGATGGATCATAAATCAACTTAGGCCTAGGTAATAAAGTATGGTTTTGCAGATCAGGCTGACATTTATTATAGGAAAATAAATCTGCAACATTAGGTGGTCTTCATATTGTGCTAAGCCCTGATAGGTGGTTAGTTCGGTTTCAGTTTTGTGTTGGGTGAACCCAACCATTATGCCCTTCAAACCTTGATTTATGGCTCAGTGTGTTATGATAACCCCAGCCATTGTGATTTATTCACTAAACCTGGTTTTAGTAGAAAACGTGTGAATTCCCCTATGCCTCTGTGCTCTCTTCTAGGTGACAAATTTATCAAGATCCAGCAAGGCTGCATTACTTACTGCAGAATCAAAGTGAAGGGATCCCATTTCCTCCAAGAAGAGACTTTATGCTGTAAACAGAGATGCTGCAATACCCATGATCTCTGGCCCAATCCTAGATCTGTAGTTCACAAAGGACCGTGGGAAGAAGTTGCTGAATTAGATCCAAAGGCTGCAAAGCAGAATATCTGATTTTTCTCCTGCAGTGATTAATCAGATATCACTCAAGATTTCAGAAGCAGCCAATGACGCCAGTATTCTTTTTCTACTATTGGATCTCTCTTTGATAAGTTTCCATCTGTTACTTCTTGTCCTACCTTCAGGTGCTTTGGAGAATAGGTTGCCTCCTCTTCTCAGTGACAGCCCCTCAAATATTGGAAGATGCTATCATGTCACCCCTATCCTTCTCTTTGTTAGACTAGACATACCCTCACAATCATTCATCCCATGCTTTAGCCTCCAGGCCCGTAGTCATTCTTGTTGCTCTTCTCTGCACTCTTTCTAGAGTCTCAACATCTGTTTGTATTGTGGTGACCAAAATTGGTTACAGTATTCTCATCACCTTTCACATTCTGACACACCTTGATGAGATTGGACTAAAACTCCCAGGAATCACAACCACATGAGAATATGTAGCATCTTCCAGTACCTTTGGTGGACATTAGCCAAGGGAAAACTGCTGTAGAAAAATAATAAACCAGTTCATTTTTCTAAGCCAGCTCGTAAAAATTCTTTGTGTCCATGGGAACCTGTCTGAAAACTTCCATTTAGATTAGTACCTTTCTTTTTAAAGATATCCAAATTCTTGATGTACAGCATAGCACTCCATCCAGGTGGGATGGTGCAGTCTAAATTCAGTAAATTCGAGGCACTCAGAACGTTTTGAAAGTATCAAGACAAATGCTTTAAGGTCCTGTAGCCCACCCAAGATAAACTGGAGAACTTCTAAAGAAAAGATGTGATGATTCTGATGATTTCTCAGCCAAATTTAATATTGTACCAGGAATTATGTCTCCTCTTCATATGTACTATAGAAGCCGGTCTTCCAATTTTGGGCATGATGTTTATTATCTCTTTCCCAACTCAAGTTATCTAATACAGAAATTTATTTTTAGAGTTGCTTTATGTTGCTGCATTTTATATTTTTTTGATGGCAAGCACATATTCTGTACTTTTGCAGTTTGGCAGACTAAGAGTATTTACACTATATAAGGCAGTGGTTTTTAAGAAATGTATGTCTCTCCCACAAGTGTTAAACAGTTGTTAGATTTAAAAGGGGCAGTGAAAATGGCCTTCTGGAATACATTCAGGTGAAGTTCAACACAACATGCTGAACACAGGTTAGCAAAACACAATTGCTGCTTCCATATAAAATGCTAGGCCCCAATAAATAAAACATACAATGATTTAGGATGATGGCCTAGTTTAGATAACAAGCTAAGGCAATTGCTGAGTTGCCTAAAACAAGCTAAACCACCAATTACCCAGCCCCATTTTTGCTTGGCTTAGTTTGTTGTGTAAACTCAACCTCTGAATTATAGACCCAAAAAGACAATCTTCAGATCAGCACTGTTTCATACCTCTACATGAAGGTCACAAACAAGCATTATATACTCTTCATTGTTGAACTGCTCACTATTATCAACGTCCGTTGATCAATTGTTTATCAGTTAAGAAAATTTTGGTCCTGTTTGATCTGAGTGTTGAAGCCCACAAGTCTTAAAGTTGACAAGTTTGGAGATCCCTGATGTAGCAGCTAACTTTCCCCAGATTCATTTCTTGCAATACTGTTGGTTTCGGGTGGCGCACTTTCTCCGTTTTTTTTCTCACGAGTATTTTTCCCCCCTCATTTTCCTTTGGCAAAGAAAGGCATTTTGTGACAGATGAATGTTTTAACAACCAGAAAAATCTAAGCCTGAGAATGAGAGGGTTTTTACAAAATGGAAACTGAAGAATGACTTCAGTGCTTGTTTTTCCCCTTGTTTTTTATTTTGTTTTGAGACTTTCAACACAGCTATGGACTTCAAAAAAAAAAAAACAAGACACGCGGCATATATTAGCCTTTGATCAGCTGAAGCAGTCGAGATTCAAAAGAGAAAAGAACGGTGGTCCTGAGTTAGGATAACTTCTCTTCAGCCAAAACTTTTAAATGCTAATGATACAAAGCGAATGAATGAAAAAGAATAGATAAAAGAAAATGAAACTTGTCCCATTTGAGATGGCCAGTTGCAATTCTGTTCCTTGGCGAAAGAGAAAATGATCTGGCAGCTGCTTGTTTTAAGAGAAACCACATTTTCTTTTATAATGTTGGTTCCAGACTCAAACGTGCTCAGACAGATACATTGAAATGAAGCATATAATACGAAGTAATATTACACCTATTGACTTCAGTGGGTCAGTTCCAACCTTCTAATCCTGCCATTCTCCAGATGTGGTGGGTCCTATGACTTCCAGAACTCTGACAGACAGTGTCACAGAACATCTGGAACATCTGTTAAGGGGGAAAGGCTGCCGTTGAATGTTTTTATACAAGCAAAGTTTCACAAATCCTTTCTGGAGTTAATAGAGTAACACAAGCATGCTGGAGAAAGAAAACTATGACCAGAAAATTCAAAGTCAGGATAATCTTTTGAGTTGAATCTTGAGGAGAAAAGCGCTGAAGAACTAGGGCCAGAAAACTCAGTTCATAGCTTGAAGAATAGGCTTATTTGATGGGAGGAAAAATTGATTATTGCTGCCAGATTGAAAATGGAGGAAGTGGGGAAGAATTAAAAGCACATTTTGTCAGAATTCAGATGCCGAACAGTACAAAAGAGTGTTCGTTGAGCCAAACTGTAAAAACTCCCAAACTGAGACTTTTTGTCTAATGACGGATTCATTCCTAATTCTCTTCACTCTGACAAAATCCAGAAATCTACCCTGTGTGAAGTCATTGGGAGCAGCAAATAGGCAACCTAGTTAACAGTGTAGGACTTAAACAGATTGGTTTTTGATCTCTGTCATATCTGAAAAAATATCAAACGGCAAAGAAGGGGTGTCTGCATTCTTATAAAAATTAAGGGAACATCAATATAATAGGCACTCGTTCATGTCGATGGCTGAAGTTTATTGTCCTGTTTCCCGGTGAACGTGCAAGTCACTTGAGATCTTCTTTTTGAAATGATTCAGGGGCAGCAAGTATTATAAGTGAAAAACAGTATTTCATCTCCAAGGGAAACACAATAAATTCTCAGAAACACAAGCTAACCCCAGCTGTGAGTAACTGCCAAAGAAATTTCTCCAACTGTTCTATTTGCAATGGAGAGGTGGACTCATATTCTCTTTTAAATAATGGGGACAAGGAATAAACCTTTGTTCTCTCTTTGTGAAAGTCCAAATATGCAGAGATGGGTCTTGAAATAAAGACATGACCTCAAGCGGGCAGCTCCTGATTTATTTCTTCGAATGTTTCTAGCAATTACACTATGTTCTCTCCTCCAGATGAACATCACTTCTGAATCAACACACTAATCATCGTTTTGGGACTTAAAAGGGTGCGGCTTACTGGCCTCATCAGGACTATGTCCTATGTGTTAATTCATAGATTATTATTATTTTAAACATAATAAATGAGGAAGAAAAGGTCCTACACAGAGAAGATCGGCTCAGATTGACATAATTTATAATTGAGAGAATAGGATAGGATAGGATAGGATAGGATAGGATAGGATAGGATAGGATAGGATAGGATAGGAGAGCAGAGCAGAGCAGAGCAGAGCAGAGCAGAGCAGAGCAGAGCAGAAAAGGGGGAGAGGAGAGAATAGCAGAGAAGGGGAAGAGGAGAGGAGAGGAGAGAAAGAAAGAAAGAAAGACAGAAAGAAAGAAAGAAAGAAGGAAAGAAAGAAAGAAAGAGGGAGGGAGGAAGGAAGGAAGGAAGGAAGGAAGGAAGGAAGGAAGGAAGGAAGGAAGGAAGGAAGGAAGGAAGGAAGGAAGGGAGGGAGGATAATGAATACACTTTGGTGTTTGGGTAAATCAAGTAAAAATAAAATTAGCATGGAACTGTCAATAATAGCTGACTATTTTATTTTCAAATTTCCAGAGCAATAACAAATACTAAAGTAACCTTTTAGGTTAATGAATCGGGGGAAAAAATACCCCAGAATGTGCTGCTTTGCATTGGGTTGGGGAACATGGTGCAATTATGTCACATTGTTTAATACATTTATTAGATTTTTTATCTGTGATAGCATGGCAAAGTGAGGGGAAGGTGAAGGAGACCCCCTCCCTACAAAACACATAAGACTCCTATGCTGAGATTATTGGCAAAGGTGGCTGTTCTGATTTGCAACAGACCTGGCTGAATTTCTCTCTTCCCAGGAACGCAGTGCACCGGAGGCCCTTCTGAATTTGCTATTTTGAATGGATGCCAAGACACAGCAACCTTACCAGCCTGGTCTGTTTCTTGTCTGCAGATACAGAATTTTCCAGAAAGTCTTCAGGGCTTGTGTTTCGCCCCCCCCCCTCTATCTCTCTGAGCTTGACTGTTTCTGAGAAAACAAGTGCTTGCAATCTCTCTCACCTTGTCCCAAGGCATGGGGAAATGCTGGAAACTAATCAAGGAGAAAAGCAACCTACAACTCAGGAGAAATTTCCCGACAGGGAGAACAATTAATCAGTGGAACGACTTGCCTCCAGAGGTTGTGGGTGCTCTAACACTGAAGGTTTTTGAGAAGAGATTGGACAGCCATTGGTCTGAAATGGTATAGGCTCAGCCTATTTACCAATGCACCAGAAGGCAAGACAAGAAACAATGGATGGAAACTAATCAAGGAGAGAAGCAACCTGGAATTAAGGTGAAATGTCCTAACAGTGAGAACGATCAATCAGTGGAACGAGTTGCCTCCAGAAGTTGTGGGAGCTCCATCACTGGAGGTTTTTAAGAAGAGACTGGACAGCCACTTGTCCGGAATGGTATAGGGCAGAGGTAGGCAACCTCGGCTCTTTTATGACTGGTGGACTTCAACTCCCAGAATTCCTGAGCCAGCCATGCTGAGGGGAAAGGGAGAGGTTTCCAAGCTGAGCCATGCTGACTTGGGAATTCTGGGAGTTCAAGTCCACCAGTCATAAAGTGGCCTAGGCCTAGGCCAGAGGTAGACAACCTTGGCTCTTTTATGACTGGTGGACTTCAACTACCAGAATTCCTGAGCCAGCCATGCTGAGGGGAAAGGGAGAGGTTTCCAAGCTGAGCCATGCTGACTTGGGAATTCTGGGAGTTGAAGTCCACCAGTCATAAAGTGGCCTAGGCCTAGGCCAGAGGTAGGCAACCTTGGCTCTTTTATGACTGGTGGACTTCAACTCCCAGAATTCCTGAGCCAGCCATGCTGAGGGGAAAGGGAGAGGTTTCCAAGCTGAGCCATGCTGACTTGGGAATTCTGGGAGTTGAAGTCCACCAGTCATAAAGTGGCGTAGGCCTAGGCCAGAGGTAGGCAACCTTGGCTCTTTTATGACTGGTGGACTTCAACTCCCAGAATTCCTGAGCCAGCCATGCTGAGGGGAAAGGGAGAGGTTTCCAAGCTGAGCCATGCTGACTTGGGAATTCTGGGAGTTGAAGTCCACCAGTCATAAAGTGGCGTAGGCCTAGGCCAGAGGTAGGCAACCTTGGCTCTTTTATGACTGGTGGACTTCAACTCCCAGAATTCCTGAGCCAGCCATGCTGAGGGGAAAGGGAGAGGTTTCCAAGCTGAGCCATGCTGACTTGGGAATTCTGGGAGTTGAAGTCCATGAGTCATAGAAGAGCCGAGGTTGCCTACCCCTGGTATAGGGTCTTGAGCAGGGGGCTGGACTAGAAGACCTCCAAGGTTCCTTTTGACTCTGTTGTTCTCTTAAATGCCTGGGAATCCAACCAGCAGAAGCACACTTGCCACTGCTTCCTGTTAGTCACCAAAGCATTTGGGGCCAATAGAATGGAACTCTGGATCAACATTACCTTAGACAGGAGCTTGCTACAACTCTTCAATCTTTCTCTTAGAATTTGCATTGACTTTGCACCCTCTGGCAGCCATTTTATTTCACTCTCCAAGATGCCTGGCACCCTCCTTGGGGACAGTGCATCATCACGATGACACAAAGGAAGTTATCTGGTGTGTTTCATTTGCATGAAGATGCCATATGCATTCGATGTCACTTGGTCTCCATTCCCCTTCAATGTCCATCATATGGACTCAGCCCCGAGGCTGCATCTGTTTGAGACAATTCCTCTGGCATTTGTGCAGAGGGAAGTTAATTTGCAGTGGCTTGGTGGCACCTTAGCATTATTGCCTGTGGCACTTAGCACCATATCTGCCACCGCTTCAAGATATGGGAGAGCTCCACTGAACAGGAATCGATGCTCTGAGGCTCCTCTTCTCCCAAGAATGCCTACTACTGCCCTCAAGTTATGTCTTTTTCTTAACCTGAACAGGTGGGCCAATTTGGACAAAGGCTCAGTTGAGGCCAGCCACACTTTACATTTTCCAAGAATGTCAACGGGGCCTTTGTTGGACACATTGTCTTTCTTGTAGGGAAGGGTGATTCCAGAGAGAGGGGACGTGCTTTGCTCCATGCTCCTTGAATACAAGAGTCATTAAAAGCAAGTCAAGTCAAAGGGTTGCCATGAAACGGGCATTCTGGGGCAACAGGAGGGGATGAGTTTACCCTACAAGACCAGCTGTCTGTCCACAGCTGTTAATAAGCTTCCTTCCTGGTGGGCTTGTTTAGCTGCAGCGGAGACACAATCTGCTTTCCTGGGTGAGCCAATCCCCCCTTTAGATTCCTGCCATGGGCTATAATATGGGGTGGCATGAAGCCTGATCCTTAGCAAGAGGCAGGAGAGGGCATAGAGGTCACATTCCAAGGACACTGCTGGAGCTTGCAGGTGGACTGCTGTGTAATTGACAACTCTGAATGGGGAAGGGGGAGGGCTTGCATACGCAGGCCACCCATTTGGGCTGTTCTAGGTCTTACCTGCAGAAACACGTAGCCTCTTCTGCCAGTGACCGATTTGTGGCTTAAAGAGGCAAAATTTGGAAAGCCTTGGGTGCAAGACTCTTTAGAAGTTGCCATGGAATGGTCTCTTTTGATGAAGAGAAAGGGGGAAAGACTGGGTAATTCTGTTAAATGTTCATGAAATCAGATATTTGGCCTGGCCTGAACCACATTTTTACCTTTTTGAGTACAGACTACATAAGGACCCCCACTCCCCCACTCCCACTCAAAATACCCTTCACACACACACACACACACACACACACACGCACGCAGTAGCAGAAATCTTCTTTGTAAAATAGGCTGTAAAATGAAAGGAGTGTATGTTTGCACAGGGTGTGATTTAATATACAATGGTACTCTTTATGGTATATAAAATACAAAGTCTGCATTGTGCCCTCATGTGTTATCTGTTATAAACTCAAGCCCGTGTGTCTAAGAGCATTAAAGATCCTGTAATTTTCCAAAGCATTTCAAGAAAGGTCAAAAATATCTCTGACCTGTTCAGTGTCAGTTAGCCACAAGGGGTGGAATTGGAACAAGTTCTCCAGCTACACAAGGCTGAGTGGAGAGGTCTGAGCTTCCTCTGGCAGTGATATGTCAGCACTTGAGGTCAGGAATATGTCTTCCCAGCTTTACATCACTCATCCCTGTGCAATTTAGTGGCCATCCTATCATGCAGAGAAAGACGCAAGAATAAGACTGGGCTTTGAAAGAGAAGATAAGGGAACGCAACATGGCCAGGATGACACACTAGGTCCTTTGTTCCTTCCTTTCTGCTGGTTTGCCAGTGTGAACTCAGCAGCCCCCATATAGTGTGTAGGGTGGAGAGAGAACAAAAAGAAAAGATGGCACTGATTGGGCCATTCTTCTTCTGCAAGGATGGGCAGGTTGCCGACTCTGATCTATGCACCCTCTTGCAGATTAACCATATCCAAGCATCCTTTATATGTTTTCAGAATGAGTTCCTTCAGCAAGCAATCGCAGTTGGGATCAAAGTGAATTATGCTGTCTTCTGAGACCTTGGCTCATCTTGGAAAACTAATGAGGTCATGGAAAAATCTTCAGTGCATGAAAAGAACTGTCAATACAGGGCTTTCTGCACTTAAGGATGAGTGAGGCAATATCAATCACTCTGCATCAACCAGGCCTCTGATTGAAGTTCCCCTCACCACACCATACCCCCTGGGAAATAAGGTTTGATAAGGAGATGAGATTGGAACAGGGAGCCAGGGAATTAGCATTGTCTGGGAGAGGGGAAGTGGAAAAGACAGGAATTAGTAAAGCTAGGCTGTGTTGCATTTGTTCATGCAGTCTCTTCTTGGCCAGGAGTGTAAAACTGGGGTTGTGGACCCTCCTGCTTTGCATGATGAGAACGTTTTGAATATCGGCAGCAAAGTCCTGTCCTAACTACACCTCCAAATCTCACATCTGCCAGCTGAAGAAAAAAAGTTCAACTGGACCTAACATGAAACCCAACTAAACTTGTCCCACCGCAAGCCATTTTAGTGTCCAATTCAATGAAGAAAACAACTAACTGTGGCCAACATTTTCCAGTTGCTCATTCTTCTGTGAAAGCCATTGGTGTCACTTTGGTGTAATTGTTTGTAAACAAAACAAAACAAAACCACCCTGAAATTCTGTGGAATCTTCCCCTCCTCCCTTCATTTTGTAAATTGTTTCTGTTATTTCTAAATGAAAACATTTGTTTATGGGAAACACCAGTTGCCTCTCAAGCTGCTGATTATTTTGTCTCAATGGCTCAGGCTATTTGAATTAGTTGAGTTGGTTGCCAAAAGTTTCTCTTGTAACCATGAACATCAGTTTCTGGGCCTCCAGAACCGGCCAGAGGGGCTTCTTCATTTATAGAGGTTCCCATCCTTAGTGGTGAACAATATTATTCTGGCTGGCTTTTCTGAAGTTCCTGCCCACAGACTGGTGTAGAGGGGAGTTGAGAGGCTATGATGAAAATGACAACATTTGGCTGAGTGGCAGTTGATCTTGGCATTCCATTGTGGATAGAATTGTGCAATTCATTCTTTGTCCCAGAATTTCAGAATCACACCAGGAGATGCTATTTGTAATATTGGGGAAACAATGAGCAGTGATGCAATTCAAGAATCTTCTGCTCTGTTCTTTGGCTGGTTCGTTGTTTTCACCAATCCAATCCAATATGATATGATAGCAAGTCCCTCTCCCTCCCTCCCTCCCTCCCCCCCTCTCTCTCCCTTTCCCTCCCCCTCTCCCTCCCTTTCCTTCTCTCTCTCCCTCTCCTTCTCTCTCTCCCTCCCTCCCCCTCTCTCCCTCCCTCTCTGTCCCCCTCTCCCTCTCTCTTCTCCCTCTCTTCTCCCTCTCTCTCTCTCTCCCTCTCTCTCTCTCTCTCCCTCTCTCTCTCTCTCTCTCTCTCTCTCTCTCTCTCTCTCTCTCTCTCTCTCTCTCTCTGTGTGTGTGTGTGTGTGTGTTTGAGATCATAAAAGCAGTTCTGTTGTCATGCCAGTGAAATCCAGATCCCTGTTAATGGAGATAGAATCTCCTTCTAGAGATCAACTGAGTATGTTGACCCCTGGCTTCCAACTATTATATTGGCTGTGCAATTCTGTGCTCTGAACCAGGGAAGGTTTTTTGGATTAGGAGCCGGGTATTCTTCATCACCCTCATATATCTTGACTGGCAACTTGTTGATCAGGAATTAAAAGAGTTCTCTGAAAAATATCTCTGAAATGTATCCTGGAGCCATTCTGTTGGTAAGCTACATGGCAATTGTAATAAAACATGTGCACTCCAAGTGTTCCCCCCCTTTTTTTGCTAGTTTAACTGACAGCTATTTTGAAATGAAAATTAATAGTGACTTGCTGGGCAGTTAATTTTATATAGAAAGGTTGTATTTTGAAGAACTCTCACACAAGCATGAACATTCCTGGTAGGCCTACAACTTTACAAATAATTTGCCTCTGACTCCTGAAGAATCCAAATGCCCCCCCCCCAAGAAAATCAACTCTAAGGTGAGACACGCTGTTGGCTCTTTGTGAAAGCATCACTTCAAGATGGAGATTGTTTTGTGAAGGATCCTTCTCAACAATCGTCTCTGTTTCTCTCACTTTGTGGCTTCTTGGTTGCGAATGCAGAGTCAGCTTCATTGACATTCAGATCTTAAACAGGATCAGCCTTGACCCTTTGAAGTCAGAGTCAAACCATTTCCTGTCTCCACTTCTGCTGTGGCAGAACATCTCCCTCCTCTGAAGAAGAAGCAGTTCTGAACTTCCTGGGACTCCCCCCTCCAAAAAAACCCCTGCCCCTCAAACACTTTTCAAACATAGAAAGAGTAATAGCAAAAGGAAATGCTCACATTCCCATTTAAATTCTTATTAGAATGACCTGAGAGCCAGTTTGGTGTAGTATAGTGTTTCTCAACCGTGACCATTTTAAGGCATGTGGACTTCAACTCCCAGAATTCCACAGCCAGCAATGCTGGCTGTGGAATTCTGGGAATTGAAGTCCACATGCCTTAAAATGGTCAAGGTTGAGAAACACTGGTAGTAGTTAAGGTGCTGACCTAGAAATCAGAAGATGATTGAGTTGTAGCCTCACCTGAGGCATGAAAACTGGCTCAATAGCTCTGAGCCAATCACCAGGAGATTGTGAGTTCTAGTCCCGCCTGAAGCATGAAAACCAATTGGGTGATTTTGGGCCAATCCCTCTGCCTCAGCCCAACTCACCTCACTGGGTTGTTGTGTGGAGAACAAGAGGAGGAAGAAGGACTATTAGGAATATTTGCCTCCTTGAGTTACTTATGAAGCATTAAAGGTAGGATAAAGATAACAAATAAATAAAACATGGGTATTATCTCATAAAGTAGAACATCTGGAATAGCTTCATTAACTGTTTTAGATGGCCTCATTCTTCCCCAAGCCACGCACAAACACTGAAGCCGCATACTTAGGCAGCTTTATCATGAGGTAAAAGTGAATTTTATTCCTCAGCAATGGATTACGAAGAGCAGCCTGCCGGCCTATCTTCCGCCTATTGTCTTCTCAAGATGACCATATAGCTGATGCTGGACGGCCTTGCTAACCTTAGGGTGAGTACAGCTGGTGACAATTATTTCTCAGTCAACTTCTTTCCCCAGCCTCATTAACCTATTATTAATAGGCCAAAAGCTCTCTGTGATATTGTATGCCTTTCTGGAATGCCCGCTGGTTGTTGCCAGGACTTTCAGCGCTGAGGAACAGGTTTCTTTTGAGAGCACAGCAAGGGGTGTGTTAGTTTGGGGTGTGTGGCTACATAGATGCACTGATACACGGGGGTGGATGGGAGAGAAAGTAAAAGAGAGAGAGAGAGAGAGAGAGAGAGAGAGAGAGAGAGAGAGAGAGAGAGAGAGGCAACGGATGGAAACTAATCAAGGAAAGAAGCAACCTAGAATTAAGGAGAAACTTCCTGCTTCCTGACAGTTAGAACAATTAACCAGTGGAACAACCTGCCTCCAGAAGCTGTGAATGCTCCAACACAAAGTTTTTAAGTAGAGACTGGACAACCATTTGTCTGAAATGGTATGGGGTTATCTGCCTGAGCAGAGGGTTGGACTTGATGACCTCCAAGGTCCCTTCCAACTTTTTATTATTATTATTATTATTATTATTATTATTATTATTATGATGATGATGATGATAGAAAGAGAGAGAAAAAGGGAGTCACCAGGTCATGGCTGTTCCAAAAGTGCTTTTAACAAGAGGCAACTGGACTTCCTTGTTTTTCTCTGAAGACATTTCGCTTCTTATCCAAGAAGCTTCTTCAGTTCTTCTTCTTCTTCCAGTGGCCTCTTGAAAAAGCACTTTTGGGATGCGCAGAGAGAGAGCGCGCGAAAGAGAGAGGGGGGAGGGAGAGGGAGAGAGAAGGAGATTTGTTTTCCCTTCCTTGTCAAACTGGTGGGGCTCAGAGTTAGATACCATCTGCAGCTGGCAAGAAAGCAGCGGCAGGCAGGCTTTTGCCAGCGTCTGCAAAAGAGCGAGCAAGAAAAAAAAAAGCGAGCTGCACATCTGCATGAGAAAAGACATTCTTGGCCACAACCTCTTCTCTTCAGGGGGGGCGACCCCTGAAGGTGGTTCTCTTTGTGGCCTCCTTATGGAATTGGTACAGCACAGCCAGGCAATTTTGCTGGCCATTGTATGACCCTCCACCCCCTCCACTCCACCCCCTACACACACACACACACACACACACACACAGACCATTTCATACTGCAGGGATTAGACACCGGCTTGACGCTCTCCAGGGGGATGGGAACGATACCAAATCTCTCCTCTGCCTTTCCCTCTTGAACTGTAATGTATGGGGTTTGTCTGCCTAAATTGGAGCAGTGTAATCTCCTGCTTTCAAAAGAGACGGGGGGGGGCTGCAGGAGCATCTGGCTTGTTTCAAACCTTATGGGAAGGTGTCAAAATAGAGGAGGGGGTAGCGATTCCAACCTGAGGAAGCCATTTCATGTAGAATGTCATGCAGTTTTATCTGGAACTTGTTTAGTTTTAATAATTTAGCCTCATCTCTCTCTCTCTCTCTCTCTCTCTCTCTCTCTCTCTCTCTCTCTCTCTCTCTCTCTCTCTCTCTCTCTCTCTCCTCCTTTTTCTTCAAAACTTGCAAATCTTGAAGCTTGCAATTGGCCACGTTAGAAGAGTCGTTCGGTAAGGAAGCTTCAATATAGGTGAGCACAAATATGCATGTGTGTATGTATATATGTGGCAGGGTAATAGATTTGAGTACTGTAACAGGAAGAGCCTCCTCATTCCTTACAAGCATTTTGCTTTAGGGCTGCAGATGTTTACGTAGCCTTCCCACTCCATATTTACATCCTGATTTTTGCATAACACACACACACACACACACACACACACACACACAGAGAGAGAGAGAGAGAGAGAGAGAGAGAGAAGAAATTAAAATGCATCTTGTTTTAATATGATAAATAGAGGCACGGGGTCCATAATTTTTATAATTTGCCCCTCTGTTTTGTTTGTTTATTTATTTGAAACTTGCAAACTGGTTCAGTCTAATGTGGCTAACAACAGGTAATCTTCAACGTACAACAGTTGGCTCAGGGACTGAAGTTACAATGGCACTGAAAAAAGGGTCTTGTGACCATTTTTCACACTTAGGACCATTGCCGCATTCCCACGGTCACGTGATCAAAATCTGGACGCTTGGCAATTGGCCAGAATTTATGATGGTTGCATAGCCCCCCCCTGGTGTCATGCGGTCAACTTTTGTGACCTTTTGACCAGCAAAGTCAACGGGGAACCAGATTCACTTAACGTCTGTGTTACTAACTCAAGAACTCCCACGATTCAGTTATGAACCGTGGCAGGAAAAGTTGAAAAATGGGGTGAAAGTTACTTAACAAATGACTCGCTTACAACAGAAATTTTAGGCTCAAATTTTGGGCTCAAATTGCGGTCATACGTCAAGGACTACCTGTAGTACAGCAAAACAAGAGGAGAAAGAATAACCATGGGTGAACCCAACTGATGGATAAACAATGTTCAAGAAAAGAAAGCTGAGAACACATTTGTAGCTCAGAAATAATGATGGCGTTCAGCCCTGTTATTATTTACACCACTGTGAATCTTACATGCACAAAGATGGGAAGACATACCAATTCCTACAATGGAAGAGTGGATGGTAAAAGTAATGGAGTTAGTGGAGGTATGAAGTTGATTGTTTTAATTAAAGAAAAGTATTTATTTAATTTTGTTTCTGAGTGGCCTGGTGGTGTAGAGGTGGAGCTCTCACCTGACAATCAAGAGGCTGTGAATTTGATCCTAAGTAGCGGCAGATATTTCTCTCTCTCTGGGAGCAAAAGAGAAAATATCTGCTATGAACTCCACTTAGGCATCAGGGAGGGCATCTGGCCAGTAAATGCTCAGCTCCATTCAGTAGTCCTGACTCCACCTCAATGCAAAGGATTACTGGGTCATTAAAAGAAGGTGGTGGTGGGGAATTTAATGTTGTTTCCACTTGGAAATCACTTCTGGGTTTTTGCTTGCAACTGAAAAAAAAATAAAACTTTGATTTTGGGTTTTGATGATTGAAATGATTTTGTTATCATTGAAATGTCGTGAAATGTAAGAGCAAGCGGTTGAGATTGCATTATTTTTGCAATCTACTCCACCGAAGAAAGTCAGAAAGTCATTCCTTTTTGCTCTTCTCTTTGCACTTCTCTCTTTCTTTTTCTTGTTATTCTAGCTTTTGTTCCTTCTATAATTTTATCTTATAATGAAAGTTCATAAAAAATATTTTAAAAAGGTAATTACATGATGTCACTGCCAAAGAGCAGGATTTCAGCTGCCCACTGGAACATTAATGGGGGCACGGGAAGACAGCTAGCCTATGTAATTTTGGAGGAATGAATGCAGCTATCTACTCCTGCTGATACGTGTGCGTAGCATGAATGAACACATCTGGAGGGCACCAGCCTGGGGAAGACCATTACAAAGGCAAAGGTCAAAAAGATGATGCCACAATCAAGTACCTCTCTGCCCCCCCCCTTCAGCTGAAGTCTTCTGCTAGGAACCAGATTTGTTTAGATTTTTTTTTCTTTTGTGGATGAATAAGGAGGAACAGGGTTCTGGGAAAACAGAGGGGCAAATTATACAACAGTAGCAACTTCTTGACCCCTACATGTGAAAAGGTATTAACCTTTCACGCCTATGACCTCTCTCATGTGACTGGGGTCAAGAGGATTTTGAAGGGGGAAAAAAGACTGTTAGAACTTCAGGAAGTTTTCTGTTTTAAACAAAGGAGGTGCTGAGTCAGGACAGCGTTGCTGCCTCAGATGTATCTCATCAGCGTGTCCAGATCTGGGAGAAAAATAACTAGAAAAGGCAACGTTGAGAGTTGTGTCAAATACACCTGGGGATTGCTATTATAGAGTCAAGATTTAAGAGATCCCAGAATTCTGTTTTTCTGACCGCATTCACTGAAAATGAGTGGCATGGTCTTCTCATATATCAGGGGATGGAACATCTCCAGTAGTTGAAATAGTCAGGTTTTCTTTCTAAGAAGGAAGTGGGAGGGAGGATCCATACGTGAATTATATTTACTTACAACCATTTGTTTATCAACTGTTCAAAGTTACAAGAGTGCTAAAAAAAGAAGTGACTTATGACCACTTCTGGCTAACGCTGCAGCATCTGCTTGGTCATGGGATCAAAACCAGCATGGTTGGCAACTGGTGTGTATTTATAATGTTTGCAGTGTCCTGGGGTCACGTAATTGCCATTTGCGGCCTTCCTAGTTCGAGTCTGGCAAGCAAACTCAATGGGAGAAACTGAATTTGCTGTGTACTTCATTTACTGTAACAACTGCAACGATTCGTTTAACAACCATGGCTAAAAATCCATGGTAAAATTGGGTATGACTCATTTAGCAATCACCTTGTTTAACAACGGAAATTCTGGTCCCAGTTGTGCTATAAGTCTAGGACTCCCTGTAATAATATGCAATGGAATACTAACCAAAAAAACAACAACAAATCCACCTGAAAGCAACACATCTGTTTCTCAAATATGTTGTGCAGGCAGTACACTGAGGAATGCCCTTATCCCCAGTAACCTCACTTAGCTCATTAATACAACCAAATTTCTCTTTAAATGAGGAATCTAAAGTTACAACGCATATTTTGTTTCCTGAACCAATGTGCACAGTCATGCCATACCCTGCAGGAGGCAGCACATTTCTCAGACAGACACCACTGTTTAGCTTTTAAGAGAATCTCATCACAGATTCATTTTTGGTTGACACTAGTATGTTTAGTTGGGGAGAAGGAAGCACCAAATGGGTTGTGTTGGAAAGACAGAAAGACATTGGCTGAAAATGCCAATAAAAACAGAGTTAGGGGTAGTTAAAATGGCGGCGCCGGTGGATCTTGAGTTGAAAAAGGCATTTTCTGAACTTCAAGCTAAGGTCATTGAAACCCAACAAAAGGTGAAACTGGCAGATATACAAATAGATCAGCTGAACAGAACAAAAAAGCATGCACATCTTACAGACACAGAGATCATGACTTTGGCTGAAGAAACGAGAATGTATGAAGGTATAGGACGAATGTTTATCCTTCATCCCAAAGAAATAATTCACAACCAGCTCTTAGAAAAACAAAAAGTAGCAGAAGAAAAAATTAAGGAACTGGAGCAAAGGAAATCATATTTGGAACGGAGTGTAAAAGAAGCTGAAGATAATATCCGGGAGATGCTCACAGCTAGAAGAGCACAATAAGCTCCTTGTGTTTGGACTGAATAGTTGAACCCCTACTGTTAAACATTCAGAGATGTGTAAGATACGAAAAACTTGGTTTATGTAACTAGCTGCATCATGTCAACCCAACTTTGTATTTTGATGCACTAATAAACTACTGAATGTATGTACCAGGAAAAAAAAAAAAACAGAGTTAGGAAGGAAGCAGAATTCCAGAGGAGAATGGTCCACCCCAAACATCAGAGTACAGTAGTCTAATCCTCTGGGTACTTGCAGCTTTAATAGACGTGAACGACGGGCTGGATGAACAGTGGAGTCAGATCCTGCTTAGACTTTTGTTCAATCCTTCTTCACATGTTGCCTGCAATATAGATAAACATCATTATTTCCATTTATTATTTATTCCATTTATTATTATTTCCAATTATTTATAATGATTGCATTCGCCTGGAGTCAATGTAATTGCCATTTGCCTAGCTGTCTTCTGACAGACAAACTCAATGGAAGAAACTGAATTTGCTGTGTAATTTATTTAACAACTGCTATCATTAGATAAGTCTCTTACTTAGATACATTATATTCAGGAGCTTTCTGTCATTGTTCAGGACTGACACACTGGGAGTATCCTAAACCATTCAGCTTTCTCCAACTTGAAGCCTTGCAGAAACATTTGTCTGTTGAACAACCGTTCTTTCTCTTAAAGACCACACTGCCAGTGCATGATGGAGAAATGTAGTCCACCTCTTAGAAAACAACAGTTAAGGAGAGTTAAATGTGGTAGATCTGAGAACTTGGATTTTATCAGGTGGGTTAACCTCACCAGCCTCTCTTACCTGCTTTTTTATCTCATAATAATAATAATAATAATAATAATAATAATAATAATAATAATAATAATAATAGTAAAGTTGGAAAGGACCTTGGAGGTAATCTACTCCAACCCCCTACTCAGGCAGGAAACCCTATACCATTTCGGACAAATGGCTGTCCAGTCTCTTCTTAAAGACTTACAGTGTTGGAGCATTCACTGCTTCTGGAGGCAGGTTGTTCCACTGGTTAATTGTTCTGTCTGGAAGTTTCTCCTTAGTTCTAGGTTGCTTCTCTCCTTGATTAATTTCCACTCGTTGCTTCTTGTCCTGCCTTCAGGCGCTTTGGAAAATAGCTTGATTCTTTGTGGCAGCCCCTGAGATATTGGAACACTGCTATCATGTCCCCCCTCGTTCTTCTCTTCATTAAACTAGACATACCCAATTCCAGCAACTGTTCCTTATATGCTTTAGCCTCCAGTCCCCTAATGGGACATCCTTATTCCTTCAGCTTTTGCTTCCTACCCACAAATCAATGACATCACGACTCCCTGTAATAACAATTTACTTCTTTTAATATGCAATGCCCACCACCAATTCCTGAAGGCCCTCAATTTGTGGAAGAAGCATAATCAAAGGTACATAGCAGTAGCTAGACTATGAAATAGCAACATCAAGAATTCCTCACCTTCTGATCTAGGTGGCCAAGATGAAGGCATAGAAGGTTCCTTCAACCAAAAGAACAAGGAGGAAGAGAAGAAAGATGAAGGGCAGAAAGAGAAAAAATGGGATATTGGAAAATAAGCAATAGCATCCTGGTCCTGTTTGCACTGGCTGGGAAGGTGTAACAAATGGCTGGAACATAAAAGTCCCAGCCATCCCATGTTCTTTTATGCCAGTGGATGAAGATGAGCTAGGTGACTGGGAGACATAGGGCTGGCTGGGTTATGCAAATATGGCCAGTGTATGTAAGCTAAACATCACAATTGATGTCCCAGATCTCTAAGAGCATTGACATCAGTTTTGAGACCCTTGTCCAACTTACTCAAATATTATACAGTATTCACTTTATATGTTGGCTTCAGCAGCAGAAGAACATAATGGCAAAGAAGGAAGAAGCATGATCTGCCATCTTAACCTTGCCCAGGGGCCTTTCCAAGAAGCTAAGCTTAAGAGCTGTGATGGCGCAGTGGTTAGAATACAGTACTGCAGGCTGACTCTGCTCACTGCCAGGAGTTTGATTCTGACCGGCTCAAAGTTGACTCAACCTTCCATCTTTCCGAGGTCGGTAAAATGGAGACTCAGATTGTTGGGGACAATATACTGACTCTGTAAACCACTTAGAGAGGGCTATAAAGCACCTTGAAGCAGTATATAAGTCTAAGTGTTATTGCTATTGCTTAGTTACAACACTTCCTTGCTCTCATGTTCTCCAGCAGCTGATATTCAAAATAAATCTATCTTTTCTTCTGAAGATGATTAGTGGTCTTGATCTGCTTCCTTCAAAAATCTATCTTTGTTAAAGAGCATCCAGATATTACAGAGCTTGTTTATTCACAAATGGCTCCAGCCCTCTCCCAGCCATCAAAAGATAGCATAACTGATTATCTGGTACAAGTGTAATATCACCTGGGCTTGAAAGTTCCAGATAAAACATAAGAGTTCAGATTGAAAGCAAAAGTTGTACATCAAGACAGCTCCAAATGGAACTCTGGCTGGAGACTTGCCCAGTCTGTGAGCAAAATGCTACATTGGAACCAGATTTGGTTGCCTGTCAAATGTGTTGGCTTCTCTTCTCCCCTTAGGCACATGTGCTGAGCATCAGATTGGAAAAGGCAATCTTATACTGTGCTATTAAGGAATCCCATGGGAGGACCCTCTTAACAAAAGAGAATTTGCTGGGTTAAGAAACCATTGTACTGATTGTGATGCCATCTCTGGTTCTGAGAAGAGTGATGTAATTCCTGATGGCTGGGGAAATAATCTGGAGATGAGCTTAACAAGGCAGTTGTTGGTCTTCTGATGTCTTCCCTATTGTGCAGACACCTGAGCATTCTGCCTCAAACCTAAGGGACACTATATCAGACTCAGTTATTGCATGTCAGGGGAGAAACTACCAGTCCAATATTCAGACTTGGAACTGAGATTTTTATATTAAAACCTCGCCTACTAAATCATCCTATCCTTATAATTTTTTTTTTACATTTTTATAAAGCACTGAGTTTTAGCCCATTGCCATTTTTATTTTCTAAACCACCTATTTAAAGTCCGAAGTCGTATTTGGAGATTTCACAACCTATCGGCTTCCCATTTATTTATTTTCATTAAAATACTCTTTAAAAATAATAAAGTCAAGTATGGCAGAGACTCGAAAGAATCGAGAATATGTTTGTGACTAAGGGCACTGCATTGCCTAGCTTAAAACATGCAAAATGAACACCACACACCCCATAGGAAGGGAGTGAAGTCAGCCAAGTAACAACCTTATACCTGAAATTTCATGGCCCCGCTCCGCTCCCTGAATAAGAGCAGAGAGACTCGGCCAAGGGGTGGAAGTGGGGAAGAGAAGTGTTGTATTTAATGAGGTGACTTCCAGTTGTAAATGAAACAGGGCGGGGTATATTGTATGAACTCTGACCCTAGCTGTCCATCTCAGCTTTTATCCGAGAGTTTTATGAGCTGCATAAAGACCCACCACAGCTCAGAGCACCACAATTGGATTTAAAGGGGAAGGGGATGAAGGAAAAACACAGGAGCTCTTGTGAGAAGGCCAGGAAAACCATCTTGTTATAGAGAAAAGAAGAAGGAGAAGGAGAAGAAGAAGAAGAAGAAGAAGAAGAAGAAGAAGAAGAAGAAGAAGAAGAAGAAGAAGAAGAAGAAGAAGAAGAAGAAGAAGAAGAAGAAGAAGAAGAAGAAGAGGAGGAGGAGAAGAAAGAAAGAAAGAAAGAAAGAAAGAAAGAAAGAAAGAAAGAAAGAAAGAAAGAAAGAAAGAAAGAAAGAAAGAGAGGAGGAGGAACTAAAGCTGTGGAGCAATTTCTTCTATTTCTGTTTCTGAATTAGAGCCTGACTTGCATCCATCCATCTATCCATCCATCTATCTATCTATCTATCTATCTATCTATCTATCTATCTATCTATCTATCTATCTACCTACCTACCTACCTACCTACCTACCTATCATCTATCTATCTATCTATCTATCTATCTATCTATCTATCTATCTATCTATCTATCTATCTATCTATCACTTGACTGACTCTGAATTAGTGTCTGACTTGCTTCTAACCTATTTAGGACAGGAGGGGGGGGAAAAACTGGGACTGTTGTGGCTGAACCCATAGGGCTGTAAAGGTGTATAGGCATACAGGCATGCACATGCATAAAGTGAAAACAAAAATATAGCAGTCACCTTCCAAATAAAAGCAATCCACAAGGGCTGGACAAGGATAGCCAAAGGGCCAAATGTGTCCCGGAGGCAGTAAAATGCCCAGATCTGGTCCAGGATGTAGGGACACTTCCCTGCACAAATCCTTAATTACAATCTAGAAACAATATCACATTCAGGTAGTTCTTGATTTACAAGCGGTCGCTTAGTAAGCATTCAACAATCCTCCTGTGGTCCCATAATCACATTTTGGATTCTTGGCAATTGGCCTACATTTATGGCTGTTTGCAGCATCCCATACATGACATTAATTTATGACTGTTTTGCTGGAAGCTGGAATTTACTTCTAGTTTCCAGCAAAAAAATGGATTCTCTTAACAACCATGGTATTTGCTTACCGACTACTGCAAAAAGGACATAAAATTAAGTGCAATCGTCTAGTGACCCACTAAATGACTGGCATGACTTACCACCATAATTTCAGGATCAATTACGGTGATAAGTCGAGGACTTACTTACAGTTGCATTTTAAGGAAGGCTAAGTTAAAGCATTAGACATGAGTTGCTATTTGGAGAAGAGATGAATACATAATTTTGCTCACTCAGATTTGGCTGCTGAATTCTAGTGGACTTCACAAGCTGCGGAGCAGTTTGTACAACTTGCTAAACCAGACTAAAATAAGAGTTGGGCAAATTAGTGGTTCAGGGTTATATGGGAAATTCAGACCCCCGTCTTAGCCAGAGCTATCAGCCAGGCCGTTGTGGGGTGGTGGTAAGGGTGTAATGTGTTATATAAACACAGACAGTGCATTGATGGGGTTGAAAATTTCAACTGGTTGGTGTAATCTGACATGAACAATTATCCCCATCTACAACTCATCCCTTGCAGCCATCCAGCGGTGTGAAGTCAGTCGATAGCTCGCCTCTCCATGAAGGAAGAGGAGAGTTGAAAGAAATTCTGTCTAAGGCAACCTTCTTCCATTATTGGAAGGAATGTTTTTCATCCCCTCCTCTCAAAACATTCTTTGATGAAAATGAACCAGATTGAAGTCAGTAGCTGTTCTCTGGCAGCCAATCTGGAACCAATCGTTAGATTCCTTCTACAATTGTTCCAGAAGGCCGTCCTGCTTCTCAGGTTAAATACGAATACAGGTGGTCCTCAACCACAACGGAGCCCGGGATTTATGTTGTTAAGTGAGACAACATAAATTCAGTGAGTTTTGCCCCTTTTGATGACTTTTGTTAAGTGAATCACTGCAGTTGTTAAGCTAGTAACACGGTTGTTAAGTGAATTTGGCTTTCCCATTGACTCTGCTTCTCAGAAGAGTCGCAAAAGGGGATTGTGTGACCCCGGGACACGGCAACCGTCATAAATGTGAGCCAGTTGTCAAGCATCCGAATGTAAATCACATGACCCTGGGGGATGCTGCAACACTTTTCATAAGTGTGAGGAATGGTCATACGTCACCTTTTCTCAGTGCCATTGTAACTCTGGAATGGTCACTAAATGAACTGTTGAAGGCTACCTGGAGTGCAAAATGTTTTGCTGGTGTTTTAAATCTCCACAGCTGACTGGTGTGTCTTTTTACTGCCCAGTTTGGAGTGGTGCTTTAGGAGCCCTGAGGCACTCAAGGAGTTAAGTGGTTTCACGCATTCACAGATGCCCTTTAATGAAACCAACAGGCATGATATGTTTGTTCCCACAATGGGCCAGGCCCCAGGGAGGAGCTGAGCCCCCCAGCTCTTCTCAACTGTCAGAAAGCCGGCTGTGATTGAAGCTTCCAGCAGCAGGGGAGGGATATGTGAAAGAATTCACAAGCCTCCAAAAGACATCAAATTCTGGGAAAGCCACCAGACTTTCCTTTCCTCTCTTCACCCCTCCCATCTCTGTCTTTCTCCTCCCCCCCTTCTCTTCCCCCACCCATCACCCAGGTTGCGGTGATGTGAGAAAATCCGAAGAGATTTTGAGTCTGGCTGAACTGCAAAAGAATTAGGTGGTGGTACTGGGTACCAGCCCCACTCAGGGTGTAACTGGGTTTCACAATAAGGAGATAGACACCAGGAGAGCAAGAAGACACTGCCAACAAATAATTATTCCACTTATCTCTTTCTTATGTGGCTGGTGGCCACAGGGTTCTACAGAGAAAATCCCTCCCCCCCCCATTTAGATTATATAACTGAACTATAAACTGAAATTCATTAACCCTAAACTGGTTTGTTTTAAAGTTTGTACCAAGAAATGGGGTGGAGGAGGAGGACTGTGGAGTTCTTGGTGCTCTCTGAGCTTGGTTGCTTTCTTGCAGATGTTTCATTATCCAACTAGGTAACATCATCAGTATTACCGTAGTAGGGAATGAGGTATGTGGAGGAGGAGCAGGAGGAGAAGGAGGAGGAGGGGGAGGAGGAGGAGGAGAATTTTCAAGGGCTCAAAAGAGTTTCAGTTATTTTTTTTTTGAGCCAAATGATTTTTACAGCAACCTAAAACTTGATTTGCATCTTCCACTTGACTCAAATTCAAAATTGTGTCAACTCTAGTGGTTTATATTGACAGGGTATCATAGATCAGCTTAGAATATAAAGAGACCTGAAAATCTAGCTGTTCTGATGGAGTCAGAGACCTTAATAGAAAAGAAGTCCATAACTTCAGGGATTATCTCTCAGATTTAATATTAACTACATCAGTAATTTAGACTCCAGGAGAAATGACTGGCAATTGACCCAAAGGCAAAATATTCACAGCCATGCCTTGGTGCTGAGGGTGATTTCCTGCCAGACAACCGGAATTATACTTGGCAGTTCAAAAGCTACTTTGGCCCTTTTATAACTGAAGACAGCAATCTTATTTCAATTATTCTTTGCAAGCATTTGGAGAGAAAGGAGGTTTATTTACTGCAAAGTACCTCAAAGTGCCTTTCCAAAAATGTTGCCAAGAAAGAAAGAAAAAAAGGGGGGGATCAAAGCTTACAGTCCTGGGAGACCAGAACAAGAGAGAGCATAGAGTCAATCAAATGCCCATTTTTTGTCTGCAGGGAATCTGAAAGCTGTCCTCAGCTATGTTTATTTTACATTGACTCAGCAGTATCTTTAGGTTAACTGCAGCTTATTAAGTTCAGGCAGTGTGATCATTGTGCTTCCCCATCTCTGAGGTTTGTGTGGTTTTCTTTGATATGAACTCCTAGAAGAACTCTTATTTAACCATTGAACTGCAGAGCCATCAATGGAAGTCAATAACGCTACAATAAGTAGGATTGTGATCGGATAAGGTACTAAATGAATTATGTATCCAAAGTCTTGCATACATCTTCATCTACTTATCCTACATCAGGGGTGTCAAACTCAATTTCATTGAGGGCTGCATCAGCATTGCAGTTGCCCTTGGGGGCCTGGGCAGGAGTGGGACAGATCTGAGGGTCTCTGGCAGAAGGAGGTGGGACAGGGGCAAGCGCCAAGGCATGGTCCATTTCTTCATTCCTCACAAAGGGTGACACCTCCCCAGCATGCACCCAGGGGGCGGGGGCGACGCAGCAGGGGCTGGTTCCTCGCTGTTTCCAGACGGCCTTGTGGAGCTAAGACTGAATGCGTTTCAGCATAGATGGCCACCACAAAATTATACATTGGCTCTCGGCCAGCCTGGGCCAGGGCCAAGGCAGCGAGGGCCGTTCCCTTACTGTTTGCAGGATGGCTTCATGGGCTACATGAAACCACTTCTCAGGCTGCATCCGGCCCCCGGGCCTTGTGTTTGACATGTCTGTCCTACATTATCAGAGAATTTTTTTAAAAAAGATAAATGACTCTGTTTTGGTTCACAATGTGTAAATCTATCCAGTGCATAGTTCCTTAAGGCAGAGGTCCCCAACTTTTTGGGCAATAGGGACCGGTTATGTGGAGACAGGTTTTTCCATGGACCAGTGTGTAGTTTTGTGTGCTGCCTGCATCCTGCGGATGGAGCTTTGCTTGTTTTTGCAGACCAGTTGCTGGCATGCTGCGGCCGGGTACTAGACCACAGACGGGGGTTGGGGACTCTTGCCTTAAGGAACATTACTCTAAGATCTTCAGTAAGAAGTTGTCCATCTGATGGACAGCCTAGTGATGATGATGGATTGTGAAGGTCCCAAAAGGGAACTGGACTTTTTTGTTTTTTTCTTTGAAAACGCCTCGCTTGTCATCCAAGAGAAATTCTAAAGAACTGAAGAAGCTTCTTGGATGAGAAGCAAAACATTTTCAAAGAAGAAAACCAAGGAAGTACAGTTGCCTTTTGGAAAAGCACCTTTGGGACAACCATGACTTGGATGAGTGAGAATCTCCACAGGCAGGATTGTGCAGGCATTGCTCACAAAATTAGAAAAGATTCTGCAGAGAAGAAACATTTTCCTTCAAGGGAGATGGCTTTGAAACATTTTCCTTCAAGGGAGATGGCAGGGCACTACAGCAACTCTGGAAATGGAGTTAATCCTAATTGCCTGGCTGTGGTGTGTGACT
Organism: Bothrops alternatus; assembly: GCA_034064705.1. Lineage (NCBI taxonomy): Eukaryota > Metazoa > Chordata > Lepidosauria > Squamata > Viperidae > Bothrops > Bothrops alternatus. Next base: position 913,996 of record JARGCV010000294.1, read on the forward strand.
CTTCAATTGTTGTGGTAACATAAGCCTTGGCTGCAGACATCACCCTTATCTCTGTCTTGAAACCAAGAGCAAAGATTTGATGGATGTGCTTATTATCCCTCCCTTGATTTATAGCCAGCCTGTAGGTTCATGGCTGTTGGCTGACATCAGTATGCATGGATTATTCATTCCCTATTTGCCTGAAACATTCTCCCTCCCTCACCCTCTATGAAAGACAGTGAGATATCTCCTTGGCTTGCTACCTTTGGGTCAAAAGGTCATCTGTCTGGAATTGATGGGAAGATACAGCCAGACTTGGAATTTCTGAGTGCAGGGTAAATGTCTTTCTGTTCTCAACTTTTAAAAGGTTTTGATTTATGACAGTTGGATAATTTTATGATATTCTCAAGAAAAAAGGCCTTGAACTGAAACTCTTGTGCTAACAGTAGTTCCAGTATGGTGTCTCCGCAAATATAACAGATTTACAGGCTAATGGTGTATGAAAGGGACAGTCAATGACCTTGTGTTAGGATTATAGGGAATGGACTAATTAAATTATCAATCTATTTGATTCAGTCTGGTCTTCTTCAGTGCTTCCTTTGTTGATGGACAGCACCCAGATTTCCAATCAGCAGACCATTGTGGTGATGGGCTTTATATTTGAGATGTGTTTGAATATTAGTAGATTGGGTTGGTGGTTGGGCTATTGGTTTGATCTCTGAGCTTGGCGATTTGGCTGCAAACATTTCATCTCCATTCTGGGAAGGGAGACATCTTCAGTGTGCTTTGAATTGTGCTCGTCTGTCAGAGCACTAGCCTTTAAATACCTTTTTGTGTGATGTAAATTGGTGTGCGTGTTATTTGTCCGGATGTTTCTGAGTCATGGTCTGGTTTCAGGCTGTTTAATTGGCTGGTTGTTGTTGCTAGGCCATAGTCTTTGTGTTTAAGTATCGTCTGTGTGATGCAAATGGTGTCTATTCAATGGTGGGATTCAGCTGATTCACACCATTTTGACAGAATTGGTAGCTAATTTTTTGTTGCCCAGGCCCAGAACAGACTTCCAGAAGCAGCATCCACACAGAGAACTGGTTGTTCCTATATTTGAATCCCATTACTGCCTACAAGGGTTGGGAATCTGGAATCAGAATCAGAATAGAGTGGAAGAGACCTTGAGGGTCTTGTAGTCCAACCCCCTGCTCAAGCAGGAGACCCTGTGTCCAGTGGTGGAATTCAGCCAGTTCGCACCACTTCAGCAGAACAGTAGCTAATTTTTTGTTGCCCAGGCCCAGAACGGACTTCCGGAAGCAGCATCCACACAGAGAACCGGTTGTTCCCATATTTGATTCCCACCACTGTGTTTATTCATTTGGTTGCCTCTGAGTCATGGTCTGATTTTGGGTTGTTTGGCTGGCTGGCTGTTGTTGTTGAGACATGGTCCAGTTTTTAGTGGTGGTGGGGAGTTGTGATTTTTGTTGCTGTGTGGTGGGGTGCCTGTTTGTTCATTTTAAATGCTGCCTTCGGGATTGCAGTTGAAGTAGTTCTTTTGTTATCAGCAGTTGGTAGGATAGGTCGATGTCAATGTGTCTGTTTATTGGCTTATTGGTGGAGAACCAGGCTTCAAGAATTCTCTTTCTACTCTTGATTTCTCTTGGATTACAACCGTGGTCCCAGTTAGATCAAACTTGTGTCCTTCTGAGTCTTCATGGATGGACATGAGGGCTTTATAGTATACATGAAAGGTTGGTGTATACCCATTGATAGCTTTTCATCCCTTTTTAATAATATAATGATGGACCCAAAGAAACTTTTGCCTGCAAATCCCAAAGGTGTTTCTCCACAAGGCAACTAGACTTCCTTGTTTTTCTTTGAAGATGTTTCACTTCTCATCCAAGAAGCTTCTTCAGCTCTGACTGGATGGTGGGAAATGGAAGGATTTATACTCCTTGCAGACAGCTGGTCATTTGTATTCTTTTATTCTTCAAAGAAAAACAAGAAAGTCTAGTTGTCTTATGAAAAAGCGCCTTTGGGATAACGATGACCTGAGAATCTCCATAGACATTTTGCCTGCAAAGCTCGTATGAGAAGCGAAACATCTTCAAGGGGAAAAAACAGTCCAGTTGCCTTTTGAAAAAGCACCTTGAGATAACCATGACTTGGATGACTGAGAATCTCCGTAGACATCTATCTGATGTATGTCTTTCTCATAAAAAATCATGGGCAGCTTAAAAATTGGGAACTTGCTATCTCTTCATTAAAATGCACAAAATCTGTTCAGTCTACCTGAACACAGCAAGCCCTGTCAGTGGCTATATCTTCATTTAACATTCTGAGGGCAAGAAGTATTGCACAAAATTCATTTCTTCATAATATTCTTAGAAGGAGTCTACATCACTAGCTATTCTTTCTGGCAGGAACTTGTCTCAAATTACACTTGGAACTGGGGAATGGAGAGAGAAGGAGCAATTTGGAAATAGATCAACCAACAAAATCCAGCAATGGGTTTTCCACATTTCCCATCTGGCTCACAGTATCATAGCCTAGTTGTCAGTGAATTGAGATTCACAGACAAATGCACAAAACGGTTATGCCATTCTGGCTGCGTATGTGTAACTGGAGACCACAGCTCACCTTGTGAGCCACACCATCCGGCCTCTTCATTTAGAAAAATATACGACCTTTACCTCTTAACTCTCTTGAAATGATTTGTGGAGAGAAACTGTTGGGCCTAGTCAGCTCCTAACAGTCCTTTGTTTCAGATCATGTGTTCATAATGTCTTGTGTTCCCATTTTGATCTCAAAGTTTTGATCGTTCCAGAATGATCATAAAATTTCCTTTCCTTTCCTTTCCTTTCCTTTCCTTTCCTTTCCTTTCCTTTCCTTTCCTTTCCTTTCCTTTCCTTTCCTTTCCTTTCCTTTCCTTTCCTTTCCTTTCCTTTCCTTTTCCTTTCCTTTCCTTTCCTTTCCTTTCCTCTGCTCCCCTCCCCTCTTTCCTTGCTTCCTGTCCTTTCCTCCCCTCCCCTCCCCTTCCTCTGTGCAACTCCAACAGAATTTCCTTCTGAGCAACTGTGAACAGGGTTGGTTTTCATTTCCAGTTTACCACATATAAAGGCAAATTGCAATCCTAAAGCACAATAGAGTACCCTGAAACTTGTTAGTCAAAATAAAGCATACACAATAGTGCTAATATTGATAAAGCTGAGATTTTAGGTGACAGAAACACAGCTCCACTGTGATAATTCTCACACATTTCCTTTATCTAGATGATTTCTCAAGGGATGATCTCTAAGCACGACTCTTGCTAAGTAACTGACTCTATAGGAAACCATGAAATGATGCTCAGTTGTGTCCACGGCACCGGCCAAGTGACAGGCAAATCACTATTTGACATTGCATCCAACAACACTGCGTAGGCTTATGTGCAGAGAAACTCTCTTGTCAGTTCCTGCATAACGACCTTCCCTATGTTGCTTCCATTTGTCTCTGGCTCAGTGTTGTTCAGTTTGACTGGTGATATCTTTCCAGGATCTGTGGCAGAGGCCTTTCCTATTAGCTAATTCCTGATTCTTCTGAATTAGGATTTGAACTTCTGCCTTCAAAGCATACCCTTCACCATGCATCTTAAATGTTTCCTCAGTCATACCTAACTTTTATCAGAAAATTCCAGTAGCCTTCACCAGGGTCAACTCCACTATTTGTAGCTTAAGGCAGAGCCTTTGGCTGTGAGATTGAGATCTCCCAAACAGACCTTTGAGCCCCACAATGATTAACTTGCATCATTTAGGTCCGCCTGCTGTCATCAGGTAACATGATGGAAGATCACCTGTTCCCTTAAGGTGCAGCTCTCAGTCTCTGTTTGGTCTCTTATGGTACAATAGAGGAACATCTTTTCTTTTGTTTTCATTGCTATGGAAGTTTCTTCAGCTGTTTTCATCCCACGTGTTTCTGTGATGACTTTAAAATCTGCCAGTGATGCTATTTGAGCTTTCAGAGTCCTCCATCCTAAGATACTACTAGGCAGTTCGGCAGAAAAGTCTCTTGCAAGCAAGAAGCATCTTGTTCCTATTTTCTCAGCCGGAGGTCTTGGCAGAAATGCTTCATTTCCGGAGACAGAATGAACTTTTAATGTACCAAGAAAGAACATCTTTGAGGGGAAAAAATGAAAGCAAGGAAGAAAAGAAGTCATGAAATGTTGATAAGTGAAGCCACGTTAGATTAAATCAAGTAAATCATCACCTTTCTCAAAGGAGATAGGATTTCTCATAGATTTTCCAACACTGTGCTTTCCACTTCTGTTGACCACATTCTAACAGAATTCCAAAATTCGTTTATCTCTGTGGATAAGTAAACATACGTGGAATGCTACAAGATTATTGAAGGAACAGGCAAGTCCCAGATGTTACCTGTTCAATGTTTCCAGACCCAGGATACATCTGTCTTCCCTCTCTTGGTGCCCTCCAGATGTGTTCAGTCTGACTTCCAACCAGCCACACTTTTAGAAGATGCCAATAAAGGCACATTGATTATTGGACAATGCCTCCTGTGATGCAGGAATATTGTATTGTCAATCTTGATATTGATGTCTGTAATGGCTTGATTTTATACAATTTTTTTCTTGCTGTATTTCTTGCTATTGGTTTTACACCTAAACTGCAATGGCCTTTATTCTAAAATGCATGTGTTGTATACTTTTTTAAAAAATAAAAATAAAAAATCCAATCCCTGTACCTAGAAATGAAGGAATGAGTACAATGTCAAAAGAAAGGCAACCAATGTAAGGCTTTGGCAGATGTCTGAGTTGCAAACTCTCTACATTTCAGTTTTATGAGTTGAAAAGCTTTGGGAGGAAATGTGGTCTGTGATTAGATGGCTTCTATAGCTGTGTCCTAAGATGGAATCAATTATTCATTGCTGACTGGCCTGTAGGCCTCATTGGCCTTGTTTCATTCTCTTTGAAGATAAAGGAACCAGGGTTAACAGTGCTCAGAGCAAGCAGGGGTGATTAAAACAATCGAACAGTAAAAGCAGGAGAGCAGTGAGGAAGAGTGTCGGAGGAAGGGTGAGTGTACCAAATTGGCTCATTTACTAGTCTGACCTAGAAGATGATCCAAAGGGATCCAAGGCAACCTGAACACAAGATGTTGAGACTCTAGAAAGAGTACAGAGAAGAGCAACAAAGATGATTAGGGGACTGGAGGCTAAAGCATATAAGGAAAGGCTGCTGGAATTGGGTATGTCTAGTTTAATGAAGAGAAGGACGAGGGGGGACATGATAGCAGTGTTCCAATATCTCAGGGGCTGCCACAAAGAAGAGGGAGTCAAACTATTCTCCAAAGCGCCTGAAGGCAGGACAAGAAGCAACAGATGGAAAATAATCAAGGAGAGAAGCAACCTAGAACTAAGGAGAAACTTCCTGACAGTGAGAACAATTAACCAGTGGAACAATCTGCCTCCATAAGATGTGAATGCTCCAACACTGGAGGTTTTTAAGAAGAGACTGGACAGCCATTTGTCCGAAATGGTATAGGGTTTCCTGCCTGAGCAGGGGGTTGGATTAGAGGACCTCCAAGGTCCCTTCCAACTTTATTGTTATTATTATAACACTCCACCAGTGAGACTTGGCAGGCATCGCTAATTTTGTGCATCACTTCCTGAGCTTTCTTTTCCATTCTGGCAAAGGCTCAGACTGAGGTTTCAGCATCTGAGGGAACCAAAACTTGGCTTTGTCTTCAGTTTTCGAGACTTGCCAGATTACTAGAATAACCATGGACACCAAAGGAAAGATGCTGGTGGATTTTAGAATTGGGAGGGGAGCAAGGGGATTTCCCCCCCCCCCAAGAAAAAGAGAGAAAGTTGAAACTGATGTTTAAAGTAAGATAGCTTCCTGGAATGGGCTACTTTTTGTTCTACAAACTTTTCCAGTCAGTAAAGTTGTGTGAATTGGTGATACTGGCAATAAACAAATAATTATCCCATAAGGCAGTGTTTTTCTACCTTGGCCACTTGAAGAGGGATAAACTTCAACTCCCAGAATTCTACACTGATTGGGGGAATTCTGGGAGCTGAAGTCCACAATTCTTCAAGTTGCCAAGGTTGAGAAACACTATCCTAAGAGTCCCCAAATCTTTTCTCAGACGTGAAGATCAGGCAACGATTCTTCCTAGACAGTTGAATCCCTAAAGCTGTGTTTAATCCTGTGGCTAGGGACGACTGAACATAGTGGAACAGAAAAATAAGGCATAAGATAATAAAAGAGAGAAATGGGATTCCTATTTATTCAGTTAAATTTGATATCATCGCAGTAGTTCTGCCAATACTTTCTTCCAGCTCCAAACTTTTTAAAAATAAAAATTAGCTTATAAACGTCCAATAAATTAAATTAGATAACTGTAGACTAGTCTTGTGTTAGTGACCTTTTCTGTTTGCAACACAAGTCCAAGCCTATGGAGATTGCTAAAAATGGAAGACTTTGAAGCTGGGGCACTTAGTGACTGTTCTCCATCTGTCTTACCCTATTTATCTGGCAGTTGTTGTTTCAAAATTTGCATCTATAAATTAACACCCCTGCATTTATATGCATTCTTCTCCTCTTCCCTTTTTTAGTGAAATGTTTTGTTTTGATGAGGCATGGATTTCCTATACCTAGCTGTCCATATGTCTTTACCGCCCTCAAACTGAAGCAAAATGGGAACAGAACAGCATGGAGAGTTTTTAAAGATATTGTTACTGGCAAAAATCTATGATTTCCTCTAAAACAATAGCTATCCTCCTCCAGAACAAACTGGGAAAGCAAAGAAAAAAAATGACTTAAGTTTTTTTTTAATATATACCACCCATTCATTGGAACACGCAATGTTTTCTTGTCACATAAATGATTCTCTCAGCCTTTGCTCTCGGAGATCTAAATCTTCCCCAACAGAAGAGGATTAGCAATAGGGAAAGATCAGATGGCCTGAGGTTTGTCACAAGCTGATTTATGAAGAATTCTGTAAGTCTTCAAGGAATTCATCTGAGGGTATGACAAAAGCTTATGATTGCCTTTGAGGTGGAAACTCAAAGAAAACACTGCTGCTACCAAACGTTTACTCAGACTGCTCTCCATCTGTTTCCCGTTATTTATTTATCTGTTTACTTGCTTGATTGCTTTGCATTTCGTTCTACTTTATTCCAAAACTGGGGTGGGGTTGAAAAGCTATGAGGATCAACAAATCCAAAACATAATGCTAATGTTGAACCAAGGCCACGTTGATTTCTTGAAACCCTGTGATTCACCCAATTTGACATATACAGTAATGTGCCTGCAGTTTGGAAGAGGTGTGAAGGATTGGCTGGATAGCCTGATGGTGGCTTATGGCCATTTTCTTTAAACTATCTAAAAGCCAGCCTTCTTCTTATCATTTGTGTTTACTCGTAGATTATCTCAGCAAGGAGATGAGTGCTAATTGTGTTCCTGTATTTAAGTGCAGAATTTGGGAGTGATAGCTGGATGAGGTCTGTAGAGGCCAGGGATCAAATGTACTGTTAATTTTGGGTTGTGTCTGTAATGACAAATTGGAGGTGCTCAGCATACCCCTGTGAATTTTGGGAGGAAAGAATAGAAATGAATGAATGAATGAAAGCAAGGAAGAATATATATAACATAAGAAGAGCCATGCTGAATCAGGCCAAAGCCCATCGAGTCCAGCATTCTGTGTCACACAGTGGCCCACCAATTGTACATGGGGATCTTGAGCAGAAAGAGAAGGCAAAACCCTCCCTTTCCCTTGACCCCCAACAAATGGTACTCAAGGGAATCCTGCCTGCCTCAACCAACATAGAGGTGGCACATGGACATCCGTTTTAATAACCACCGATACACTTTGCATCCATGAATCTATCTAGCCCTGCCTTGAAGCTGTCAAGGCTGACAGCTGTCACGACCCCTTCAGGAAGTGAATTCCATAAATCAACGACCCTCTGGGTGAAGAAATATTTCCCTTTATTTGTCCTCACTTTCTTAGCTATGAGCTTTGGGAATGAAACCCACTGTTTTAAATGCTGGTCCTTTAAAGCTGAAAGAAGGTGAAAAGGGACCTGCAGTGGGAAAATCTAGTTCCTATATAAAGCTGATCATTTTATGGGTTGATTCCCTATTTGAAAGCCTGCCTGAGTTTATATTAAATAATAAATATAGAGAGGATGAGAGTCAATTTGATCAACAGCTGATACTTGGACAACAGGCTGAGCATGACCATCATTTGCTTGAAGAGAATTTGTATTGCTGTTCTACTCAAGGGATTGCCATTATTTCTAAATGAACAGTCATACAGATTTGTGTCTTCTGCTGTGCTCTTTTCATTCATGCTTAAGCTATTTCTTAATCTCTTTTAATCTGATGGCAAAGATACCTGTTTAACCCAACCACCTTGAAAACTGGAGAATAATATAGGGTGTGGGCCTTATACCATTACCAATGAAGGAGAAAATTTGTAGCTCAGGGTTGAAATGAGGGGTCCTCGGTGCTCTCTGAGCTTGCTTGTTTTCTTGAAGATGTTTCATTACATCAAACCTGGTAAAATTATCATGATGATGTTACCTATTTTGGGTGATGAAATGTCTGCAAGAAAACAACCAAGCCCAGAGAGCACTGAGGACCTCTCGTTTGTGTCATTTACTGATTGACAGACAAATGCAAGGTGGTATCAATTCTAGCTAGCCAATATGTTGGGAAAACAGGACAGAAACAATGCATAAACCCAACATTTATGCTGCCTTTCCTCTTATTCCCGTTGAAATTAATCATAGGAAAAGTCTGTTAAAATACAGCCATTGTGGCTGAATATTTTTATTCATTCCAATTAACAAGAAAGTCTTGAGTGGAGGTTCTTTTCCCCTTCATGTGTAGCAGCTGGACAGCAGTAAGAAGCTCTAACCCAGCGGTTCTCAACCTGTGGGTCGCGACCCCATTTGGGGTCGAACAACCGTTTCACGGGGGTCGGCAAACACCGCAGTCCGCCATTTTTTCCCCCATTTCCCCTCCGCCGTCGCACGCTGTGCGTGCGCGATTCGGCCTGTCGCGTGCCGTGCATGCGCGGTTCGGCCCGTCATGCCGCGCATGCACAGTTCGGCCCGTCGTGCCGCGCATGCGCGGTTCGGCCCATCGCACCGCGCATGCGCAGTTTGGCCCGTCGCACTGCGCATGCGCGATTTGGGCCGTTGCGCGCGTGCCGCGCATGCGCAATTCGGCCCGTCACGCCACGCATGCGCGGTTCAGCCCGTCACACGCGCACCGCGTATGTGCAGTTCGGGCCATCGCGCTACGCAAGCGCGATTCGGGCCATCACGCCACGCATGCGCGCCGCAGGTCAGGATCGCACCGCGCATGGGCAGCGCAGGTGGGGTCTTGGCCTGAAAAAGGTTGAGAACTGCTGCTCTAACCAAAGACACTCTGGCTTGTTTTCATATTCCAACTACGAAGGGGGGCCAATAAACATACAGGAGCTTCCTGCCAGGCCTAACTTGGCATGACTAGTGCAATGGCTTCCAGGATAATATTCTCCCTAATGCTGGAAGACTACTTATTTTTCTAACCAATGCTGCAAAGCTGGAGATATTCTGGGACAGGGCTAGAAATGTTAACAAAAAGCCACAATGGACTTCTGTGGGAAGTGTGCGTAAGTCGATGTGAAGAAATTTTATCTCAGCCATAACTATGATGTTGGGATGCAAGTATGAACAAAATAGAGTTTTGCATGACATGTACTTCATCATTTCTGCCTGGTGCCCTTCTCATTATAAGTACTGATGTTTTGGATGAAATATTATCTCTGTTTGGTGATCAGTAAATGATCAGTGGTTTTAGAAAAGGGTGACTTAAGACTTCACAGTGATGATACTCAGTTCAAAATAAAGCACTTGGATTCTCTTAAACTGTTAATGTGTTGTGAGAAAGGAGAGGGTAGGATAAATAGGGTTTGTTCTCTAAATCCACCTTGAAGCAATATTTCTTGTACCAGGACAATTCAAAGGTCACAAAGTGTGCAAACTTTCAGGATATCCAGATTTTTTCATGGGGGATGAAGTTCTCAAGCAGACTGAGATGACAGCAGGAAAACAACAGCCACTGATTTGATATCAAAAACCTAAAATCTGTTCAAGAAAAATGGAAACCGCTTCTAAAGCAGCCGTGTGAATCTTGCAAAACATATAGTTGCTTTAGCAATCTGAAAAGTTATGCATTTCAACGCCTGGGTGGTGCAAAGAACTTCTTTTAAATCTTTGCATAGTCCTAACCACAGGCAACATTTTACACCCTTATGGATAGAGTATCAAGGTAAATTGGCATTTCTTCCAGACCAAAGGGTTGTTTTTTTTCTTTTTCTCTTTTTAATCTGACAGCTGCTGCAAAAGCAAAGATAAAAGGACTCTGTTTGAGTTTGGAAGCATAGTTGTTCTTAAAAAGATGGCTGGAGGATTTGTTTGGCTTCTCAGTTTCAAACCTTTCCTATGAATTTAGAGGTCCAGAAGACGATCTCAGCAGATATACAACTGGTTTAACCGAAATCAGAAACTTAGCTCCAGATGCTTACTTATACTTTAACCAAACAACTGCATTCTGTTTCCTGTCTCAGCTAAAATGAGGGAAAGTGAATACATCAATACTACAAAGCTGTGTTTAATAACTTTAATATACCCAAAGGCGGCCATATCAGGACTGCCACCACATTCATTCAGGCACATACAGATATTTTATTCATGCATACATGTAAACTTCCAAAATGATTGGGAAGAGGTTTTCTGAACCTCTTGTGAACATAACATCTGTCTGCTATTCAAAGAAGCAGCCCAAATTTGTCCTTACAAACCTGAAAAATAATTGCTTCTGCCTTAATAGTCACATTAATATTAATTATTATTTTATTATTTATTTTATTTCTTAAATTTTTATACCTCCCCTCTCCCGTAGGACTCAGGGCGGTTTACAGCCCAATTAAAACAGATAATAATAATAAATATTTAAAAATAAATTAAATTAATACATGGCTGTTACTAGAACCTGTTAAAATCCCAATTCTAAAACCCGAACAACCTTGTTTAAAAAATTTACATAGAGATTTACATAAAAACCCGAGGAGGTCTAGGCCAGGCCGGCTTGATTGAAGAGATGAGTCTTCAATTCTCTTCTGAAGGTGCGGAGATCATGACACGTCCGGAATTCTGGGGGGAGCTCGTTCCACATCGTCGGTGCCCCCACAGAAAAGGCTCTCCCCCTGGGCGCCACCAGCCGACACTGCTTAGCCGATGGCACCCTGAGGAGGCCCTCTCTGTGGGAGCGAACTGGTCGATGGGAGGTATTTACTGGCAGAAGGCGGTCTTGTAAATAACTGGGTCCTATGCCATGGAGCGCTTTAAAGGTGGTAACCAATACCTTGAAGCGCACCTGGAAATCCACCGGCAACCACCGGCAACCCTTAACAATGACAATATGTTTGTTATTTATTTTATTTTTCTCACATTTATAGATTTCTATCTTAAGGTGGCTGGTCAGTATGATAAGGCCATTAGTTTAAGGCAGGGGTTTTCAACCCCAGGAACTTTAAGATGCATGGGCTTCAACCCCAAGCATTCCCCAGCCACAAGGGAAACTGTGAGAGTTGAAATCCACGCATCTAAAAGTTGCTGAGGTTGAGAAACATTGCTTTAAGGCAGGGGTTCTCAACCTTGGCAGCTTTAAGACTTGTGGACTTCAACTCCCAGAATTCCTCAGCCAGCTTTGCTGGCTGAGGAATTCTGGGAGTTGAAGTTCACAAGTCTTAAAGTTGCCAAGGTTGAGAACCCCTGCTTTAAGGAATCGACACATACCAAAATGCAAATGTTGCTCCAGCTGTTTGTATGTAATGGGAAAGGAGTCTCTTTCTCATTCACTCAAACACATATACACACCCTTACTCAGAATCCCATTTATATACCGTCATTTGCCCTTTCCCAAGAAGGAGCCACGGCAATTGGCAACAGTGGCCAGAGTTGATGATTAAAAACAATTCATCAAAACACACAAACTGACTGAGCACTGCAAACATTTCACCCTTCCAAAGTTCCTGGTTTTGACTCCCCGTCTAATATGGAGTCTAATTGGCTTAATCTTTTTAGCATGACCGATAGTTTTAGTTGTCAAATGGAGCATTTCTTCCCTGAAGAATCCATGAATTCGGTTCACCACAAACAACTTCCATGTTCATTTCTATGTCTAGCCCCGAATTCTCATACTGAGGTCATCCTTTTTGAATCAGGTCAGTGCCTACATTAATAAGTTTATAGAGTGGGATAGGGGAGTCCACTCAGCCTGATTTTTTAATTGCTGTTTCTGAGTTTAATGAACACGTAACTGCCAAGAAACATCAGCAGTGGACCGCAAGATCCTTGGTCAGTTAGTTGATTTATTAAGAAAGCTCAGGATTTCCAGTTTAAAAGACCTGCTTGTCCCTGATTCATTTGATTGTTTTCTTGCAATTTCAGCTTGGTGGAAAAGTGACAGACCTCAAAGTGGCATGCAGGATGTTTTTAAAATGAACGGGGGCGGGGTCTACCAACAGTTCTGAAATCTAATTGGCAAGTTCACATGGGATTAATTGACAGATAGGCAGCTAGATTCAGCAATATAATTATGCACTCCCCTTGAGTAATAACTATCTGGGACTATTCGGTTGATGAGCTTTTCAGAAGATACCATTACCTGGGAAACAGGGAATACAGTATACCTGTTTCCCCCTCCCCAGGTCTTAGCAGCTTTGAGTCTTCTGCCACAATTAATGAAGAGAAGGACAAGGGGGGACATGATAGCAGTGTTCCCATATCTCAGGGGCTGCCACAAAGAAGAGGGAGTCAAGCTATTCTCCAAAGCACCTGAAGGCAGGACAAGAAGCAACGGATGGAAACTAATCAAGGAGAGAAGCAACCTAAAACTAAGGAGAAACTTCCTGACAGTGAGAACAATTAACTAGTGGAACAGCCTGCCTCCAGAAGCGGTGAATGCTCCAACACTGGAAGTTTTTAAGAAGAGACTGGACAGCCATTTGTCGGAAATGGTGTAGGGTTTCCTGCCTGAGCAGGGTGTTGGACTTGATGACCTCCAAGGTCCCTTCCAACTTTATTATTATATTATATATCATTATATTATATTATTATATATTATATTAATTCTGCCTTCCTCGTTTCAATGGAGTTGAGCTGTGGCTTGATGTTCTTTCTGAGGGATGAAATTTCTCTTGCTTTGCAAACTCCAGTGAGCATTTTCAGATCCACAAGCAGGTTGCAACTGCCCAGCTGACGCTTTATGGAGCATCTCAATGCTCCTTCTAGCTTGACTGATTTCTCAGCATTGAAACAGGAGGTTACTTTTGCAGAGGCAGGAGTGCCAAGTAGAAAACAACAAAGCTCTTTTCATCCTTCCTCATAGGGGTGAGAAGAGGGAGGAAAGGGCTAGGAGGCATCACCTCCCTTCCCCTTTCTTGAGAACCAATTACTGGAGTCTTTGGGGATTTTTAATTATAAACAGGAGCAGGACCTCTCGCCCTGATTAGGGGAAGCAGGGAGACAATGGCTGAGGTTGTGTTTGCTTTTCATTCTGGATTAAGGATCTTTCATTGTTTCCAAAGCTCATAGATGGTAGCCTTGAGGATAATTAGTCTGAATTTTGCCTGTGCTCCTTTTATACTTTGCTTCTCCCCCTCATTTCCCAGAGCGCTCCCTTGTATGGACATGTAACACAAACTCCTTAGTTTTCCTTCTATCAAATTCTCTTGTGGGTTGTGCATCTCTGGATCAATTTCACCTGGCTTGAACTTTGGTTCTCACTAAGAAGAGAGAGTAGCAATAGCACTTAGATTTATATACCACTTCATAATTCTTTACAGCCCTCTCTGAGCGGTTTAGAGAGTCAGCCTATTGCTCCCAACAATCTGGGCCCTCATTTTACTGACCTCAGAAGGATGGAAGGCTGAGGCAACCTTGAGCCAGTCAGGATCGAACTCCTGGCAGTGGGCAGAGTTAGTTTGCAATACTGCATTCTAACCATTGTGGCATCACGGTTCTATAAAAGAACCTTCCATTTCACTGTAGCACTGTCTCAAGTATCTTCCAAGTTCTAGAAAATGTTTTTTTTAATAAACTTTATTGAGTATTTACAAACTTTAAAAGTACAAAACTAACAACGTACAATACATAAAACATAGACATAAAAAAAAAAGAAAAACATCAGACCGGCATTGACAGAAATTATATCTTGAATTAATATCTATAATTATAAACAAACAACGTTTAACAATCGTATCAACTATTAGTATACAGTCTTATTCTTAAATCTATGAAAGATATAATATAATTGTATTGCAAAGATTAAATAGATATACAGTTCAACAATCATACATATCATATATACAGCTTCAAGGCAGGGCTAGATAGATTCATGGATGCAAAGTGTATCGGTGGTTATTAAAATGGATGTCCATGTGCAGCCTCTATGTTGGTTGAGGCAGGCAGGATTCCCTTGAGTACCATTTGTTGGGGGTCAAGGGAAAGGGAGGGTTTTGCCTTCTCTTTCTGCTCAAGATCCCCATGTACAATTGGTGGACCACTGTGTGACACAGAATGCTGGACTCGATGGGCTTTGGCCTGATTCAGCATGGCTCTTCTTATGTTCTTATATATTTCCTATCTTCAATTGTCTGGAGAAAATTTATCACGTATTTTCTCAATTTGGATGATATGTCTTAACTTTCGGCAATCTTATAAAGTATATCAATAAATTGGAATACATTTAGGTCAGAGGATGAATAAAATTATTATCTATGTCTTGTTTGTTATTACACTTTATTTACTTTTTTTAAAATTCCAATTTTTTTTCTTCTCTAGCCATTCGTACCATTTGTTCCAGGTCTGATAGAATAGTGTATCTTCTTTATCCTGTATTTTACGGTAAGAGTTAATTTATTCATCTCAGCTACTTCATTTATTTTGTTAATCAAATTTAAAGTTGATGGAATCTTTTCCAATTTCCAATTCTGGGCATAAAAAACAGAAAGAAATATAGAAATTTTAATGGACCATAAGGGTGAAAGACAAAATAATGCTCAA
This sequence comes from Bothrops alternatus, assembly GCA_034064705.1. Lineage (NCBI taxonomy): Eukaryota > Metazoa > Chordata > Lepidosauria > Squamata > Viperidae > Bothrops > Bothrops alternatus. Next base: position 929,083 of record JARGCV010000294.1, read on the forward strand.
AAAAAGAAAGATATAATAATTGATTTCTATTCAAATTTATATAAAAAAGAAGATATTGAACAAAGAAAAATTGTTGAATATTTAGAACAAACTGATTTACCAAAAATTACAGAAAAAGAAAGAGTAATGTTAAACAAAAAAATAACTTTGGAAGAGCAAAAAAATGTGATACAGACTCAGAAAAATAATAAATCTCCTGGTCCAGATGGTATTCCATCAGAATTATACAAAGCTCTGATAGATCTCCTGGCACCAATGATTTTGGAACTATTTAATTATGTGTTAGACAAAAGTAAAATACCAGAATCATGGAAAGAAGCATACATCAGTTTAATACCCAAAGATATAACTAATAAACATCAAATTCAAAATTATCGCCCAATCTCACTTTTAAATACAGACTATAAAATATTTGCAGCAATTATGGCAGCGAGGTTTAAAAAAATATTAAATACATTAATTCATCCTGATCAAAATGGTTTCCTACCTTATAGACATATTAAAAGTAATACACGAACAATATTGAATGCAATAGAATGTTATGATTTACATACTGAGAAACAAGTTGCACTTATCTTGGTAGATGCAGAAAAAGCATTTGATAAAATAAACTGGCCCTTTTTTATTACACAATTAAACAAAATGGAATTCGGAAGTAAATTTATAACTTTAATTAAAGTAATATATAGTCAACAATTTGCTAAAATTATTATAAATTCAGAGTTAACAAATAAAATTAGAATAGAAAAAGGGGTTCGACAAGGCTGCCCCTTAGCTCCATTGATATTCATTCTTGCTTTAGAAGCTCTATTAATAAATGTAAGGAGAAAGGAAGAAATTAAAGGATTAAAGATAAAAAAGAGGAATATAAAGTACAAGCATATGCTGACGATATGGCTTTCATAGTAGAGGACCCCTTAGAAACAGGTTTAATCTTATTAGAAGAAATTGAAAGATTTGGCTGTGTGGCAGGCTTGAAAATTAATAAAAATAAAACCAAAATAATAACCAAAAATATGAATACTAATTTAAACCAAGAATTAGAAAACATTTTAGAAATAAAAACGGTGAAGAAAGCTAAATACCTGGGATTAATACTTTCAGCCAAATGCAGTAAAATTAAAAAAGATAATTATGATACGGTAATACAAAAGATAAGTGCAGATTTGGATAAATGGTCTAAGCTCCAGATATTACTATTATTATTATTATTATTTATTTATTTAATTTCTATGCCGCCCTATTCCAAAGAACTCAGGGCGGCTCACAGCATGATAGAAATTACAATAAACACATATCTATAAAAAACCCTTGAGCTAAAAGAAACCAATCACTCCACAAACATACACAGAAACATACACTGGCTAGGGGCAAGGTGTTAGCTGCCCCAGGCCTGCCGGCAAAAGTATGTTTTAAGCAATCTACGAAAGGCGAAGAGGGTGGGGGCGACACGGATCTCCGGGGGAAGTTGGTTCCAGAGGGCCGGGGCCGCAACAGAGAAGGCCCTTCCCTTAGGCCCCGCCAGGCGACACTGTCTGGCTGACGGGACCTGGAGAAGGCCCACTCTGTGGGCCCTAACCGGCCACTGGGATTCATGGGGCAGCAGACGGTCCCGTAAATAACCTGGTCCAATGCCATGTAGGGCTTTATAGGTCATAACCAACACTTTGAATTGGGTTCGGAGACCAATTGGCAGCCAATGCAGCTCACGGAGTGATGCCGAAATGTGGGCATTTCTAGGCAAGCCCAACACTGCTCGCGCGGCTGCATTCTGCATTACCTGAAGTCTCCGAACATTTTTCAAAGGTAGCCCCATGTAGAGAGCATTGCAGTAGTCGAACCTCGAGGTGATAAGGGCATGAGTGACTGTGAGAAGAGACTCCCGGTCCAAATAGGGCCGCAACTGGTGCACCAGGCGAACCTGGGCAAATGTCCTCCTCGCCACAGCCGAAAGATGATGTTCCAAATTTAGCTGTGGATCGAGGAGGACGCCCAAGTTGCGGACCTTCTCCGAGGGGGTCAAAAGCTCCCCCCCCAGGCTAATGGACGGATAGATTGAAATATCCTTGGGAGGCAGAACCCATAGCCACTCCGTCTTGTCGGGGTTGAGTTTGAGCCTGTTGGCACCCATCCAAACCCTAACAGCCTCCAGACATCGGCACATCACTTCCGCTGCTTCACTGAAATGACACGGGGTGGAGATGTAAAGCTGGGTATCATCAGCATACTGATGATATCTCACCCCGTGTTGTCGGATGATCTCGCCCAGTGGTTTCATGTAGATATTAAACAGCAGAGGGGAGAGGACCGATCCCTGAGGGACCCCACAAGGGAGGAACCTAGGGGTTGACCTCTGACCCCCTGCCAACACCGACTGCGACCGACCAGTGAGGTAGGAGGTGAACCACCGCAAAACAGTGCCTCCAACCCCCAACCCCTCCAGTCGGTGCAGAAGGATACCATGGTCAATGGTATCGAAAGCCGCTGAGAGGTCAAGTAGCACCAGGATAGTGGATAATCCCCTATCCCGGGCCCGCCAGAGATCATCCGTCAGCGCGACCAAAGCAGTTTCCGTGGAGTAGCCGAGCCTGAATCCTGACTGTTGAGGGCCCAGATAATCGGCCTCATCCAAGGACCGTTGGAGCTGGAGTGACACCACCTTCTCAGCAACCTTCCCTATAAAGGGAAGATTGGAGACAGGACGGTAGTTGTTTAAAACAGCTGGGTCCAGGGAAGGCTTCTTGAGGAGGGGGCGCACAATTGCCTCCTTGCAGGGAGCCGGAAAGGACCCCTCCCTCAAAGAAGCATTGACAATCTCCTGAACCCAGCCCCGCGTCACCTCCCTGCTGGCCGAAACCAGCCAGGAGGGGCACGGGTCCAATAAACAGGTGGCGGAGCTCACAGCTCCAATGGCCTTGTCGACTTCATCAGGTGCCACCGGGTCAAACTCCTCCCACACAACAGGATCAAGACGAGTCCCTGTCATCTCGACTGAATCATTATCAGCCGATACTGCATTCCAATTGGAGTCAAGGTCCATCCGAATCTGGGCGATTTTATCCGCGAAAAACTTATTAAAGTCCTCAGCACTACCCTGCAAGGGTGCATCAACCCCCCCCTGATTAAGGAGGGAGCGAGTTACCCTGAACAGGGCGGCTGGGCGGGATTCCGCAGATGCAATCAAGGCGGAATGATACGCGCATCTTGCCGCCTTGAGCGCCACCTGATAAGTCTTGATATAAGATCTTACAAGTGTTCGGTCAGATACGGATTTGCTTTTCCTCCATCGCTTCTCTAGGCGTCTCTTCTGGCACTTCATCCCCCTGAGTTCCTCAGTAAACCAAGGAGATCTCCTGGGTCTGCTACCACAGAGAGGTCGCAGCGGCGCAATCCGGTCAAGAGCCCCCTTCGCAGCCATATTCCAGGCCGTAACCAGGGACTCTGCCGAACTGTGAATGAGAGAATCCGGTATTTCCCCAAGCGTCCTCTGAAAACTCTCTGGATCCATCAGACGTCTGGGGCGGAACCACCTAATCGGTTCCGCCTCCCTGCGGGGGAGGATTGGAGCCTTGAAAACAAGCCGCAACAGAAAATGGTCTGACCATGACATAGGCAAAATATCTAAGCCCCTTAAATTCAGATCATTGCTCAACTGTTCTGAGAGGAATACCATGTCGGGAGTGTGTCCCCTCTCGTGAGTCGGACCCTGAACTACCTGAGTCAGGTTCATGGTTGCCATGGTGGCCATGAACTCCTGCGCCAACCCAGAGGATTCGCCGAGCGATGGAAGATTTAAGTCCCCCAAGACAATAAGCCTGGGGAACTCAACCGCCAGCCCAGCAACCCCCTCAAGTAGCGCAGGCAGGGCTGTTGACACGCAGCTGGGAGGCAGGTACGTGAGCAACAAGCCCACCTGAACCCCTAGGTCCAACTTCACAAGGAGCAACTCACAACCCGCAATCTCAGAAACAGCGAGCCTGCGTAGGCTAAAAGTCTTCTTGGCTATAATAGCCACTCCTCCCCCCCTTCCCTGGGGTCGTGGCTGGTGCCATACCTGAAACCCGGCTGGACACATCTCAGAGAGAGGAACTCCTCCCTCCGGGCCCAGCCAGGTCTCGGTCACACATGCGAGGTCGGCCTCCTCATCCAGGAGAAGATCATGGATGAGGGGAGCTTTATTTACAACCGACCTGGCATTGAGCAGCAGCAGCCTGAGCCCAGGGTCCGGATTTCGCCCATTACCAGTACTTCGGGTTGAACTCACAGGGTCGGAGCAAGGGATCGCTTTTAGACAGCGAGCTCTTGTTCCCCGGGAATGGCCTACCCTATGGCTCCCACCATATCTGCCTCTCCCCAGCAAGACCGGTATACTTTGGCCCTCTATCACCCCAGAGCCAGCGTCTCCCCTCCCCTCCGCCTCTGCCATGCCAGGCAGGCTAGCCAGTTCATCACATTCATTCCACTCAACCCACAACTCCATCCATATCATTAATTTATCTCTCCCACTCTTTAAACTAAACACATTAAAAACAATAAACTAACCATCCATTCAACCCGATTCACTCCACAATCAGTCAATCCCCCCCCACATCATTCATAACATCCAACAAAAATAAGTTAAAACAGTATTAAACAACTTGAATTATTTAAAAATTTAAACAAATAGTAATTAAAACAATTTAAAAACATAGTAATAAAAAAATAAAAACAGGCATGCCAGATGTTAATCCTGCCGCAATAACTATAGCTGTGCCTGTATTAGTCCCTCCTAAGATAAAACTTGTAGTAGAGTCCAAAACAGAACCCACAGGAGGAATAATTATACTAACAGTAATTATGGAACCCAACGTCCCAAAGATAAGGCCTTCGAAAAAATCCAACATAATGGCGGCAGCAACAAAGGCCTCACCCACAGGTCTTAAAAATTTAGCAGGAAGCACCCAGCCGACAGAGCAGGCCCACTAGCCACGATAACCACTTCCACAATTGCAGTCCTTTCCAATAGTCCAGGGTCAAGGCCAGCAAAAGTCTCCTCCAAATTTCCCTCCGTTCTAGTCGCCGGGAGAAGGAGGAGAAAAGCGCCGTCAAAGCCGAAGCTAGCCTATTCCAAGATCTCTGGCAGCCTGCCTTGAAAGGGGAGGCGGCAAGCCAGTACAATGAAAATGAAGGACAAGCCAGCATCGGGACCAGAACTCGGCAAAGTAGAGGCCGAGAAACAATTGGTGGCAAAAAGCAGGGAAACCAAAAAGCTCTCCTGTTGGAAAATCCCCCAAAAGCCACATAAAACCAGACAGCAATGGCAGAAGCAGGGCGAGCCAGCGAAGGACAAGATGGACACCTCCAACAGGTGAGCAGGCTCCAAGCCCCCCTGGACTTGCTGGTCACCAGTCGCCAGTCGCCAGTCACTGGCCGCTGGTCGCCAGTTGCTAGCTGCAGACTGCCGGTTGCAGGTTGCAGGTTGCAGGCTGCTGGTTGCAGGTTGCAGGCTGCTGGTTGCTGGCTGTTGGTTTACTGGATGCTGGTTTACTGGATGCTGGTTCACCGGTCCGGCTGCTGCTGCTGCCTTTCAGCTGTAAGTTGCTCTGCTGCTCTTTGGCTGCAAGTTGTAAGTTAGGTAAGATCGCAATAATAAAAATGAATGTGCTCCCAAAGTTGTTGTACTTATTCCAAACCGCTCCAATTAAGTTAAATAAAGATTTTTTGATAAATTAAATAAAATTATACACAAATTTATATGGGTCAAAAAGAAAGCAAGAATTAAACTTCAGCATTTACAAGATCACAAATCAAGGGGAGGAATGGGGCTTCCAAATTGGAAATTATATAGCAGCTGCATTAGTTTGGATTAAAGACTGGATACAGCTTAGAAATAAGAGAACATTACTTTTGGAAGGCTTTAATCTTGAATTTGGTTGACATTCATTTTTATTTGGGATAAAAAATAAATCATACGCACACTTCAAACAACACTATATAAGGAACAATTTGTTAGAAATTTGGTTTCAAATTAAAAGACAATTTTATATTAAAATACCCAGATGGTTCTCTCCTAACGAATCTATAACTTATCCCAATTTATTAAATCCCAATACAATAATAACATATCATCAAATTTTAACAGAAGATAATCAACTACTTTCAATTCAAAGTTTAAAAGAAAAAGGAATTATTTTAGATAGGATGCAATATTTTCAAATCAATTCAAAATATATAGAAGACCAAAAAATATGGATTTCAAAAAGCAAATAAATTAGATAAAATATTATTTGCAACGGATCAAAAATTCATTTCCAAAATATATAAATTTTTACTACAAAACGAAATGATAGAAGAAGAAGTCAAAGGCAATATGATTGCATGGGCAAAAAATATAGGAAATACAATTTATTTGGTAGAATGGGAAAAATTTGGAATGTCAATTATAAACTTACTATTTCATCTGCTTATAAAGAGAACATTCTCAAAATGTTTTACCATTGGCACCTCCCTCCAGCCCGATTGGCAAAAATGTTCTCCAATACATCTTCCAAATGTTGGAAGTGTAAAGCTAAAACTGGAACATATTATCATCTCTGGTGGACCTGTACATTGGCTAAAAAATTTTGGAATAAAGTTAAAAAATATTTAGAACAAATTATTGCCCAAACAATTCCAATGAATCCTGAATTATTTTTATTGGGAATAATAAGATACAAAATAACAAAAGAAGACAGATATTTAATAATACATATAATTACAGTCTAGAAAATGTTTATGAATAGGCTACACAATGTAAACCAAGAGATGTAGAAGTAGAAATATTTTAGCATTAGTTATGTAGCTTATCGTGTTGGGATCTCCAGCATTTTTGGTCTTGGGCGAGCATTTCAATATCTTGCCATGTGATGTTTAGAGCCTTTAAGTCTTCCATTAATGTTCTTTGCCATGTATTTCAAGGACATCCTTTTTGTCATTTGGCATGGGTGTGTGTGTGTCTGTTCCATCTCATTGCCATCTTGGGGATTTGATTGTTTTCTTTGCAGAGAACATAACCTGCAAATGGGAGTCTTCTGTGTGTGACAATGTTATGTAGTTTACAGGAAAAATTCTGTAGCTTTTTGGAGAACTAGAATGCTGGTATATTACAAATGAATGATGTTAATGTATACGCAGATGCTGCTCTATTTATGACCATTTGATTAACAATGGTTCAAAGTTACAACAGTGGTGGAAAAAAGTATTTAAGGCCCATCCTCAGAGTTGTGACTGTTGTGTAATGGTCATGTGATTGTGATGTGGGCAACCGGCTCTCATATACTACATTTGCAACATCTTCAGGTCAGGTGATCCTGACCCACCTACTTTCATTTCTCTCTTTCCCCAGTACTTTCTCTGCATTTGCTCCCACCTTCTTGCTACTGTAATTTCCTCCCTTTCACCCCATGCCAAATTATTTCCCCCCCCCCAAATAAAAGGCCCCAGACTATGATGCCTAATCTTGAAACGAGCATAAAACAAAGTTGGTCATTTAAAGGAGAATGGGTCCTAAGTGAAAGCTATTCTGAATTTACTGATTCAGCATTCACTTGAAGCCAGGCTCTTCAGCCATGACCTTATTCATAATGCAGTGCCTTTGCATCTGTATGAACATATCTGCCAAACTATCTTTCCTACTCCTAGTTGATTTATTCTGATATGTGCATTTTGGTGGATTTATGTGCCAAACAACATGAGCTGGAGAATTTCCCAAATGTCTGGAGCCCAATGAATAGTTGCTTTAATTACCTCGAATGAGATCATGGAATAATTGGAATGCTCTGATGAATATTCTGCTAGGTAACCTGCGTCTCTCTCTCTCTCTCCCTCCCTCTCTCCCTCCCTCCCTCTCTCTCTGTCTCTCTCTGTGGTTTTACTTTCAGGTGTAACATGGTAGAGAGATATCATGGACCACTATGCTTCTTCTCCCCTCTTTCGCTTCTCATGCGTGTTAAATGTCAGCCTTTAAAGTAATGCCATATGTTGTCTTCGTGGATATAAAAATTGAGAGGTGTAATATCTGTGCAATCATTAGTCATGCTGATGACAAGGCACAACCTGCTCACCAGAAACGCTCAAGCAATGCTTCACAGCTGGAAATCCAACATCAAAAGAGTAAGTATGGTTTCAATGGAATGCAACAGTCTCCTTCAGTGACAGCGTTCCGTAAATAACATTAATGTAGTTTGGCACTGTTCATGTCTCGGTGTTTCCTTTGTTCTCGTGTAATAGGTAGCATTATTATTCACCCACTAGTTAAGCAAGACCCAATTTTCAGACTACGAAGCTAAGGAACTCTTCTTCTTGAACACATTTGTGTAATTAGAACCGTTCCTGTGCCATTGGAATTTGAACCTTGCTGGAATCACATGGGGTTTTGTGTGTATGCAATCTGTCTTCTCTTTCTCACTATGCTTTGGACTTATTTATTTATTTCATCAATTCATATGGCCATCCATCTTGCAAATATGAATTGGGGCAGCCAACGAGATGTCAGAACTATAGGAAAAAGAATAGCAACAGAGAGTTAGACCTTCAGTGGTTGCACAGGGCAAAATCAAACCAAACAGTCACAAACATCTCTCAACAGGCCATCTCACCTCCTGACCTTCTGTCTCTGGAGCACATCCAAGTCTTCAACATTGTATGAGATGCTGGCAAGGTCAGGGCCAATATAATCTCAGGGGGTATGGTGTACTAGGGGACAAGCGCTGTAACAGAAAAGGGACATTTCCTTCGTCCTACCGGTATTAGATGACATTCTTTAACTGAAAGGACCTGGAATGTCCCTTCCAGTAGGATCAAGTGGGATGGATAGAAACCTCTTTTTTCTTGCCACGGTTGTTAAATGAATTGTTGCAAATTAAGTGAATTATGTAGTTGTTAAGTGAATCCGGCTTGCCTTACTGCAGGGGTTCTCAACCTTGGCAACTTTAAGACTTGTGGACTTCAACTCCCAGAATTCCTCAGCCAGCAAAGCTGGGAGTTGAAGTCCACAAGTCTTAAAGTTGCCAAGGTTGAGAACCCCTGCCTTACTGCCTTGGATTGACAAAAGCGGGCTTAGAAAGTTCTAAATGGTGATCACATGATCCTGGGATGCAGCAACCCTTATAAACAAATGCCAGTTGCCAAGCACCGAAATTCTGATCATGTAATCATGGGGATGCTGCAATGATCATAACTGTGAGGACTGGTTTAAGTCCATTTTCTCAGTGCTGTTGTAACTTCATACAGTTGCTAAATGAATGGATGTATGTTGAGGACTACCTGTATCATATCTTCGGAGGCTTGCTGGGGTCTCTGGCTAGAAGAGTAGCTTCACAGAAAACAGTATGTTTTTTTCACCGTGGTTTCTACTTTTCCTTCCATTCTGTTTCAATGGCCTCTTACCTCTGGCTCCTTCCAAAGCCAAAAGGTTGACCTAAGGAAGCTCCAATTTCCCTCCAGATCCTTGCACTCTTAACGTCCATGTCCAAGACTCCCTTTTCACCACTCAAGCAGTTTAAACCTTTCAGATACAAATCTGCCAGCATCCCATTTATTCTTCTGTCTTTTGGTGGGCTTTTGTGACAGCACCAAATGTTCATCTCAAGTAATTGTTTGCAGGACCACTGGACTCTTGATGGCCTCCTCAGAAGATAAACTGAAATGAAGGTGCTTCTGGGCACATCCATGCTAACGTGCCAAAGCAAAACAAAAGCAGCATGGTTCCCAATGCATCCTTGACCGTGTTCAGAAGAACCAGGTGTTGTGAAAAAATTATTTACAGAGCATGAATAGAATCTTTAGAGCAGCGGTTCTCAACCTGTGGGTCGTGACCCCATTTGGGGTCGAACGACCATTTTACAGGGGTCGCCAAACAACACAGTCCGCCATTTTTCCCCCTTTTCCTTAGCTGTGCTACTCCCTCTAATTCTATTGGCTTTTGAAAGCCAATAGAATAGACTCTCTTGAATAGAGTCTAATTCTATTGGCTTTCAAAAGCCAATAGGAATTGTCCAGGCTGTCTCTGCCCTGCTGAGCCCGCCAAAAGTCCCAGTCTGCAAACGATGCTGCAAGTTGTCTGCAGTGAAGGTGAGCTGTCTGGAAGTTTCCACCCCTCCCTGCTGAGCAACTACTAAAAATGTAACTAAAAGAGGACCAGGGGTGGGAGCTGGGAGGCCGGCAGGCGCAGGGAGGGTTGCTGGCGCGCGTGGGGCCCGGCAGGTGCCTTACCTCCCTTGGGCTGGGCCAGCTGGTGGCCCAGCCGGTGGTCGCCCTGCGCCGTTGCTGCCCCTTGCCAGCTACGCCTCGGCTGGCGCAGGGGGCAGCACCACGCATGCATGGCGCTCCCGGGCAGGGAAAGTCCTCGACTTATGACCGGTTGGGAGTCCTCAACTTACGACCGATTGGGAAGTCCTCGACTTACGACCGGTTGGGAAGTCCTCAACTTACGACCGGTTGGGTAGTCCTCGACTTACAACCGGTTGGGGGTCGCAGCATTAAAAAGGTTGAGAATCACTGCTTTAGAGGTTGATGAGGCCTTTGCAGTTTTGAGGCTGAAATTTCTGGGACTGAAATGGCAAAAGTAAATTTGTATTTTAGTGAACCGTCAGTACAATGTAGTCTACACATTGGGTTTTTTTCTGGAGGAGGGAGTGTTTCGTTATTTTTGGTAAGCTAACATTTCAGAAAAAAAAAGGCTGACGTATTCCTGGATGGATTGGTGGGCTCCAAGGATACCAGACATCCATGTGTCTACAACCATAGATTCATAATACTGGAGACGTTCTTGTAGAGCCATTTCTGCTTAACATATGGCAGTCAACTTCTACTAAAATATTTCTATCAACGCTAGATAGGCCAGAGAGTGTGCAGAGCACTAATTTGCTCACAGTCATCTCCCTTTTCACCTCATTATTATTATTATTATTTAAATCAAAGGGGCACATTAACACATGGTTGACCTTAACTTCCAAGACTGCTTGTGGGATAGGTTGCATCAAACATTTCAGAAAATAAAAATGACAGGAAAACTGCAACCCAAAACTCTTTGAAAAAGTCAGCTGACTTGCCAGGGAAAGTTCTACAGAACTGCATTGAGGGAGGGTTGGTTGTTGTTGTTGTTTGTTTGTTTTCCAATCTCTTTCTCTCTCCCAAAATTTCCTGCCTCTGAACTCATCTCCACCTCCAGCGCCTTGCGCTGTTTGTCCTCATCCTACCCTCTTGTTCTGCCTTGATGGGAAGACAGCTTACCACGTTGTCAGCCTGGAGCCATAACTGTGGTATTTACTGGAAGAGACACTGAATTTGGGGTTTTATTTACTACAATTCTTCATGCTTTGCTTCCCAGATGCTGTTTGTGTAGGAGTACAGAGACTGTAATAAAACACTGATGTTCTGTGGTTTACTTGAATTGCAGAGATAGCAACAGTAGCTGCTCTTTTCATTTTCTTTTCCTTTTCTTGCTACTACCTAATGAACGTGGTATCATTGTTAGACATTCCAGGAACAGAGCAGATGTTGTGCTGCTTCACTGACTGATCTCATCTATTTTTTTTTTACCTGAATGTTGCTATTGCAAAATTGTACTTGCTATAGAACCCATGACCTCAAATCAAGAAAATATCATTGTTCTAGAAATGTAAAAAGTTGAGAATTGATTTTAAGGTCTGATTTTACTGCAACAGAGAGAGAGTTGGAAGTCAATACCTTGTGTTTCTTCCTCCCCCTTTCTTCACACCATTTTTGTTTTTCCTTTTTCTACTGTTGTGCTCTATTATTTGCTTTGGTATTTTCACATTTTATGTTATAAATGAATAAAAGTAAAAAAAGAAAGAAATAAAATAAAATAAAATACTATTGTTCCTTCTAGAAGTGTTCCAATATCTCAGGGGCTGCCACAAAGAAGAGGGGATCAACCTATTCTGCAAAACAGCTGGAGGCAGGACAAGACACAATGGATGGAAGCTTATCAAGGAGAGAACCAACCTAAAACTAAGGAGAAATTTCCTGACAGTGAGAACAACTCATCGGTGGAATATGTTGCCTTCAAAAGTTGCAGGTGCTTCCAACATTGGAGGTTTTTAAGAAGAGATTGGACACCATTTGTCTGAAATGGTATAGGGTGTCTTGTTTGAGCAGAGGGCTGGATTAGAAGATCCAACTTCCAACTCTTATTATTCTGTTATTGACCTACATTATGGATGTATATAGATTCATTCATTCAAACAGGTCTCTTTCTGGATACAATTTACCCCAGGGAGGCACAGAGAATAAACTGGGTCTGTTGACTAGAATTTTATAGTTTGCTTGAAATTTGACACTTTCATGGGATGAGCAGAAGAGGGTTTGAAAAAATCAGTGCCATCTTAAAGACTAAAGTTGCAGTTTTTTGCAGATTGTCCCATGCAATCAGTGGATATCAGAAATACAGAATGTCTTAAAAGGGGCAATAGAACTGGCTCTGTTTATCCAATCTTCTGAATTCAACAGGCTTCCTACCTAAATTAAAGAATATCTGAAACTTTCTGAAACTTTCAGGCTGTTTTATTGTAAGTATGGAGGCAACTTCACACCAATTATATTAACTCCGTGGCCAAGCAAACATGACTGGAAAATGGAACGAGTGCGTTGAAAAAAATAGGAACGGAATGAATAAATGTAAAAAAAACTAAAGAGCCCATTATATCTCGGCACAGTAGGTAGAAAGTGTCAGGCAGATATATTAATCTTGGATAATTATATCGTTGTAATATATATTGGTATCATGCTGCAAAGTTGTGTATTGGAATACATTTTCGGCACACACATTTGTGTGCTATCACCTTTAAAGGAAATCAACTACCATGGCTTGATCTGTTGCACATTGTTTATAAATACATGGATCAATCTGGTACTTCAATCAACATGAAGAAAAAAGGAAATTCTACAGAATTTTAAAAACCTCTTTTCTTGAATTGAATTGCTTGCCTTCTGGAAGGAGGCATTCTCTCTTCTTTCTCTCTGGTCAGGGGAGAAGATTATTTCAAGTCAAGATTCTTGGTGGATTCCCCCCCCCTCTACACTGATGTCTAATGAGGGTAAAATGAAGTCTTCTCTAAAACTGCACAAGGAATCGAGGAAGATTAGAAATCCTGCAGCTGGCGTTCTTTCTAGCTCTATTTAAGAATGTTGGCAGATCCCAGACACCCTTTTAATTTCTTTTTCCTTTTTTAAAAATTATAGCTGTTCTTGGGGATTACTGCTCTCTGGCATCTGAAAAAAAGTTCTCTCCAGATCATGAGCCCAGAACTCATTGGTTGAAGCTGACAGAATACCTTTCCCCACATAAGACTCTCTCTCTCTGTCTCTCTGTCTCTCTGTCTCTCTGTCTCTGTCTCTGTCTCTGTCTCTGTCTCTGTCTCTGTCTCTGTCTCTCTCTCTCTCTCTCTCTCTCTCTCTCTCTCTCTCTCTCTCTCTCTCTCTCTCTCTCTCTCTCTCTCTCTCTCTCCCTCTCTCTCTCCCCTCTCTCCCTCTCTCCCCCTCTCTCTCTCCCTCCCTCCCTCTTCCCTCTCTCCTCAGTGCAATACATAAAGAAATCCTTATCTTTAAATAATGGGAATTGCAGATCAATGCATATCACCCTAGAGGTGAGAATCATTTGAGTAGAATTTAAAACAGATCTTGATCCCTCTTCCTAGTGTCCTGGATGCTGCTTTGAAAAGGTTCCTATTCAAAGCTTGGTGTTCAGCTGGAGGGAATATATTTCCACAACCCTACATTTAATTTCATTTAAAGCAATGAATAAATACCATTCTAGTTCACTCTTCATCCTTTAGAACAAGGCTGAAGTTGACACATTCAATAAACTCTTAATATTCTATCCACCACCAACTTCTTATGTTAGGGCGACTGGTTGTCTCTTTTCAATTGGAACAATATGTGAGTGGTTTTTGTGCTAATCCTTAGAAACCTATGAAAATTCTTCCATTTAGATCAAATCACTAAGGCAATGTTGTCAACCTGGATTAGGAGAAGCTTCATTTCAAGATAGGAGTCAGCCTAGAAGCTGTCCGGAGATGTCAGAGTGAAACTGGGATTTCCTGGGTGCAAAACAGGTGCTCCAGCCCTTCCATAAACTACCTGTTTATTTTAATGTTACTTATGCACTAGCTTTCTTTGTATATCATGCCAGCTGTCCCAGTTTTGGTCTCCTTTAAACATGCTGGACCAATGGACAAGGAATGATAGGGAACGAAGATCAATTTCTAGAAAGTCTCAACTTGGGACAGGCTTCTATTGCAAGGCAACAGGACATTGGAATGACTAGCAACTGGTTATAACAATGTTAGCTAAATATTAAAGGAACATAGCAGGTAGTCTTGCTCCTTATTCATTGTCAATCATCATACATGCATAACGGTGTAGTTGCACACATGAGGTCACTCGCCTTCTCCTACAAATGCCCATATATCTAGACCAGTAGGGCGTACCCATTGTTATAGTTTTCCAATATCCCACAGAAATTGTCCTTTTTATTTTGTATTTCTTAACTGCCTATCTCCCTCAGAGTAGGGCTCTGAGTGGTATACAATGTAATCGTATGATATTGAGTTTTATACGCTAGGCTTGATCCTACTAATCAAAACTTGGCCCTTTTATAACTTGTGGACTTCAGCTCCCAGAATTCTTCAGCCAGCATGCTTTAAGGTTATAGGTTGAGATCTGAAGGAGAGAAACTTAGATAGTTGTGCCCTTAATGTCAGCTGTGTAGATATTTGAAAACACAAGGCAGTATTTCTTCAAACCATTTTCATGAGGGGTTCTTGATGCTGTCTGAGCTTGGTTGTTTTCTTGCAGAGGTTTCACTACCCAAATTAGGTAACATCATTGATGTTACCTAGTTTGAGTAATGAAACATCTGCAAGAAAACAGCCAAGCTCAGAGAGCACCAAGGACCCCTCATTTCAACCCTGAGCTACATATATTCTCCTTTATTGGCATGCATTTTCAATTGATGACATTCATTGGTGCAAGATGGCAGCTTATATGGGTTTAAATGGCTTGGCTAGTATGTGGAGATATTAGTAACAAAGGTTACTAGCTGTAATAGCCATCTCTCTCTCTCTCTTTCTCATCTTTTTTCCTCATCTTTCCCCCAAAGTGTTTCTATCATCATGTTCAACCAACCTCATGAGATAGTGTGATAAGGATTGTGTGCAATCAGTTGCACAATGAAATTATTTCCCTCTGGGTATATTTCGCTGAGTGTTCAGTCCAGCCAACACTAATGAAGCAATTAAAAAGCCGTGTTTCCTGCATGCCTCTAAATGTTCAGCCAAAAGATTTAGAGTGATTGATGATGTCAGAGAAGATTGTGTGCCACAGAACAGGGACCTGTTAATGAGCTTGATTTGAAATGATTGGAAAACTCTGCTCTTCAAGATTTATACTGGGATCTAAGTTGAAACTGGTAGAGCTTTAAGAAGGATAAAATCCAGGTAAATGGTAATTAGTTCAGACTGACCAGTGAGGGTGGAAGAAATGGAAATCAATAATATTGCTGGACATTGGGCAAGACTGCTTTCCAGATGGAGAGGAAAAAAAATAGTTGAACTATTGTTCTTTGTTTTATATAGACTCCTTGTGCCCCTATGGTTACCTAAAATTTGGACCAAAGTGGACTTCTTTTCTTGTTCCTCTTTCTTCTCCCAACCCCCAAATTTCTTTGCCTTTGTCTCTTAATAAGCAGACTCCATAACTGCAGGATTCCAGCATGGGCTTCCTGAAAGAGAGACTTCTCTATGTGAAGTCTCATTAATGTGGACTTAGGGCCAGCTTGGGCTCCCCAACACTGCCTGTTTCCTCATTATAAGCCATGCCTAGTTAGAACAATCACTTCCAATTCTTGACTTGACTCAGAAGTGGATCTTGATTGCAAACCAGTCTTCAGAGAAGCTGATTGTATGAAAAAAAAATTCAGGCCTCTTGTTTTGACAGCTTCGGGGAGTTAGGGGGAAGCAGAGAACAAGAGGGCAAGAAATACCCACTTAATGTGACATTTTAAAACATTGTGACAGATTCCTTCCCACTTTGGGGCCTGCCTCAGTTGTATCAACTCCTCCCAAAGGCATCTTGTATTAAGGAAGTGACCAGTGCTTGCTTTCTTTCCAAAGCAAAGATGAGATTTTGTAAAAAGAGGTGTTGATAGTTGTCGTTCTTTGATGGGAAATATATCAAAACCAGCTGCTGAACAAGCCGGCAGTTCACAAACATTCACATTTGCATCTAATTTTCTTCCCATCCTGCCCTATTAGGCTTAGAACGATGGTAGTTGGACTATGATTTTCCCTTTTTTTGGTTTTTTTTTATACAGATAGTCCTTGACTTACGACCAAAATTCAGCCCCAAATGGTCACTAAATGAACAGTTGTAAGTCTACCTGTATAACATGGATGGTTCCTATATGCCAAGCAGGAGTTGACTAACCAAGCTATCCTAGGGATTTGTGGATCTCACATAATCTGCCTTGATGAAGTCTTTTGGCCTGTGGATTGTCATTTAGTTTTATAGGCTGCCTGACTTCGTTATGACTCAGTGGAGATTCTGCCTTGCTATGGTGAAAGGCTGCAGGAGAAATTCAGCTCCATCTCAGCAAAACCAAAAATGAGGGAAGGCTGCATTTAGCCTGCAAGCTGTCCATCCCGTGGCAATGTTCAACAAAGGACAACCGAGCTCGTATAGGGTGACTTTTCTGTGGCCTCAGTTTTCCTTTGTTCCCATCCCCATGTTGTCTGTAATTATAATTCAGTCTAAACATTGCTACACCAAAGACATCCCAAATGGGAGATTTCTTTGGCTACCGTTCCAGAGACACAGCTGGAAACTTTTTAGGAAGTTCAAAATTACGTTTGCTTTAGCCATTTAACACAAACAAACAAAAAAGAAAAAAAAAGGAAGATAAAGAAGACAAAGAAGAGGAAACAAAACTCATTCAGCAGGTTTCTTGTTCCCTTTTCATTACATCTACAATATTTGATCTGTTCTCCTGCAATGAAATAGATACTGGGATCCCATTTTTGAAGGCAGCTGATATTGTATCCTCCATTTTTTTTATAGGGACTGAAACCGGCGACTTGTTTAACCAGCAAGGAAATATGAAAGACACTAACTTGTATAGAGCCAAAATGCAAACAAAACCTTTTCCGTTCATAGCAGAAGCTGAGGCCAGAGAACGATGAGACAATGGCACAGTAAGTAAATTGGAAAGAATATAACAAAATGACAAAATAACAGAAGAAGACTTTGGAGGTCTTCTAGTCCAACGCCCTGCTCAAGCAGGAAGCTTACCAGGGGTAGACAACCTTGGCTGTTTTATGACTCGTGGACTTCAACTCCCAGAATTCCTGAGCCAGCCAGCTGAAGTCTACAAGTCATAAAAGAGCCAAGGTTGTCTACCCCTGATAAGGCTTGTCCAATCTCTTCTTAAAAATCTCTAGTGTTGTTCTCGGGAGGCAAGTCAATCCTTTGCTTTGCTTACAAGGAAAATATTGGGATCTCATGTTTTTGGATCTGCAAACTACAATCTGAGCATCTTTTTTCTGAAAGGAATGAGCTAGATCAGCGGTTCTCAACCTGTGGGTCGCGACCCCATTTGGGGTCGAACGACCGTTTCGCGGGGGTCGCCGGACAACGCGGTCCGCCATTTTGTTTTGTTTTTTTGTTTTTTTCGTCGTGCGCGCACCGCGCAAGCGCGGTTTGGGCCATTGCGCGTGCACCGCGCATGCACGGATCGGCCCGTCGCGGTCCGCCATTTTGGTTTTTTTCTGTTGCGTGCGCACCGTGCATGCGCGGTTCGGGCCGCCCCGCGCGCACCCCACATGCGCGGATCGGGCCGTCGCGGTCCGCCATTTTGTTTTTTTGGTTTTTTTCATCGCGCGCGCCACGCATGCACGGTTCAGGCCGTCGTGTGCGCACCGTGCATGCACGGATCGGCCCGTCACGGTCCGCCATTTTGTGTTTTTTTCCCATCGCGCGCGCGCCATGTGCGCGCGCACCGGGGTCACACCACACATGAGCGGGGCAAGTGGGGTTTCAACCTGAAAAAGGTTGAGAACCACTGAGCTAGATAGAGACACTATGCCGGACAGATATCCATGTCTTCCATCATTGCACAATCCTGTCTATCACGTGGGGTTTTGACATTTCTCTTTAGATACCATCACACTTCAATATAGGGAGCCTAACATTTACATGGTGCTATTTACTGGAGTTCTTGCAGTTAGCATCACTCTAAAATTTTCTTATACTCCACACTGCTGTTCAAACAATAAACAAGTCATTACTGAGGTCAGAGAGGAAAGTCTGGTTGTTTTATATTCCCTGTTTTTACAAACTGACTTGCTCCTCTCCTTAAAATACTTGCATGGATTGTAACTTTATATATGGACTTGAACCACATCTGAAAATTGGGTTTCTCTTAACACAAAACCTTTATTTGCTCCAACAGAAATTGTCGTAATTCTTAATCTCATGTTATAATTTTCACTGTGCTAATTACTGCTGTTGAAATTCATATATTACTTGGATTTGTAGTTTTAATATATGAATTGTTAGGAATTTTAATTGAATTCTATGAAGCTTGTAGATTAGAATCACTTTGTCTTTTATTTTTCCTTCTTTTGGTCTCCTTTCCCTCTTTTGGGGGGTTCCTTTTCCAGTTCTTAAAAATGTTTTAAATATATAGTTTTTTAAAAAATTAAATAAAGTACTTGTATGCACTTTAGTTTGCTAAGAAACCAAGAAAATGAAGCCAAGATTTCAAAGGAAAAGAGAGATTCCTCTTGGTTTTTTTCCCCAATTCACATGTACACACAAACACCTTATCCTGGGATCCTAGGAACCAAATAGTTGGTAATAAGAGTCAAATCACATTTCTGCAGCATTTACAAGGATTTTCTTTCTTCCATTTAACTTGATAGTAACTCTTAGACATAGTTAGATCCACTGGGAGAGGCGTCTACTACTAACATATCTGTGCTGTGCCATCAAAAATCTTTCTCGGGCCAGCTCAATCAAATCCATATACCTGGAGAAACTAGTAAATATCTGAAATTCTTGTGAAGCAAATGCTGTTCACCTCGGAGATTCTTGAATGGCCTCCTGATGTAGCCATGATTATAGCGACAGAGTTTTAATTTAGGCATTCTCATTTGTGGGAGACAGAAGAAGAACTGGCCCTGAGGATACATTAGCACCCCACTATATAGGTTGAAAGGTCAAAAGCAGCTTTTGCCTATTATTAAGATAAAACAGAAAGGCACCCATTCCAATCATGAACAAAATTGTAAAACTGCATAGAAAAGATTCTAATAGTAGACTGGGAGTTTTTTTAAACTTATCCTGCTGTTGGTATAATCAGTATAAAAAAAGGTAAAGGTTTCCCTTTCAGTCATGTTTGACACTAAGGCACGATGCTCATCTTAGTAGTAGTAGTAGTAGTAGTAGTAGTAGTAGTAGTAGTAGTAGTAGTAGTAATAATAATAATAATAATAATAAGAAGAAGAAGAAGAAGAAGAAGAAGAAGAAAGTTGGAAGGGATCTTGGAGGTCATCTAGTCCAGCCCCCTGCTCAGGCAGGAAACCCTATACCATTTCGGACAAATGGCTGTCCAGTCTCTTCTTAAAAACTTCCAGTGTTGGAGCATTCACTGCTTCTGGAGGCAGGTTGTTCCACTGATTAATTGTTCTCACTGTCAGGAAGTTTCTCCTTAGTTCTAGGTTGCTTCTCTCCTTGATTAGTTTACATCCGTTGCTTCTCGTCCTGCCTTCAGGCGCTTTGGAGAATAGCTTGACTCCCTCTTCTTTGTGACAGCCCCTGAGATATTGGAACACTGCTATCATGTCCCCCCTCGTCCTTCTCTTCGTTAAACTCTTCATCTCTGTTTGTTGGCCAAGGGAGCCAATGTTGTCCGAAGACAATTTCCATGGTCTTGTGGCTGACATGGCTATACACCAAAGGTGCAGGAAATGCTGTTACTTTCCCATCGAAGTGGTACCTATTTATCTACTCACATTTGCATGCTTTTGAACTGCTAGTTGGGCAGGAGCTGAGGCAAGGAATGGGAGCTCACCCTGTCATGCAAGACTCGGGTCTCAAACCCAGGCTATCAGCATTCCAGCTGATAAAGTCAGCATCTTTAATAGTTGAACCATCATGCCCCCTTATAACCAGTTTAGATACATACTCATTAAGCATAATTTCATGATGGTAAATCAACAGCATTTCTGAGAAGGTAGGATTGCAACTTTCTCTTCCCTGGGTCTTTATGACCTAACCCAGCTTAGCACATGCTGGCCTAAAGTTGCTGCTGAGAAAGGAATGTTGCCGTATAACTAATTTTGCTCCATAGGACAACTCACTGGGTAACACATAGCTGGTCATTTTAACCTGCCACACAAGATTTGTTTGGAGAATGCGTTGGGAAAGTGAATATTACCAGCTTTGACTTTTAAACAAGCTTTTAGAAGGCTATGTTGAAGTTACATTTTTTTTTTCTCTTAAGGCTGGAACAAATTGAGAGATTGCAGGTTTCAAATACGAATCTTGCGTTCCTGTTGTCCTAATGTTGAATTTGTAGGAACCTTCATGAACCATCTGGGGGTTTGTTTTGAACTGAAAGTTGACATAAAAAAATAAACCATAATTTCTAACCCTGGGTCAATTTCCCTCTCCTTTTTAGGAACTAAAATTAGTTCTCTTCCTTCTTTTCTGACATCTGCGACAGACTTTCCTCTCACATCAACACAAAACAGATTCCTTGGCAGGTGTTACATTTTAATGACCTTAAATCCTAGAATGGGTCTTCTGATTCACCCTGCTTTTCCGCCTTTGTGGTCTTAAAGCACAATTCTGTGGGTTAATTAACCATTGTCTTGTTTTAATTATGTGCTTACATGAGCCCAGAGGCAGGCAGTGTGTGTCTGAGCAGGGAAGGGAACAGAAGTTTCAACCTTAAGAACATAAGAACATAAGAAGAGCCATGCTGAATCAGGCCATAGCCCATCGAGTCCAGCATTCTGTGTCACACAGTGGCCCACCAATTGTACATGGGGATCTTGAGCAGAAAGAGAAGGCAAAACCCTCCCTTTCCCTTGACCCCCAACAAATGGTACTCAAGGGAATCCTGCCTGCCTCAACCAACATAGAGGCGGCACATGGACATCCGTTTTAATAACCACCGATACACTTGGCCTCCATGAATCTATCTAGCCCTGCCTTGAAGCTGTCAAGGCTGACAGCTGTCACGACGTCTTCTGGAAGTGAATTCCATAAACCGACGACCCTCTGGATGAAGAAATATTTCCCTTTATTTGTCCTCACTTTCTTACCTATGAGCTTTAGGGAGCTTCATCAGCAGTGGCTTAGGAACGAACCATTGTGACTCTTACCTTGATAATTTATGGACAAAACTTTCCCAAAACTTAAAATGACTGACTCAAGCAGACAGAAACAAATCAACCAAAACAGTGTGTATTCTTACTGAAACCTATAAAGATTTGGTAAGGAAAAAGGAAAGTTTGTGCATCCTGAATGTGTTTATCAAAGACACATGTCTTTTTTTTTTTTTAAATGTCATGTTGGGTTCAAAGAAAACGAATAACCTTTTTCTGCAAGTCTGGGGTGGAAAATGAAAAATTCTGGAAAGGCAGTTTCCATGTGATTCCTTTTTCCGCCTCCACACAACCCTCCCCCTTGAGAGTCACAGAGAAAAAAATGGCAAACTTTCTTTTAAAAATATCCTCAAGGTACAAAAGTAAAACGAATGTTAAAGAAAACAATAAATCAACATAAATTAACAAGCGTCTGGGATAAACATCCAAAATAGATCCAAAAGCCATCTAGGATTGCCGTATAAATTAAACAGAGATGTTTAACCTTGACTACAGCAGGGTTGAAGGCTAGAATTAAGAAGAGGTCAGTCACAATCAACATATAGTATGATTAATATTAATATAAAATAAAGCCAGCAACCTATAAACAATCCCTCCCCCTCAGTGTTAGTCATTAATAGGCTGTATGCCAGATATGTATATGGGGATAGTGTTTATTTATTTTCTTTATAAAAATGTCTGTGTGCTGCTTTTTTAATAGGTTTTTTTTTTTTTTTGTCTTCAAATCAGTCTTGACTCTTGGCCCACCAGGGTTTTTTTTTGACAAGGTTTTCAGAAATGTTTGCTTTTGCTTTCTTTCTGGAGCTAACAAAGAGGGATTCACCCCAAATCCTTCACCTGGCTTCAAGTCTAAGGCAGGACTAGAATTCATCATCTCCTGGTTTCTAGGCCAGTGCCTTCAACCACTATACAAGCGGTGTCCAAACTTGGCAACGTTAAGACCTCTGGGTTTCAACTCAGAATTTCCCAGCCAGCCATTCTGAATTCTGAAAGTTGAAATCTGCAAGTCTTAAAAAGGAAACTGAAGTTCACAAGTCTTAAAGATGGACATCTCTGCACTATACTAAACTGGCTTTCTTCTTGTTAATATTGTGTTTATCAGTAAAGCATTACCTGAAGCTGGTCTCCAACTCAGCCACCACCTTGCCCTGGTTCAATAGTCATCAACTGTGAAAGCTCATAGCAATAGCAATAGCACTTAGACTTATAAACCGCTTCACAGTGCTTTAAAACCCTCTCTAAGTGGTTTATAGAGTCAGCGTATTGCCCCCAACAATCTGGGTCTTCATTTTACTGACCTCGGAAGGATGGAAGGCTGAGTCAACCTTGACCTGGTGAGAATCGAACTGTCGAACTGCTGGCAGCCGGCAGTCAGCAGAAGTAGCCTGCAGTGCTGCATTTTAACCATTGTGCCACCATAGCTCTTTTCAGCCAAGATACCCACTTTTCACCCCCATGACTTCAGATGCCAAGGTCACCAAGCTCCATCATGGTTTTTTGAGTTTCTGGGATTCGAGGGAGAGAATCCATTGGGCTCCATTAGCCTTGGCCAGGGTGAAGCCACCAGTTCTCTGCTCTCTTCACATCTGCTTTTGATTAACCACACCCGGCTCACTGGGGGACACAGACAGAGGGGACAAAGCAATCGGCTCATGAAAGCCACCTTTGCTGGAGGGTTCAGGAAGAGGCTGGAGGCACATGGAGAGCAGTGAAAGGGGACTTTAATGGGAACCAAATGCAGATGGAGGACTTGTGCCCCCCTGTCATTTTTCCTCCCCCCCTTCCATTTTTTTTCCAGCCATTAGCATTCCTCAGACACCTGTAGGCACTTAAATCCTTGGCAGCCAACAGAAAACATTTTCTTTTTCTTGTGTGCCATGTTTGTTCACAAAAAGAGACACATGCATTTGGTTTCAATTACGAGGAGCTGCCAACCACAGGGAGCTCCTTATAAAATCCAATGTGGAGGAACATGGGATAAGGAAGGAGATGGAGACACAGATCTTCTTTTTGGAAGCAGCTTTCAAAAGCAGAGTTGAATAGACCTCTTCTCCTCAAAGACTGGAGCTTATGCCATCTGCCTTGGAGATAGCAGTAATGTTTCCTCAAGAGGCCTTCTCATCTAGTTGATGCTGATTTATTAAGTGGAAGCAAGGGACTTGACAATTTCTTCTTCTTCTCCACAGCCACTGGCCCCCCAATACCCCAAATCTATGCTTGAATTTGTGATATTTTTTCTTTTTCTTCTTCTTGTGCCATATCCGTTATCGGATATTGGCGATCATGTTGGCAATCCTGTTTCTATCAGCAGCCGCACGAAAAAGTGCTGCTGAGTTTTGTCCAAACCAGTCCCTTAGATTTTGAAATAGGCTTATGTCATTATTATAGAAGACCTTTTTCATTTTGAAGAATGCTGTTCGAGCTTTCTCTATCCTAGTCTTTACTTCAGTGGTCATGTCCCAGCTTTCATGTAAATTAGAACCGAGATGTGTGATCCTTTCAACTTTTTCTAATGGTATTCCTTCTGAATTTATTGGTGGTAAATTATTGGTGGTGATATTTTTTAGATTTAAAAAAAAATCTGAAGAAATTCTGCATCATCATCATCATCATCATTATTATTATTATTATTATTATTATTATTATTATTATTATTATTATTATTATTATTATTATTATGGATCATCGCACAGTCAGCCAGATGTTCAGACTGGATTTGGCCTTTTGTCTACCTATCGAGTCCTTACTAAGGACCTGGGATAGGCAGATGTGGATGTTTGATGGTATTACAGATATCGTCGCAGGATGGAAGCAGTTCCTAGTAAGGCCGCCGTTTGCAATTGACTAATGGCGAATTTGTCAATGCCAATGGTGTTCAAGTGGTGCTCCAGTTGTTTTGAGATTGCACCCAAGGCACCTATTACTATTGGTACTACCCTTGTTTGCTTTTGCCACAGTCTTTCTATTTCTATTTGTAGGTCTTTGTATTTTGTTATCTTCTCCAGTTCTTTCTTGTCTATTCTGCTGTCTCCAGGCACTGCCACGTCCACTATCCAGACTTTTTTGTCTTTCTTATCAACAATTGTTAAGTCCGGGGTGTTATGTTGCAGGTGCTTGTCTGTTTGAATTCTGAAGTCCCAGAGCAGTTTAATTTTATCATTTTCTATGACTTTCTTTATTTTATGATCCCACCAGTTCTTGCTTACAGGCAAATGATATTTCTTGCAGATCTTCCAATGCACCATTGTCGCTACTTTGTCATGCCGCTGCTTGTAGTCAGTCTGTGCGATCTTCTTGCAGCAGCTTACCAGGTGGTCCACTGTTTCTTCAGCTTCTTTGCATAGGCGGCACTTACTGTCTGTTGCTGTCTTCTCAATTTTGACTTTATATGCATTTGTCCTTAAGGCTTGATCTTGTGCAGCCAGAATTAGTCCCTCAGTCTCTTTCTTCAATTTTCCTGCTCTTAGCCATTGCCAGGTCTTTTTATTATCTGCTTTCCCAGCGATTTTTTTAATGTACTGGCCATGTAGTGCTTTGTCTTCCCATGCCTCTATTCTGTTCTTCATTTGGTCTTTCTTGTAGGCCAGTTTGGTCTCTCCAGTAGTCAGTAAGCCTTCCTGATATGCTAATTTCAGTGCATCTTCATCATTGTCCTTCAGATATTCTTCCAAAGCCATTTTTTCTTCTTCAACCATCTGATGTACTTGCAGCATTCCACACCCACCTATTTGCCTTGGTAGATAAAGTCTGTCAATGTCACTGCGTGGATGAAGGGGATGATTCATTGCCATAATTTTTCTGGTCTTCCTATCCATTGCTTTTAGTTCTGCATGAGTCCAGTCCACTATTCCAGCTGTGTATCTAATGACTGGAATTGCCCAGGTGTTGATTGCCTTTATGGTATTTCCTCCATTGAGTTTGGACTTTAAGATCTTCTTCACTCTCTTGATTTATTCACCTCTAATCTTTTTCTTGACTTCAGTGTGCTTGATGTTGTCAGCTTGAAGGATACCCAAGTATTTGTAGTAATCTTCTTCATCCAGACTCTTAACGTTATTTTCGTGGGGCATCTCGATTCCTTCAGTTTTCACTATTTTCCTTGTTTGATAGTAAGTGGGCACATTTGTCCAAGCCAAACTCCATTGCAATATATTATTATTATTATTATTATTATTATTATTATTATTATTATTATTATTATTATTATTATTATTATTATTATTATTATTTGTTCCTCACCTGTTCTCCTTCCATTTGGCGAAAGGGAATTTTGTTTTTGAACTTTCTTTCCAAGAAGAAGAGTGTTTGGGTGCCATCTCAGAGAAGGAGTGTGGTTTTTCTGGCCCTTCTAAAATGGTCTGGCTTACATTGTGGAACCATATTCCAAACTTTTCCATGCCATTTGCTTACAAAAGGGTTTCTCAACCTTGACCGTTTGAAAATGGGTGGATTCCAATTCCCAGAACTCCCCAGCCTGTCTTGCCACCCATCTTCAGGTTGTTCAAGGTTGAGAAACACTGGTTTACAATATAATTGCTTTCTCGCCTATGCTTTATGACAGGGTTCTTCAAGCTTGGCCCTTTAATGACTTGTGGACTTCAACTCCCAGAATTCCTCAGCCAGCGTGCCTGGTTGAGAAATTCTGGGAATTGAAGTCCACACGTCATAAAAGGGCCAAGTTTGAAGACCCCTGCTTTGTGATATGCAGTATTGGAGAATCCGAAAGATTTAGCTTTGGTTGCTATCCGAGCTCAACCTCCATCCCAAGCAATGCTCTCACAAGGTAAGCTCCTCCCACATCCTTTTCAGATTGAGGAGAGAAGATTTGAAATAAGCCATTCCAATATTCACATGCATCTGAAACTTTCTCCTGGTGATATCTCTTCCTGCATTTGTCCTGTTCCTGCTATGGCTTCCTTGCTGAGGAGAAATCCTATTCTTACCTGTTCTCCAGCTGCCTTCCTCCACAAACCCAAATACTAGATTTACAAATTACTGCTTAATGGAACTATTTATATTGTTATTTGGGGATGAGTCCTCCCTCCCTCCCTCCCTCCCTTCCTTCAGCTTCATGTAGATATTTAGAAGATGTTGCGTGAGACCTTAGCCAGTGGTGGGATTCAAATATGTGAACAACCGGTTCTCTATGTGGATGCTGCTTCTGGAAGTCCATTCTGGGCCTGGGCAACAAAAAATTAGTTACCGGTTCTGCCAAGTGGTGTAAACAGGCTGAATCCCACCACTGACCTTAGTTTTAAGAACAAGGTACTGATAAAATTGTAAAACATCATAGTGATGCAGCTTAGGTTATAATATGATAGATGGACTTCTGCCAGTATCCATAGCCTACTTTCTCCACGCTAGTACTCTCTGGAATTGCTGGGACTTCTCCCAAAGATTCCAGCCAGCAAAGCTATTGACCATGTTTTCAACCCTGGGAGTAGTCATCTCAAAGTATCTGGGAATGTCTTCTATCACTGAGCTAGTAAATCAGCCTTTCTTATCATTAGTACTCTCCAGATGCCTCAGTTCTAGCAGTTATTGGGCTGGATGGGGATTCCTATAACTTGAAGTCAATACACTGGAGGTCATCCAGGTGGTGGAGGGATGGCATAATAGACATAGAATTATTAAAAGATTTAGTATTACTTGTTAAATAAAATGGCATGTGGTGTCCAAGACATCTTTCAGCTTTAAGGATGAGAGCCAGTTTTTTTTTTTAAAAAAATGAAGAAAGAGCTAGAGGGAGAAGAATTGAACAGAAATAGGTTATAATTGTTGGCAGGTGTTCCTTGACAGAGTTGGACATTTTTCCTAATGATTTCAAGCCAAATTGCTTATCATCTCAAGGGAAAGGACCTTCGGGGTCAAAGGGTCACTTCCCAAGCAGTCGTGCTGACTGCCAAAAGAAACAAAAAAACCCCATCTCATTAGCTTAAAGTCCCATTTCCCCCTTCCCAAATAATAACTTATTCTAAAATGTTCCAGCTATTTGTTTACAATGTAATTGCTTTCTCGTCCATCTTCTATGATATGCAGTATTGGAGAATCTGAAAGTTCTCTGCAATAAGCAATCGACAACTCAGAGCTGACAGGGCAATTTTGATCTCGTAAAAAAAAAAAAGCAAGACAGAACAATCCCTGCAGTTTCATGCAACTTGTTTCACTGGGACGAGTTAGAGGTATTGGCAATGCATGGCAAAAAAAAAAAAGAAAGAAAGAAAAAAAGTCAAAATGATGGGGACCACAAGATGCAGTGAAAGCTCCACCTGACGAATGAAGGCGAATATATTTGTCTCAAGATAATGTTTCAAGATTCAGGCTGGGGCAGTCACTGGGACCAGAGGTTTAGTGTTCCGACTTATGCTATCGCAGGGGTCCCCAGCCTGTGTAGCTGGCCATGCTGCTTAATATATTCAGGTTTTTATTTTATTTTTTTTTTTTAGTGCTTAATGCCAAGTTTATTTAATGCCAGTTACAGACTCAGCTCCTTTCTCCCCAAAAATGGATAGGGGTACAGAGGCCATATTATTGACCAGCCAGCTTTTAATACATTTAAGGCTATAGGAGCTGGGAGGGAGCCAACACCTCTAGGCTCAGTCGCTGGATTCACCTAGGGTGAGACGGTCAAACAGGTATTCCCCAAGGCCTTCCTCCTGGGCACGGACACGCTTCAGGTTGGTCACATGGTCTCCCAGCTTCTTGATCAACTTCACCTCCTCATCCAAATAGTGAGTCTCCAAGAAGTCACAAAGATGGGGATCTGTATGGCGTGAAGCAACTTGATGCAAATCCAGCAAGGCCTGGTTGAGGCTCTTCTCCAGCTTCAAGGCAGCTTCCATGGCAGTGATTCCACTCTTCCATTCATCTTGCTCTGGTTTCTTGACATCCTGCAGGACAACTCTTCCTCCACGGCGGTTCTGGAAAGTCAAGAACTTCTCAGCTTGTTCATGCTTCTCCTCAGACAGGTGGTGGAAAAAGGAGGCAAACTTGGACAGTGCCACATCGTCCCGGGTGTAGTAAAAATTCAAGGACAAATAGGTGTAGCTGGCCTGAAGGAATTGGTTGACCAAGCGATTCACGCCTGCTTCGCTTTCGGCTTGGTAGTTCTGGCGGATCTGAGAGCTCATGGTGCAAGTCGAGGTTGGTTGGACTGGCTGGCAAACGGACTTAAGGATGGGGTGGCTGCGATCCTGCTCCGTTCAAGCACTGTTGAAGCAAGAGCGAAGGAACAGAAGCCAAAAGCGAGGTCCGGACTCCTATTCAGGTTTTTATTGTCAGGACAGTATGATTCAGTTTTTCTGAAGCTAGCTAGTTTTCATTATACTATCTGTAAAACTAGGCAGACCTTGGTCACCCATGGATTCCATCATTAATTGTAATATATTGCTCTGTCTTCTTGTGTTGGTTCTGTTTAGTTTTGTTTTATTGGAATATTTAATTTATGTGTTGGCCTTTGGCTGTAATAATAAATTGGTTGATTGAATATATTCAGGTAACATATCTCTGAATATTACACACATATAATCAGCTTACAACCCTTCATTTGGTGACCATCCAAAGTTATAACAGCACTGAAACAAAGTGACTTATGATCATTTTTCATGCTTATGACTGTTGCAGCATTCCCATGGTCACGAGATCAGAATTCAGATGCTTAGAAACTGGCTCTTGTTTATGATGGTCACAGTGTCCCGGGGAACATCTGACAACCAAAGTCAGTGGGGGAAGCCAGATTCATTACACAACCGTGTAACTGTCTTTAACAACTGCAGTGATTCACTTATGTGAATGTGGCAATGTGGCAAAATTCACTTTACCATTTTCTTCTTACTTAGCCACAGAACTGTAGGGCTCAATTAAGGTCGTAAGTCAAGAACTATCTGTATTAGGAATCTGTAGGGATAAATTATTCAGATTTTATTTGTAAGGCTCAAGGTTCTTGAAGGAGTTAAGAGGAATGGACAAGGCTTGGGGCTCCTGATATTTTTCTGCTCCTGGTTTGATGTGTTCCTGTGGAAAAGAGACAGACTCTAAGTAAACCTTGGTTTATTCCATCCCATTTGCCTCTTTTATATGAAGAGTCTGAATAAGGCAAAGGTGTACTCCATCTCCAGCTCTTCATCTCATCTCTCTCTCTCATCTCATCTCTCTCTCTCTCTCTCTCTCTCTCTCTCTCTCTCTCTCTCTCTCTCTCTCTCTCACTCTCTCTCTCTCTCTTTATCCATCTCTCTCTCTCTCTCTCTCTCTCTCTCTCTCTCTCTCTCTCTCTCTCTCTCTCTCTCTCTCCCTCCCTCCCTCCCTCCCTCTCCCCATCTCTCCATCTCTCCCCCCCCTCCCGGCAGGCCACCCTGGTGCAGAATGGCTGCAAGTTCATTTCCAGGAATAATTAAGTCGGGACTGGCATGTTGTGTGAATGCAGTAGAGGCAGGGGGTGGGTAGCAAGGGTCGAGAGAGCCCTGTCTGGGAGTAAACTTGACCTGTCCTCTCTTGAAAGGGCCATTAGTTTTTGCCACTGCCAAGCAGCCAAGGAAAAGAAAGGAGACTAGTGCGCCCTGAACTCCTGCTTTGGCCAACAGTCGTATTAGGATACAGAAAGACAAGAGCTCCATAGAGGAGAGACCCTTGAAAGCAGCTATTGTTAAGAGCTTTGGCAGGAGAGAGCCCAGAGCAAAAGAGATTTGTTAGGGAGGCCCAGCCTGCTTATAAGACGCTCTCAGAAACTCACTGAACCGTGCAAAATTACTTAAACCAACACTATTGACATTGCACCCAGCTCTGTTTGAAGGGGGCAGTTTCTCCTTCTGTTCATCAAAAATTCATAGTAAAACCCTCCACCACGTCTTTCTTTTTTCTCTTTTCTTGTTGTTCATTGAGTAGGGTTCCTCTCCCTTCTCCCCCCCCTCCACTGTTCCCCGAGTCCCCACGCCTTTCCAGTCCCTTGGCTCTGAAATGAAGGAAGGGGGAAACCCAGTGTAGGGGACCAAGGGGGGCTTTGACTTGTCCCTTTTTGGGGGGAGTTGATTAAACCCAAGTTGATTAAGGAAGGCTGGCACTGGAGGAATTTCTGTGTCAAAATGGGTCTTTCCTCCGCAGATTTTCTCTCTGAGGAAAAAAAGGTTTTCTAGATGTTTCTTGGGTAGCTGGAGAATTTCTCTGGAGTTTCTCTTCAGGTTTCTAAGAAGGCTTGAGGGTGCCTATGCTGCTGCTGTTCTTCTTTTCTTCCCTTTCCATCTCTCTGGAGGCCCTTACTTCCCAGTCTGAAAAAGGCTGAAAAATATATTCTCTCCTGATGTTTTCCCCTTGGAATTCCTTGGAAATTTAAAGAAAGTGGAGTCTGTTGCAAACATGAATCCTCGGTGAAAAAGAAAAGATGCTTGTATACACATCTGGGCGAACCTAGAAGTAAATACAGGAGTTTACCTAACCTTGATAAAAATTTCACCCAAATTTTCTATAATTGGGTGAAGGAAATAGATTGGGAGCTGGTTTTTTTTTTTAAAAAACAACAACACAAGTTTGTTTTTCTTCTTTGCAAAGCATTTGTGTTGTTTCTGAAGTCAAGATGGTATTTTTCTGCCGGAGCTCCTTGTACAGATGCCATCACTGGATACTGAAACAGTCTAGCCGAAATGGAACATTTCTGTCTCAGAGCTGTGAAAGGGATTTCCCCACCACCACCTTCACCTTCACCTCATCGTTGAATGCCTCTCTAACAAATTGAGAGTGAGAAAGAAAGGATAAACACAGTCAAGGGCTATTTCTGTTCTGCTGCTGTGTAAACTCAGCCCAACACTGTTTACTTGACTGTCAGAATCCCGTGTCTCCCCAGCCTGGCATAGAATCCTTTTTTCTTCATCTGCAGTTATCAAGTATCAGCTTAATTTCCTCTACCCAATTCTCTTCTTTACCCAGGTAACCAGGTCTGATCCAGGTTTCATGATTTAGCATTTTTAAAAAAAAAAAACCTGCAGATTTTTATTACCCCAAGTGTTGGAGAGAGCTGTTTTCTCTTAAGCCGATCCCCTAGTCTGCTCCATTGCAAGAATCTCATTCCTTTCTCTCTACAGAAAGATTCACCGAGAGGTGAATATCAGAACGTACATAATAAATCTATTTTGAAAACAGATGGAAATGACTTTAGGTCTGTAATTCTGCATTAGACATTAGCATGAAGGAGACTCTTGAGATATTTGCGGTAACAGGATCGTCCAGTGCTGCTTAACCCTGCTTCTTTTTTTATATATATATAATTTTTTTATTATTAGATATCCGTTTGTACATGTAAACAATGAAAAAGTTCAAGTTAAAGCCATTCAACTTAATACAATCATTTTAAATTTGTAGACCTTCTTCACTCCGTCCACCATACATGAAAATATGTAGCCTCCATACTACCACACCTCCAACATTTAGGTTGGGTGTCTGGATAGATATATGATATTTTTTTCGGATCTAGATGCCACCTATAGAACATCTTATAAAAGTTTTCCCTTAAATGTTGCGCTTGCGTAAATTTTACATTTCTCACCCAGATTCCCTCCCACGTTTCCATCGTGATAGGTTGCCCAAAATCTTGTTCCCACTTTACCATACAATCCTTGACTAATACAGTTTCAGAGTCAATTTCTATCAGTACACTGTACACTCATTTGATATGCATGGGCCCCTGCTCTCTAACCTGTTCAATTAAATTCTCATCTGTAAGGGATAAGCCCTTCTTCAGGTCTTTTTGCCATCTAGACTGCAGCTGCAAATATGAAAGCCAGGTACACACTATTCCTTCATCTGCTAGTTTCTGCACTCTCTCCCTAAGGTTCAAATGACTGAAAAACCCTAACTTGGTCTCTTTTGGGGATTTCCAGATTCCTTTAATGGCGGTACACTGCACTATTCCTCTTCAGAATTTCTCGGTTGCCTAATCCAGCAGTATCTGCTACAGCTAGACTTCAGGGTTCTGGTTAACCTCAAGCTTTGTTTGAGAAATTTGTGATGATCTAAGGTCTCCATGAGAGCCGAAAGTATGTAAACGCCTCCCTTTGGGTAACCCGTTGGTGTTTCTGTGCAGAAAGTTTCTATAGGAAGATTTCTTTTCCCATGGTTTATGTTTGGAATTCAAGCTGAAGTACCTTCACAGACTTTTAGGATGTCTCTGGATTTACCTGCTCAGAATCTGTGAAAGTCAACCTATCCCTGTCACTTAAATTACCAAGTCAAATAAATGATTCATAGTAAATCCATTTACAGATGGTTTGTGCAACTGCATCTATAAACCACATATAAATCATGCAATAAATGCACTGATTACAGAAGGATAAAGGAATCCTAAAGATATTTCTCCTTCTTTCTTCAGTCTTACTAGTGATGTGGTAAAATGCCTGTTATAAATCCATGCTGTGTTATGGGATTTCACAAGAGCTTATCCAAATCAAAAGCATCTACAGATTTTTTTTAAAGGATTAGAAGTAA